>OZ018388.1:75548808-76148808 GCA_963969525.1 Ontholestes murinus
ATAGAAGAAGTTGCGTATTTATATAATTTTACAATAATGATTAATGTTAGTCCGTAAATAATGAGTTCATAAGTAGGAGTTACTTATACACACTTATAACAGGCCAATACAAATTCAAATGCTTTTAAGGTGTCTAGCATAGTGTTTTCGAAAAGATAAGACACATTTCACTTTACACGCTTGTGGTACCTTATTGTACACCTCAGAAATTTGAATTGAGAATGATCTTTCTGCAAAGGCTGATTTGTGTTGAGGTGTAATTGTAATGCACATTTTCTTTTTTTTCAAAGATTTAATTGTAAAGTCAAAGTCGGGCACTGGGAAAACTGCGGTGTTCGCTGTGATCGCTTTGGAAATGGTCAACGTGACGAAGAACGCTCTTCAGGTGTTGATCATCGCACCCACCAGGGAAATTGCCGTTCAGGGATGTGAGGTTGTTAAAGCAATAGGTGCAGAATTTGAAGGTAAAATATTATTTTCTGTTTTAATAATTTAATAATGTTGAATTCTGAGAGTGTATGGAAATGGTTATATTTAAATAAAACAATAGATTGAAACGTTTTCACTCGGGTTTTTCCTTGCTAAATGCACATTAATTTAATAGTAGGTTATGACTACAAATTATTTTTAGTTTATAAATGTATCTCTAGGTAAAATGCCTACAGTGTCTAATAATTAATTAAAAATCGTTTTAGAAATTATAAGAGATGGAGAAACAGTTAAATAAAATTCGATGGGGTAAAACACTAGTTAAGTTCCATAATATTTATATTTTCAGTTGCCTGACACGTGTTTCGATCATTCCTGATCATTTTCAAAGAACAAAACTCTAAAATTCTAAGTATATTTACATACTTTATAGTACAAATTTCATGTTATGTTATGTTATGTTAGGAGGGAGTAGAATAATGTTAATAAATAAATAAATGTGTCAAATAAAATGATGATTGTAACGATGTCAAATTTGTAATTCTGGAGGTTTTCACTGTGTGATATATTTTTGTAACTTAAAATAACACAAGTAAACTTCGTCGTTGTGTGAAAACTACAGTCACAAAGGAAATAATAAAGTGTGTAATGTAAACAAAGCTTACCTGTGTGATCTAAAGTTGAAATTGTTAAAAAATAATAGTTGACACTCAATAAATGCATATAAACATAATTGAAAACATCAGGATTGATTAACCAGTTAACTGTGTTTTCACGTATATATCCGTCATCGAGCGATTTCCATGACTCACAGAAATTCGCACTTTCAAAACAGTGACACAGTTAACTGGTTAGTATAATGCATTTTTTGAATGTGTACGATTGTGGGATGTTAGTTTTTGTCCAATTAACTGTGTCGCTCCGTTTTAAAAGTGTTCGCATTTCAAAACAGAGCAACACTGTTAACTGGTTAAAAAGAAAGAAATTATTTAAAAATTAAGAAGACCAGAAGTCCATGTTAATTAAATATTTGTTTATTGTATCACTATATCATAAAGGGGAATTTTATGTAATTAATTACATACTTTGTTGCGTGTTATATTGGTTAATTGTTGCAGATTAAAGTCTCAATTTATATATATAGGGTGTGTGGGTAGCACTTTTCAAAAACAAAAACTAGCTAAAAATGTCAAAAGTGCTAAAACAATTGAAACAGAAAAGAAGCCATATTTGTTGAAAAAAACCCAAATATTATTTTAACAGTAACTAGAGTACGCTAGTTCAAGCTAGGTTAATGCATAGTGTATTGAGGTAGGTCAAGAAAGCGCTAGGTTAGTAAATTATTCACTAAAGTACTACTTACTCATCATAAATTAATTCAATTTACTAAAGTTATTATATAAAACTTTAATGTATAAAATTAGATTATGTAATAATTTAATACCGTAATATTTATTTGATTAGGTTTGAAAGCTGCTTGTTTTATCGGCGGACTATCCCTCGAAGACGACGTCACCGCCGCTCGTAAGTGTCAAATCGGGGTGGGAAGTCCGGGTCGAATTAAACATCTCATCAACGCTGGTCACTTGAAGACTGACCACGTACGCCTACTCGTCCTCGACGAGGCTGACAAACTGATGGAATCGAGCTATCAAGCCGACATCAACGAGATCTACCATCGGATGCCTGTAAGAAAACAAATGATAGCTCTAAGCGCAACGTATCCGGATGAACTAAACACGTTTCTAGCGAAATATATGATAACACCAACGCACGTTACTCCAGAATCGGATTCGCCTTTATTGTTGGGATTAAAACAGGTCGTCAGCGTGGTTAAATCCAGTCTGAACGTGATGCAACAGATGGAGATCAAAATCGAGCAAATCGTGAAGCTACTGTCGAAAATTTCGTTCGCCCAGTGTTTGATCTTCTCCAATTTCCAAACTAGAGCGGAAAGCGTGAGTAATATACTCAACAGGCGCGGATGGAGTTCAGGATTTATTTCCGGTTCACAATCACAGGAAGAACGATTGTGCGCCATCAAAGATCTAAAAGATTACAAATGCAGGATTTTACTATCCACCGATTTAACGGCTAGAGGAATAGATGCTAGTAACGTCGATTTGGTGATTAATTACGACGTCCCGCACGACGCCAGCACTTATTTACATAGGATGGGACGGGCCGGAAGATACGGAGCTAGAGGAATTTGCGTAACGATCGCTTCCAAAGGAAAGGAGTTAAATCAGCTACAGACCATCATTGGAATGATTGGAGGTCAGGAAATGACAATAGCGCAAATGCCTGAAGAGATTCCAGAAGGTATCTGGGACGTTGATTTTCGTAGTTTCGAACAGATTCCTGGAAAAATTCCCGATGGCGACGTCACGGAGGAGAGTATTAAATTGAAGAATATTAAATCTTCAATCTTGGAGCTTAAGAGTAATAGAGGTAAAGTTGTAGAGGAAGTAAATTCTGATACAACCAGTGAAACGGATAAAACAGATATCTCCGACACTGAAAATATTCTTAAGAGTTTATCTGAAGGCAAACGACCTTGTAATAAACCTAATTCCGAAGAAGAAATTATTGGAGAATATAAATCTAAAAAAGAAAATGAAACCACTGAAAACATTTTAAAAATCTTATCAGAGGGTAAAATCCAAGAAAACGATTCAATATCCAACGTGGATATTTTAAAAATGTTAGCATCTGAAGGTGAAAAACCAAATAAATCTAAAACAGAAGAATCTAAAAATGATACCGCAAGTATTTTAAGAATGCTTTCTGATCCAGACAATAAAACATCGAATTTGGCGGGAATCGATGTTTTAAAGTTATTATCTGATGACAGTACAGAAATAACTATAAATAACGAAGGAGCTATTAAAAATGATGATAATTCTAGTAAAAGAAAGCGCGAGGATAAGAAATGTATGCAGCAGGATAAGAGGAGGACGTCGACTTGCGCTAAAAACATATCCCTGATGAACGTCACCAAACTTTTACTAGACGACGATTTGAACGAGGTACAAAACGACATCACGGAAAATATATCGTTGTATTTGGATGATATCAAGCGTGAGGTTAGTGAAAATTCCCAAGAGGATATTTCTAGCGAATGTGAGGAGAGCGATGATCCAAAAAGTATTAATGTGGACACGAAATGCAATCCTTCCAATGAACAAGGTAAGTAATAAATTGAAGAAAAACAGTAATTGTTTTTATTGGGATTATTTGTTTCAGGAAGTAGTGATGTTAAGGAAAACATCTTCCTCCTAGCTTATGATTGCGCGATTAATCCATCGAAACCGCACTGGTCGAATTTTGTAGATACCACGGAGGAAATTGTTGAGGAGGAAAAGGCCGTAAATCTGTTGAATTGTAGCGATGGTTACGAGCAAGAAGATTCGGAAGAAATTTATCATCCACGTCATAAAAGCCGACACAGGAAAAAGTCGTGGACTAAACGCAAGAACACGCAGGTTGCTGCAAATAACGTGGTCGATACCGTTAAAGTGACGCCCGAATGTTTGGACTCTAATGTAGCAGAGGACTCTAATGTAGCGGAAGCCCATTATCCGATGGGTTTATATCCGTATCACGAGTACGGTGGTTGCCGCACGTTCGAATCATCGTTTCAAGATTGCAGTAACATTTTAGCCGAACGCGTGGCGGAGTTTGAGGATGTCGACAGCTTTAACGAGTGGTTTTTGCAATGGCAACAGCAGGTGCACTCGGTTAGGGATTACGTCCAGCAAAATGTTTACTTGCAGGAGATGAATCGTTATCAATATTATAAAGCGCAGTAGATGTAATAAAAGTCTGTAAGGTTTTATATCTAGTATTTAAAAAAAACTCCCAAATGCACCAAATACCAGGTAAGTTTTTAAAGTAAGTACAGTTTCGAAATTTCGTTGTTACAACGCTACAATCGTCAAGCCACTAGCGCCATTACTGCAATAGTTGACCGTGTTGTAGATAACCTTTTTGCTGGTATTTAAAATTGATTCCGATTGAGACTGTAAGGTATATGCTGTTATCCTCTTTCTTATTGCTAAAGGTGTGAAAGCAGATAAAATTCATTGTCAGATCTGTGAAGTTTGTAGAGAAAACATTACGATTGATGGAATGGTAAGGAAGTGGGTTAGAGCTTTTAAAGATGGCCGCAATAATGTTCATAACAAGAAACGCAGTGGGCGACCTTCTGTCATTAGGATTGATGCAAAAAGTTGAAGAAATGAAACGAGCGCTTTATTTTTTATTATCTCAGAAATTATTTCAAGTGTCAAAAAGTGTTCTGTATGAAATTGTGATCGAACGCTTACTTAATTAGAAACTCCGTTCAAGATGTGTACCCAAAATATTGAAGGAGAAGCACAGAATTAAACGCGTAGGTACCGTTTTGACATTCCCTGAGCGTTATGCTACCAAGGGTAATGAGTTAAGCTAATTGTCACAGGTGATCAAATGTAAGTGGCCTACGTTGCGCCGGAATCAAAGCAGCCATCCATGGAAACAGACAATTTCAGCCAGGAATATCATGTGTACCGTGTTTTGGGACAGGTAGGGTGTGTTGCTTCGAGGTAAAACATTAATTCTGAAAATTACTGTAAGAACCGAAGAGGATCTTGATAATGACATTCAAATGTTGTTGCTGCACGGTAGCAACTCATTAATCTTCAACCATCGACAGTGTCACAGCTTTGTGGATTTAGCTTGACCTAACGATGATCCCTCTTGACAACTTTACAAAAGGAAAAGATAATATAATTACGCGTGTCTTCAAAAATCTGAGACGGAGTATCTAATAATTTGGGACATGTTTTCGATATTTATTGTATTGTAGGGTGATCTCACCTCTATGCTTCTTCCCCGTTGTCTACAGGTTTCTTCAAGACGTGCGGAACTGCCGATGAATGTAATGAAGTTTAATATCTACGTGCTTTGTTCTCCTATAAAAGATGGGGGTTTTCATAAAACAAATTTCACCTAGATTGTTAATCTTTAAGCTAGTCCAAATATTTTCGAGAAATTGACGTATTCTGGTTCCTACCTCAGTTGCTTACAAGTTGGCCACCTACTCAAAGTTAGTGTTGCAGTCTTCTAAATTTGTTTCGACCGGGTGATGATTTCCTTTCACCAAGAGGAATACAAACAGCCTGCGTCACGGTTTTTTTCAAATTCTGAGTATTCCGTAAATTGGAACATCTTCATGAGCTTTTGATAAACAAAAACATTATGTTCAGTCCGTATACAATTACTCCAAATATCAATAATACTATCGCCTCACAATCTGAAAAGTTAATTGTGGCTTTTCCACAATCTCTTTGCTACCATTATCGATAGTATCACAAACTTCTGGTTTATTTTGACCAGATGATGACTCTGACAAGAGGAAACAGCCAATCTAAATGTCCACGTGCTTCGTTCTCTTATGGAAGACTGGATCTTTGTCGGATCTGTAAGATGGTTGCATCTTGGAATAGTTTACCGATACATACAGCTACTACTATCGATAGTGTTACTAATTTCTTGATTTAGTTTAACCAAATGATCACTCTAACAAGAAACTGTCAATCTCTATGACGACGTGCTTTGTTCTCCTATAAAAGACTAGATTTTTTCAGATCTGAAAGGTGGTTACTTTTTGGAATAGTTTACCGATACCTACAGCTTCCATTATTGACAGTATCACTAACTTCTAGATTTTGTTTTACTAGATGACAACTCTGACAAGATGAAGCCGCTAATCTAAATGACCACGTGCTTTGTTTTCTTATGAAAGACTAGATTTTTTTCGAATCTGTAAAGTAGTTACATCTTGGAATAGTTTGCCGATATCTACTCAGCTTCTGCCATTCATGAATTCTGATTTTAGTCCTGTTAACTTTATTTATTTCGAATTTAGGCGAAACAGTTTCTTCGAAAGGTTTATTTATTTCCAAAGACTTCTTAAAGCTATTTTGAGGTCCTATCGATGAATTTCTTAATGAGATCCTCTAAAATTCTCCCTTGTTCGGAAATCTTCCTTAAGTTTATTATTATTATTCTCCATCCTGAATTTCCTTAACAGTCTATCCGGAGATTTCTTCGTTTCTTTTGCTTTTCCATCTTTAATGGTTTATTCGGCATCAGTTCGTACACTATTTCTGACTATTTCTCCATTTTGCTGCCCTTCAAAATTTGTTCTTTGCTCAAAAGCACTGAGTTTAGAAACGTGTCCTTGGAACATTTGTTACTGGAGGTCGGCTATTTGTTGGTTTAAAGGATTTCTTCAAGTATCGAGTGGTGATGTTTCACCTCCCATACTTTTTTTTTATCACATCGGTAATTGGCGTTTTCTTTTTTTCGAAATTTTAGATTTTTGTTTCTTTTTATTTATTTGGATTTAGTCAAGCATTTGGCTGAACGTAACCTTGTTGCAGTAGGTGATGTTGATGATGTTGAACTAATTATCTCCTCCTGACATCTGCACGTTCATTCATTTGACCAAATGATGAATCTGACAAGAGGAAAATGCAATCTGTCATGAAACTGTTTTTGAAAATATCTTTAAAAAGCTACACAACACACAAAGAATAGAAGAATAAAATTTACTTAAGAAAACAATTTAACCTAAGAAAAAATATTACAAAACTTTTCTTATTAAGTTTTTTAAAACTATTTTGAATATAATTTCGACTTTATATATAAAAACGCAATTAAAAATTTATTACAATATAGTTAACAATAAAATAAAACTTACTCTCGAACTAATATAATTTAAAAAAATTAAAAATTCAGTTCAAAATTTTGGATATTTGGAATTAGGAAAAAATACTAAACATTGAAAATTTGTGTGTGATTTTTTTTAAAGAAGCAATTGAGTAAAAGAAGAAGAAATGGTAAAATAAAAATGGCAAAATAAGAAAATTAAAAATGTGTCAAAAAATGGTTAAAAACATTCTAAAAAAATAATTTGGTTGAAAGTAGCTGAACTTTTACTAAACCAATAAAAAAATACGATTGAATGTTTTTTTAAAATGTACCACCAAGTAAACGCCGACAACATTCAAGATAAAAAATTCAAGTTTTAGAATTTTTATGGATGGATATTTAAATACAAAATAACAAATAGTATAAAACAAAACACAAATATATTAATATTTTTTCTCATCAAAATCATAAATAAAGTACGTTTTGACTGGTTTTTATTATGTTTAGGAAAAAAACAGTTAAAACTTTACTACGAAACTATTTATAAACTGTTAAAAAAATAAAAAATTTCTGTAAAATAAAACATATTTTATAATTCTTTAAAAAAATATTGGCTAAGAAAAAATGATTTCTATAAAAAAACCTATAAATAGTAAATTTTATCCCATTAAAAAATGTATTAGAAAACAGTTAAAGACATTCTAAAAAAAACTTACTTAAAAAAAGAAAAAAAATATATCAAATCTTTTTTATGAATATTTTACAAAACGAATTATTTTGAAAAAAAAACAACACAGTTTAAAATTTACAACTATTTGCAATTAGGAAAAAATATTAGACATTGAAAATTTGTGTGTGAAGCAATTGAGAAAAAAAAAGAGAAAATAGTAATAAAAATAATTGCTAAAAGAAAGACAATTAAAAATTTATCAAAAACATTCTAAAAAGATAATTTGATTTAATAAAGTAGCTGAACTTTTTCTAAATTTTTAATTAATCTGCATAAAATTATCTATAACTTTGTCTTTTACAGTTTTTTTCTATTTGTTATAATAACCGAGATATAGTGATTTGAAAAAATGACACTTTTTACTTTTTTCAAAATATCTAGTTACCCTTGACTTTTTTGAAAACTTTGAAAGTGGAATTTTATTCGTCTCGTAAATCTACACTTCTTTCCCCATTTAACTGTTTCTCTATCTCTTATAGTTTCCGAGATCCCCATAGGGAACATCTAAAAAAACTCACCCTGTATATAACAACACAAAGAAATTAAATTAAAAAAAACAATTTTTTAATTCTCTTAAAGCAGTTTTAATTTAAGTAAAGAAAAATACTTTTAGGATTTTTTACGAAATAAAGTTTCGTTATTAAAAAATTTACTGAAAAAAATAATTAAAAACCAATTAAAATCTTTCGCTTTTTCCTAATTCTTTTAGAAAAGTTGCAAATTTATTTAAAAAAATAGAACCATTAGGATTTGCTACTAAGAGGTAAAACATATTCTAAAAATAAATCCTTAAAACAAGAAAACTTACTTGGAAAAATTATTGGAAACCAATTTAAAACACTTGAATTATTCTCTAATTTTTTTAAAACATTCGCAATTTCATAAAAAAATACCATAAAAAGTTGCTACGAAATGGAAAAAAACATTTTTTCTTAAAACAAAATAATAATAATAATAATTAAAAACCAATTTAAAACTTTTGACTGTTCCGTTAATTATTTTAAAACAGTTACAATTGTATCTAAAAATATCCATAATGATTTTCTATAAAAAAAATTCTAAAAACAAAATATTAAAATTTCAATTAAAATAATTTTAAAAAACATTTAAAACTTTCAATTTTTCTTCTAATTCTCTTAAAAAAGTTTCAATTTTATAAAAAAATGTTAAAATACTTTTAAGATTTTTTGGGAAAAAAAGAATAACATTGAAGATATTCTATAAAAATTTCTTTAAAACAAATAAAATTTATTCGAAAAAAACTATTAAAAACTTTAGATTTTTTCTAATTCTTCTCAAACAGTTCCAATTTCATTTAAACAAAAACGCCATAAGGATCTGCTACGAAAAAGAAAAACATTGACTTTTTTTAATTATGCTTAAAAATAATTTAATAAACGATTTTGTTTCAAATTCTCTTAAAACAGTTTCAATTTAATAAAAAAGCAAAAAACACTATTACGATTTTCTTGGAAAAAGAATAAAGTAGAACATTTTCTATAAAAATTCCTTAAAAAAAAGAAAATTTACTCGAAAAAAATAATTAAAAACATTCGATCTTTTCTAATTCATCTAAAACAGTTGCAATTTCCTTAAAAAATGCCATAGGGATTTACTACAGTATTTTGTTTTTCATAAAACTTTCCTAAAAACAAAATATTAAAATTTTACTAAAAAAATAATTACAAACTTCTCTTAAAACAGTTTTAATTTAATAAAACGGAAAAAATACTATAGATTTTCCTAGGAATAAGAATAACATTGAAAATTCTCTATAAAAGATTCATAAAAGCAAAAGAAAAATTTACTTGAAAAAATAATTTAATTTTTTTCTAAATCTTCTAAAACAGTTGAAATTTCTTAAATAAAATGCCATGGGGATTGGCTACGAAAGGGAAAAACATTACAAAATTTGTATAAACATTTTTCTAAAAACAAAATTCTTTTTTAAAAATAGTTAAAAATAATTTTTTTAAATCGATTTTTACTAATTCTCTTAAAACAGTTTCAATTTAATTAAAGAAAACTACTTTTAGAATTTTCTACAAAAATGAAAAAGAATGAAAATTTTCTATGCGAAAAAAAAAAAAATACTGAAAAAAATAATTAAAATCCTTAAATTCCTTTTTATTTAGTTCTTCTAAAGCAGTTGCAATTTTATTTAAAAAATATCATTTGGATTTGATACGAAATTGAACAATATTGAAAATTTTCTATAAAAATTTTCTTAAAAACAAATAAAAACTTGATTTATTTTATTTCTCTTAAGATAGTTGCAATTTCATTTAAAAAAATTATTAGGATTTGCTGTGAAAAGGAAAAATATTTAAAAATTTCTATAAAATGTGCCTAAAAACAAAAAAGTTTAATTTTACTAGAAAAGAATTAAAAGATTAAAATAAAAGTTTCAATAAAAAAGTAAAAATTTTAAAAAATAACATTTGGGAGCAGTTGAAAACTAATAAATTGAAAATCTGTGAAAACATTTTTGGAAACACTTAAATCATGAAGCAGAAATAATTCTGAGTTGATTCTATATTTTTTTTAAATCTGTTTAGATGTTTTTCTAATTTTTTAAATTAATTTAAAATCTTGTAAATTGGAGGAAACTTTTAATTAATTAATAAAAAATCATGAAGCTGAAATAATTCAGAGTTGATTCTGTAATTTTCAAAAACTATTCAGGTGTTTTTCCATTTTTTTTAAATCAATTTTAAAACCGCGTAAATTGAAGGAAACATTCATTTCCACCAAAACAGCCACACACAAATACACATCGATTTGTCGACCTCTTATTGATTACAGTGCGATCCTATTTAACCAAATCCGTCCTTCCACCCTCCAGCACTTCAACGTCGCCTAAAGGTCAGCCCTACATACCCTTACCAAATTAAGACATCCTATCAACCCCCTACACAATCCTTCTAATGCTCTCCTTTACGAAACCACACAAGTCATCCCAATATTCCAACGTATATTTAGCCTTAGTACGAAATTTGCCAAAAATCCCTTTAATGTAACCCTCCTCAATAAATTATGTATCCCTAAACATAAACATCCATCAATCACCCTTCATCAATTCATTAGTTCGAATCATCCAGACGGTTAAGCTAGCTAGCAACTTAATTTATTTTTTTACATACAACTTAGAGTTAAGACAGGGCAGAAAGACCGATGGTCGATAGCCCAAACGGACAGACTATACCATCATTTGTATATATTTCTCAAAATTGTATTAAGTGTTCGAATAAAGATATTATTCTCTCTCTTGAAGGAAATATTTTGTGCACTCTAATGCAAATATTATTCATTTTATATAATCATCGAAGAATTAATAAAATATTATGAAGCAGAAATCATTGAGTTGATTTTGTAATTTTCAAAAACTATTCAGGTGTTTTTCTAAACTCTTAATTCAATTTTAACACCGCGTAAATTGGAGGAAACATGTTGTGCAAATATTATAAATTTTACTAAATCATCGAAGATAATTAATAGAAAATCATTCTGAGTTGATTCTGTAATTTTCAAAAAACTATTTATACGTTTTATCTCATAAAGAAGAATTAATTCTGAGTTGATTATGTGATGTGAAAAAACTATTCAAATGTGTTTCTAATTTTTTTAATTTATTTTAAAACCTTGTAAATTAAAAAAAACATTTTAAACGTGTTTTTATTTTCAAAAAATTCTAACGCTGTCGGAATTGGTGTAGTTGAATAAAAAGTATATATTTTTAGAGACAATGCGTATTATATGTTGTACGAATAAAACCATCGAGTTTAAAAAAATGCAATTGTTGTCTTTAAGTAAGTAAAGGATAATTAATTTATGTCACGACTTTCTAAGCTAAATTACGTTTATTGTCTTCCATTGTTGTGAACCGTAATAATTGGTGAAAGTGGGGTCTTATGGTGGTATAATGGGTAATTAACGAAAATAACGTTTAGACTTGTTATAATACAAAGACGGTGTACGTAAATTAAAAGAACAGCTTTTAATAAAAATTTATAAATCTAAAAAAAAAAATAACCAAATTGGTTAGTTACGAGAAGATAAACTTGATTATCTTCAATTTATTATCTGTAAATTAAATAAAAGTGTGAAGAAAGGCTTTTAGTACTTTAATAATTAACCAATTTGGTAATTATAAATTTCCCAAGTGTTTAGATCTACAGAAATAATATCGCGGAGTTTATTTAGTCAACAATATTAGAATAGATTATATCAGTTATTACAAAAATAAAAATTTCTAGAAAAATATTCAGTTGATGAATAAAACGTTAGTTGCTGCAAAAATTCAAATTTTGAAAGATCGCCCATTAAAATAATTAAGAGGACTGGACCTAACATGGAACCTTGAGGAATCTACGCATTATTGTTGGCTTAGACAATTACTCAGAAATGCAATAGTGTTAAATCAGTTTAACAGTATTAATTTTCATTATTAATAACTGCACTACGAATATTAATATTTTATTCGCATATTAAATCAGTTTTCAATTGAATATAGAAATTACACTTATTTGAAAAATACAGTATGTTTATTATATGTCATCAATTACTAATAACTTATTGTTTAATAAATTATTAGTAAGTGATATATAATAAACATATAATATAAAACTGAGGCACAATTAAACTGTGGTTGTGATTTAACACTATTGGATTTCTATTTATGGTTTATAAATATGCATTACGATGCAAGTTATTTATAATAACCTGTTATCATCATAAAAGTAACTACGCGTATTATTACGTGTGTTTAATATTAAATTATTATTTATTGGGTGTTTAAAAAGAAATGCAATAATCTACTTATGTATACCACCTCCTGCACTCGTCCTATTCCAAAGTCGTTATATAATTCACCATATTGCACTGCGTGTAGGAAAGTAGGTCGCTTAGTACCGAATTACCGATGAGCAGTTTCTTCTTTCAGATACTATTTAATAATGAAAATCCGTCAATTAAATACATTTGTACGCTATATCTGTTGGATACACGTACGAACTTTTTATAGCGTGTTTTGTAATTAACGCAACGAAAGTGATATACTTGAGATGGCATTGGTGAGGTCTTGTGGTTCATCCGTGGCATCGCAAAAAAGGAATAACCTTGGTGCGCCCAAATAATTACATTTCGTAGTTTATTAATATTCATAAATTACGTTTCGACGGTTCTTCGCGCATAGATGTTGGAAACGATAGGCTAATTGGTGGCTTTATGTGTCCTTGCCCTTATGTAAGAAATGTAATTTAGATTTCTAAATGATGAAATGTATTAGAATATCTGAGGATTTGAGAAAACACTTTAAAAACGTTGTCTTGTTAATGTATATTTGAAAAACTGTTACTATAGTTTCGACCACAAATTGGTCATTATTAACAAACTTTAATTTCTTTGAAATGTATCACTTAATAAACTAAAATATTGCCAAAATGGCAGAAGATCAAAACATAATTACAAATTAATTTTTGTAATGATGTGTTAATAGTGTAAGTTGCTTACATAAAGATGGATATTTGTTGTACATATCTGATAATTTTGTGTAAGGTTGTCGTTAAAAAAATACAGGAGATGAATTTCTAAACTGAAGCACTCAAGAAGTTTCAAAGGAAAAAATATGCAACCAAAGATCTCTAAACATTAGGTGAAACATTGTTATCCCGAAATTCAGCGGACGTTTTGATGAATAGACAAGCTTCGGGGATTCGTTTAAATCGTTGATAGACAAAAATTCAAACTTGTCGAAAGTGCAGAAATTAGACTACTTACTTGCAAAGTGTATTATTTATTTATTTATTTATCGGTACTTCATCAGACTTGCTTTATAAAAATAATGCGAAATACATAAAACAGTAAATAAAATCATACAAATAATTTCCCCAGCAAGCTGAAAGGCGGAGTTCACTCTTGAAGAATATTCTTCCACTCTAAACTGTCGGTCCTCTCCTTCACTGCATCATTATAGATGAATTCAGCTTCAGATATTTAAAGCAATAAATACTGATTTCTTCTAATAAATGGGTAAATTTAGAAAATATTGTCACATTGACATTGTCAAAAAGGAAGATTTGGGATTAATTAGACCAATAACGACTGTTGGATAAATATTTATGCAGGACATCTGGAAGCTCAAAAGAGAAAGGGATTGATCCACTTCCTTCTGATTACATCAAAAGTAATATTAAACCGATGGATTAATTATAAAGGGACGTAAAGATATAACTTTATAAATCAGGCTAGGGAACTTGAGGAAGTACGTGAAAGGTTTAATCAACTATCTTGGAAACTAGGTACCAGGTTAGGGAGAACTAACAAAATCATCTACTCTACTCTCTATCTCTCTATATATTAATCCTTAAGTATGCTTAAGAAATTTCTCGTCCTTAGTATTCCTCAATTTTATTTATTAAGAAATCTAATAGCAAACTGCGTTTTTCTTTTGACGGTTATTAACTAAATTCTCTGAAGAAACGTGATGCCTATCCTTTACCGATTGTTGACATCTTAAATATATTTAAAGGTACGCGTTTCCTCTCTAGTGTCGATTTGAAATCCGCCTTTTGGCAAATACCACTGGGTAAGGGCTTAGGAGAAAAAACGGCGTTTGCAGTACCAAGAAAGGACCTTTGAATTCACTGTTATACCATTTGGAATTAGCAATGCACCGCAGACTCAACAAAGACTAATAGACGAAATAGTTGAAGCTAGTTCGATGATTTCAACATTGAAATCCCTGATTTTGAAACTCACATGAGGTATTTTTCCAGCTCAAGTAGGGTAATTCGACGGTCAACTTGGAGAAATGTGAATTCTGTCGTTACTCCTTAATTTATTTGAGTTTCGTTATAGACCGCTTGAGTTTGAGGTCTGTCTGATCCAGCAAAGGTATCTGCAATGATGGAATATCCTCGAGCTGTCACTACAAAGCAGGTTAAGGGTTTTATAAGCATGTTTCGACCCTGGCGGCTCCTATCAGTTCCAGATGAAAGGAAAACTCAAGTCCAAAAAAATACAGTATACCAATGAGGATAAAACATCGTTCAAATTAATTAAAAAAGCTCCACTTTTGGCAACACTAAATTTTGATAAGCACTTTTGAATACAATACGACGCCTAAGATGTTGAATTCAGTTGCGTGTTTGTACAACAAAATTTCGAGAGGAAGGAATTGCCGATTGCTTATGCTACTGCATTGTCGGATTCCGAGCGAAAGTTTCGCGCTTGGCCGTTTTGTTTGAAATATAATTCAAGATGATAAACGATTACCATTCGCTTCTGTGATTGCAAAATCTCAAGGACCCTACTGGCAGATTCGCTTGATGAAATTGAGCACAGAAAGGATGCTCTATCTAGAGTACCGCTCGAAGTTTCCGGTGAGGTTCATATGTCCCAGTGGAGCATGGTTGTGCCACGGTCATTGAGAAATTATATTTTGAGGGTTTGTCACGATGCTTCCACAGCTGCTCATTTCGGAGTGCTCAAGGGAATAAATCGTGTTCGTAACTTAGATTACTGGCCGGATCTTCGTCATGGCGTTAATAGGTATGCCCGCACTTGTCAGATCTAAGGTCTTCATAAGGTGCTACTCCTGGCTGTGTGGACCAACTCAAGGCGACTAATTGAACGTGATATTGTTTTGTCTCTTCTACGTTCTCGTAATGGCAATTGATACTTACTAATGGTCACTAATTGGCTTCCAAAATTCACCCTATTAAAACTCCTTCGCAAGGCCGTTTCCTAAGCTACTACAGAATTTCTAGAGCATCATCAGGTTTACCTAATATTCGGAGCACCGCAGATTCTTATATGTGACAATGGCATAGAATTCGCTTTGAATTCGAATTTGACCTATTCGAGCTCATCATTGTTTGCAGGTTGAATCATAATAGTTTCTTTCGATTCGACATTTGTTATTTGTTATCTAAGTTTTCGTACCTGCTATCTATCTTTTGCTATCTACTATCGATTATAGAAGGCAGGTTATATATGTCTTCTATCATCTATTGTCTGCCATCAATCATCTGTTATGTATATTCCTAATTCCTAATTCTAGGAAGTGAGCAGATAAATTCCTTAACAAAACGAAACTTCTACCATCTAATTTGTCATCTGGAATTTGTCGTCTGTCATGTACCAATTACGAAAAAGCAAGGAATAAAATAATAAACTCTTATTATCGTTTATTTATTCATCCATCAGTTATTTGCATATGTCATCTATTATTTGTATGTTTTTTATTCTATGATCTAAAAATTGTCATTTGTCATCTCTTTTAATTGTAATATATCTCTTGACATCTATAATCTACCTTCTATGTTTATGTTTTATTATAATTTTTATTATATTTATCCTTGTTCTCAGTCATATATCATTTGCCATCTGTCATTTATTATAAGTATTTTTTATTTTGCATCGTTTTGTTGTAGTCACCGCCAAAAATAATGTTTTTTATTGATTGCATCTACTATATATCCTTTGATATCTGTCATCTGCGTGTGATCAAAATTTGCTATTTGACTCATTTTTTTAATTCTAATTTATCCTTTGTCATCTATCATCTGTGTTTATGTTTTTTCATCTTTTATCTTTATTGTCAGTCATATATCATTTGTCATCTAACATCTATCATAGATTTTATATTTTTTCAAAATAAAAAAAATTAGTTTGGTTTCAGAATGTACTAATTTTCAAATTATAAAAGTTTTCTAGAATTTTTGAGCAATTTCTGTTTCAGACTTCTAGATGTTTTTCAATACATTTTTTTATATTCTGACCATATTCTTTAAGAGGTTTCTCTTTAACTTACTGATTTAGATTCCTAAAATTTTCTAATAATTTGTGAGAAAATCTTATAAATAAAATATTCTTTATATATATATTTTTTTTAATTCTTTTAAATTATATATACTTTTCGTGATTTTCTTAAATGTTTTTCTGAAAGTTATCTTTTTTCTTATTTTTTTAAATTTTAATTACAAAAGTTTTCTCGGAATTTTTCAGCAATTCTTTTCCAGATTTCTAGAAATTCCCAAAAATGTTATTTTTTTCAAATTCATTTGGTTTGCAAATTTTTCAGAAATGTCTATTCCAGATTTCTATAATGTTAAAGGCATCTTCTTTCATTTTGCGACAATTTTATTTAAGAGGTTTTTCCATGATTTTCTTATCTAGATTCCTAAAATTTTCTAACAATTTCTCTAACACATTGTAACAAATTTTTTATATCTTGAATTTTGGAGGCGTTCACTTCGAAGTACATTTTTAATGAATAATAGAAAAACGTTTAACTTTTTTATACTACTTTTTATAAAAAATAATAACAGAAAAACGTTTAACTTTTTTCTGTTATTATTATTTATACAATTTTTTATACATAAAATATTCCATCTACATTTTTAGAAATTTTTAGGAAGTTTTTTTCAAATTAGGAATACTTTTCGTGATTTTCTTAAATGTTTTCAGAAACGTATCTTCTAAATTCTTTCAAGTTGAGCGCTTCTGTTTTTCTAAATTTAAAGAATGTTTCGGTATTGTTTTACAGGTTTAAATAATTCCAAATTGCAAGAGTTTTCTAGAATTTTCAACAATTTCTTCTCCAAGTTCAGATTTTAATTTTAAAGGGTTTTTCATTTATACTGCGACCATTAGTCATTATTATTGGCTTTACAATTTTACAATTTATTTTTACACTTTACAGCTTACCTAACTATATAGTTTTAAATCACACATCATTTTCAAGGGATCAAATAACTGAAAAAACTAGTTTCTTGATGCACGTTAAAAAAATTTTTCTAGACCACGATTTTAATGATGTACTAAATTTAAAAAGAAACGTGCAAGATTGATTTTAACCGAAAGTTTCAATTGATGCGTAGGGTGACACAGAATTTGGTGTTTGCAGGAAGGAAAAATCTTTAAAATAATGCAATAAAGATGCCAATTATTGTCTTAGCATTGTTCTAGATCCCTCTTTTAGTGAATAACCACCAACAAATTATAGACAACTGTCACCAACGAGAATTATAACAATAAAAAATAATTTTAACACAGGTTACATCTATTTGTTGATGATGCCAAGAAAAATTTAATGTTTACATTATTATTGTTATAATTGTCACTATTCACAGTTCCCTATGATTTGTCGGTGGTTATCCACCCAAAAAGGTATCTAGCACAACGCTAAAACAATAAATGACAGCTTTATGGTATTATCTTGACTGTTTACCTGAATAGTCAAAACTCTAAAATAAAGCTCCGTTTCCCTATCCATCAAGCGACCCTCAATTTTTAAGTCCAGTTACTTGGCCCTGATTTTTGAAAAGTTTCTGTTGAGAACAACTGATCAGGCTACTATGTTTCATTTACGAAACTGACTTTTAAAACCGACGATGTCTCACAATAATGTACTTGACAACCCTATATGTGAATGTGAACGTGCCCACTGACCGAATCCCTAAACTAGAGCGTTTCTTGCAAGAGATTAATCTTGATTAAAGTCGATATCCTAGAAATCTGGGTTATATTTTGCACACTAAAGACACCAACAAAAATACCCGTCATGGCGGTACTTCCATTTATGTTGAAAGGGGAATAGGCCATTTCCGTTTTCCTCTAAACGTTTTCACTAATCTCGAGGCAACTGCGATCATTATAAAATCTGATATCGGACTGTTAAAGATAGTGTCAGTTTACCAATCACCTAGCAAGCTGGTTCTTTAAGATGATCTAAAATTTGTGTTTAGCCAAAATATGCCCACGTTCATGGCTGGTGACCTAAATTCTAAAAGCCTTGACTGGAACAGCAGTGTCATAAACAGAAACGGGAAATGAAAGCCCTTTTCGCCTTCTTCAACAACTCGAGATATAAGCGCGGTGGGACATAGTTCCCAACTCTCAAGTTCTACCCCTCGAATGCTCACCACAGAACTGACGTGCTCAACACAGACATTCTCTCAAACGTGAACTCAGACCACGACATCTGGTCGATTGACGACCTGTCCTCCAATCACAATCCAATATTTTTGAATCTTGCTTTCGGAAAAGAGAGATTAACGAATTGGCATAATTAAAAGAGAAAGGTTGAGCTTTTCTTCATCTTCATATGGGGTTATTGTAGTCCCCAAGATCCAAATCCAGCAGACATTATTTCTTCAAAATCAACTGAATAACGATCTGACCGAATTATTTTTTGCTGCAAAACTTAAATCCAGAAATAACGTACCGGAAATAAAGCACAATTAATCGGCACATCACACTTACGACAATTGAAATTAGATAAACTTAACCAATTAAAAAATTGCAGTGTATATTTTGTAAACATGAATTGACTCTATTTCTTGATTTAGTTTCTTATGTAGCTCATGGTAAAACAAGTTTAAATTGTGTTATTTGACTCTTTTATCGAGTGTAGTAAATTGCTTATATTGAATCCAATCTTACGCTCTAATAGATCTATATGTTACATGGTAGCGTTGGTAGCGTTCGTTTAACAAACAGTGAATTAAGTGAAAACAGAGAATTTTCGATTGTGTTTTCATTAAATTACTAGCTGGTTCGACAAATCGCTAAAAGTATCTACAAAAGCAACCTTTACATTGGAGCCCAAGGTATTTTGACTTCTATAGGGAAGAGCATCGACACGTGATGCAACCATTACAGTTTAGGATCTAGCATAACCCCCACCCACTGTACTTGTGAAGTCAAAGTTAGTATGGTGTTGAATATCTTGGGCAGCTTTAAGTGCATTCGAGCCAAACCAACATCCAAAGCTTCCATTAAAAGAGCGTCACCAACTTGCTGTACTTAACCATTTTTGAAAGCTTTAGCACTAAGAAATCATTTGGAGGATTTTGTGAGGCTATAGTCAAAAATGTAAAGACGAGCCATACCAACAGTTACCTACCTGCTACGAGCTACAAATCTTTAGCTTTTCCGTCAAAAACATTCAACTAAAGCTGACTACTCGGCATTTTCTTCATAAAGTTTTGAACGCCCTACTGCAGCTGCCACTCTTAGCAAAGCAGTATCGATTGTGCCTACAGTAAACTCCACGCCCGCCACAATTTAAGAATGTACGTTTCAGGTATTCGTCACTACTCTTACCAAAATAACCCATAACTGCAAAATGAAAATCTTATACTCTGGCAGCAAAATTCGTTACACGTGGACTGTTCTCCATAACCCTAACAATACGCTAGATGAATAGGTCGTTCATAGTGGCTTCTGCTAACATATGCTGGAGCAAGAAAAAGCCTATCATTCAAAACTACTTCCACTCATGTCAAATGCCACATCCAGGGGTCTCGCAGATTGATTTTGCGTACCTTGCTTGCCTGTCCGTATACCGACTGCCAGGCCTTTAAAATGGCTTCCGTCGCTGATTCGGCTGCCTCCGATATCTCGGAGCTCACCTATATTTCCTCCACGAGCTTCTTGGTACCGACTTCCAATTTTAATATCCTTGTCAGACAGAGAGCACACACAAAGCTGCTGGAGCCTAGAGTACTGGTACACTACATAAGAGGGACAAGGGCACTGAGACATAATGCCCAAGGATCCTGCGACGAGTTGTCTGGGGATCTCCGCAGGGCGTGAGACACCACCATGCTACAAGTGGTAAGGCACCGACGAGGCAGCGAAGCACCTGATTCGGGAGTACCCTAAATGGTTTACGAAGTGCTTTAATCAGTACCTGAGCCAGAAATATTTTCCGACAAGATATAAGAAAGTTCTATAAACCTGAGAAAACAAGAAATATGGTTGAGAAGTTGCTAAATATTCTAAAAAAATAAGAATAAAATTCTAAAAGTCATGAAGGGAAGTTATTAGAATAATAGAAACCTGGAAAATAATTCCGGAAATAGAAGAGAGAGCTAAAAAATCAAAAAATCTGGAAGAGAAATGGCTGTAAACAAGAAATTTGTATGAGAAGTTGCTGACCATTCTAGAAACGCAAAGAAATTATTAGAATCTAGAAAATAATTCTAGAATATGTAAGAGTATTTGGAAATTGCAAGCAGTTTCAAAATATTTAGGTAAGAAATTGCTGAACAGTCTAAAAGGCTAGAGAAAAAAATTAAATTTACATCTGGTGGTAGCACTGGATATTAAAAATGCCTTTACACCTTACCCTGGCCTACAATTCTAGAGGCCCTGGAGAGAGGTGCCTGTACAACTTATGGGGACACTGAGCAGCTACCTCTCGGAGAGAGTCCTTATCAGGAACGCTTCGGGTGGAGGTGAAGACGAGGCCTCTCTTTCCGGCGGTGTTCCTCAAGGGTCTATTCTTGATTCAAACAAACGTCCCAGGTTCCAAGTCATTAACGCAGAAAACGGAAAGATACTACGATATCTAACTGGCAGGCCAGATGGGAAGTGGTGGTAAAGGGAGAGTGGACTAGGAGGTTGATACCGCACTTCTTTGTTCAGTTTCTCTCGGGACACGGTTGCTTCGGGTTCTACCTAGTCAAAATTGGTAAGGAACTATTCCCTACGTGCGACCACTGCTGCGAGGACCGAATATATCCTTGTGAAATGCAGTGCGTGTCGACTCACAGGGAGGCTCTGGAGGCACTCGGCGGCCCAGAGGGCATTGATACAGTGGTGGGCTTGATGATGGAGAGCAACGAGAAGTGTCGTTCGCCAAAGCGGTGCTTCGCCTCAAAGACACCTTTACGAGGCGGCAACGGAAGTTTGATGACAGCAGTAGCGGGCAGCTCAGGTATAAGGTGTGAAATGCACAAGCGAGCCACTGGTTCCCGGTAGCAAGGGTGAGAGGGAGTTTAGTGGATAGGGAGGAACCTCTCTGTCCTTCATTGCCATCATTATAGGTGTCTAAGACGCGCTGTTAAAGGTATAACGAACATTCAACGACTATCGCCAGACATTGAATCCTCTATTTTAGGGGTCCTTTGTTGGCTTCACCCGCCAACTTTGCCACTTCTCTGAGCGCGTCGATTGAGAAACGCATACTGTTTCGCGGATAGAATTTGTCCAGACTGTTCGTTATTAGGTGCTCGAACAGTTTTATACACACAGTCTATAGCCCCCAATGGTCATCGGTGGTTGTCCCCTTTTGGTAGTAGCTATCATTAGAGACCTGAACGCCAGTCATATCTCTCTGGATTCACCTACCACTCGCCGACGTACAACACTTTACCTATATGTCCTCACTGGCACTGAATGTGACGTATTTCCAGTGATGGTACCATCTTTATCTGCGGTCAAGCCTAAATCCTATTGGCCTGTTCTATTTTTCGCTTCTTCGACTAGCATCCCTCCCTCGGCCAATCTATCGCTAGAGACCACATCCCCATTGTCACCTTCTGTTCACTCCACCACCAGCCCTTAAAAACCTTAACGATTATAAAAATTCAGATTAGTCTGGTCAGAAATAATTCAGTCTGAATGTTCAAACATAGCCGAAGTAATTTACTGCTTACAGCTGAAGAGTTCACAAATTTCTTTAACGCAGATTGAGGTAGTACTGAACTCTCGGTTACTTTGCTGATTGACTGATTAATTGGATACATTCTAACATCCCAGTTAACATCCTAAAACATACCAACTTTGATATGAAGATGATGGCTAAATGAAATTACAAATTCTAAATTTTCAGTTTAAATAATACAACGTCTTTTTTTAACTGAAAGCCGAAGATTTTTGGCTTTCAATTCGCGTCATCAATTGTAATTATAAATAATTTCAATTTTTAATGAGATTATGCCAAATATAACAAAAAAATGAAATATAATTTGTTTAATTGCTGTTAACTAGATTAAGGAATTGTAAATTAATTGGCGGCTAATCGATCGGGCCGTTACACATTATTTCATGTGAAATAAGACTATTAAGGAAGTTACCTAAAATACGCGACTTTCAATCGGTGTAACGGAGTTCCTTCCTGCAGACGAGAGGTTGTGAAGGTGCGACCTCCCGGATACACGAACGTAATTGGTGTAAAAAAAATTGTCTTGAACTACAAACGTGAGATCCGTACAATATAAAACTTTTGTATTAGATCACGAAATGAATCGCACGTGATGCTCAATTATACAGACGTATTTTTACTTTCCCTATATAGTATATATAGGGGAAGTATTGTTTTCGTGCGTGAAAATGTCTGTGGGCGCTGTATCTCAAAAACGAATGATCCGATTGAGATGAAACTTTAAACTTAAGGTCTTATCGTTAAAAACTGAAACTGAAAAGCTTTTGGTGAACATTAAAAAACCGAAAGTGGATGTTTACTCGAGGCCGTATTTTGTTACCTTTTAAATATGAAAAATATGACAAAACTTTTCAAACAAAAGTTAACGGGATTGAGAAAATGAGCAAGTTTTATTAAAACACGTTTTTCATAAAATTTTTAACTTTCGAGAAAAAAAGTTAAAATTGAAAATTTTGCTAAAAAACTATTGGAGTTACATGAAATTTATTTAAGAAATAATTGTAGAGAATTCAAAAGTGAGCAAATTATTAAGAATAGCCTTTTTGCGTAAACCTAATTCTTTTCGAAAAAAAAAAATAGGGAAAGTACTATGATGGCCACATCACTATTTGGTAATTTCAAATTAATAATAATAATAATAATAATCTTTATTTAACGGGTAACCCCTTTTATCATACAAAATACAATGGAGAAATAAACATTACAAATTAACTAATAACTAATATTTAAATACAAATTAATGAACGCAAAATAATACACATGGTTGATAATAAGCGCAACCTAACTAAGAAACTTATTCATATCATATTTGAATTTATTGAAATTGGTATAAAATATAAATTAAAACACTTCTTTAGTTTCATATTGTTATAATCAGTTTCCTGACATGTGTTGGAATTATAAAAATAACTGATAGTATAATATAACAATATGGAACTAAACAAGTGTTTCAATTTGAAAATTACTTAATATTAAAATTTCGTAATAAATTTAAAAATACGAAAACATTTCGTGAATCTACAACAATGAGTCTTACTAAGACTACAAAACAAATTAATTTGAAACAACTACTTCTCTAGCTAATACTTCGACAGACATTGAATAATACAAATTAATTTGCGTGTTACATATAGTACAACTATTAAAGCAACACTAATTTTAATGAAATTATTTCTGTTGAATAAACTAATAAATGATAAAATGTACTTTAGATTGTTTAAATGTAACTATAACATGAAAAATTGTTTTTTCTACAACGAACTAAAGGATTTTAATACATTTTATTAAAATTTCGTTTCAGCAAGAGTGCAGCGAAGAAAGTATATACCGTATCAATATGTTTTATTGTTTTGTTAATCCTGACTAATTGCTGTTACTTCTATCACTTTAACTTCGGAATATTATAGCTTTACCTCTCGCTATAAATTATGTACAGTTTTTTCTCTGTTTGATACTTAAATACTTAATTTCATCTACATTATTATTTTTATAGCATTTGCTTTATTTTTTTACTCATTTTGATCGAATATTTTGGTTTTTCATCACAATATTCTTGTTATTCTTGAAGGCACTTTCTTTCTTCTTTTACTTTTAGTTTTATCTTTTGTCTGCAGACTATATCAAATAATTCAATCAATCAATTTATTATTTATTTCCCGTAGAAACATAAAAATAATAAATACTAACTAAATTGCACCTGGAAAAATAGTTTTGTTTTAGCCATGCCAACAATTGTGTTCTGTAAGACAGATTATCATGATGTAGTTCTTTTTATGGTACTGATCAAACATGTCTTTTTTTAAGCATAGATCTATGAAAAGTTAGGTTAAGTACTTGATTTCCGGTGTAGTTTCAATAATTTCAAGTTTACGAATTTGGTCAGGATCTAACATTTTTTGTTCTATTAGCTTGTTGAGCTTTTAAAATTGGATTGAATCAAGTTTAATTAAGTTGTCTTGATTAGTAATTGAGTTTGATTTATTTTAATTTTATTTTAATTAAAACTGCTCTAGGACAATTTTTGAAATTTCCACGATAAAATCTCATTACTATACTCTGCATTCACAATTAAACAAGAGCGAAGACTGAATTGCAAATTTAATGTGATTGAACGGTGAACACGAAAAATTCTTACGAATAGAATGATCATGGAGGTGTTAGATTAGGCTTAAAGAGGTTAACATGATGTTGCACGAATTGTAGAATAAAGTGTAACTAGGCAAACATTTGATGTCAATCAAACATAAAGGGTTTGATTATTTTAAGCATGAAAATCATCAACGATTATCAATTAAAGTTATTATGTATCTTAAGGGTGGGTGGGTGGCCTCTATAGCACCCTCCAATCAGTAAAACATAATCGAGGGTTTTAGTTTTTGATTCTTTTTGCGTAAACCTCATAGTTTCCGAGAAAAATATAGGGAAAGTATTATGATGGCCACATCACCATTTTGTTTTAAACTATTAAACTATGATTTAAAAATAATTCTGTTTTGTTATTATATAAAAATTATCTTAAATTATAGAAGAAATAAATAAATAATTCTACTTTAAATTATGTCTTTTTGATTTTAATGTTTCTTCGAAATTAATTAATTCATCGTATGTGTTATTGATTGTAGGGTGGATTAGAGGCCTATCACCCATCCTACCTATATATTTTTATACACGATCACAGTCAGTGTTTTGTATTTTTTCGAATGCACACAAAAGTATAAGAGTTGATGCTATAAAATGTCAAAAAAGGGTGTTTTACTTTAAGTTTCAATGTATATGTAGGGTGGGTGGGTGGCCACTATCCTACCCTCCAATTCATATAACACAAACAAGTGTTTTATTTTAAATATTTAATTGTAACCTCACTATATGTTAATTAAAATAACTGAATTTAAAAAAGTTAAATGAGTTGTTTCATGTAATAATGATAACTCAATAATTCTACATAATTAATTTTACTTCATTTGTGTAATGTTTTATTTCTACTTCAGTTAAAATGTAATTGTAAAATTTATTTAATCGATTAAAATTCTAGAAATTTTTTAGATATTTTTCGTGTAACAAATTATGCTCTAAATTGTAATAATTATTCAATAGTTTTTTGCTTAACTTGCTTCATACTATCTAAATTCTCTAGGAATTTTACAAGGATTCTTTGGATTTCAGTAATTTTAAATTTCTAATCTCCATATTTATAGAAATTTGGTAATAGGCTCTCCTTTTAGGAAAAAATGCTAGATCCTACAAAAAAATCTTATCAGGATTAGCCCCGATTTTCTTAACGGCTTCTAGAATTTTAGAGTAATTTAAAGTCCAGATTCCTAGAAAATTTGTCAAAATTTCTAGAATTTTTTTGCATTGGTATTTAAATGTTTACAATTTTTATTTCAGGGTTGTTCCTCCAAATTATAAGAATTTTCTTTGAGAATTCAAGAATTTTACAGAAATTTTTTAATCGTGCTTTTATTACCTTAACTTTTCAGGATTTCCTTCGAGAGTTTTAGAAATATCCAGTAATTTTATGTCCAATTTTTCGTAGGTTGTGAAATTGTGAAGCAGATTTTTTAGAATTTTTCAGTAATGTTTCATTCAGAAATTTTCATTAGATTTTGAGAGGTTTTTCTTTAAAAATTTAAGTTTTACAATTTTCGAGTAAAATAAGTCCAGATTGTTTGAATTGTTGAGGTTTTATTTTAATTTCCTACAAATTGCATTATTGTTTCGAGATTTGTTTGTTCAGAAATATTTTCTTTTAGAGTCTTAGATTTCTTGTTTTACTTGCTTTTTCTTATCGGAATTTTCAGAAATGTTCTAAAATTTTCTAATAAGTTTTAATCTACATTCTTAGAAATTTTGACGAGAGTTTTAGAATTTACAAACATATTTTGCTAGATATCTAAAACTTCTCTGCAGTTTTTTTTTGTATGGCGAGAGACACTTCGTCTACGATTATAAAATATTCCTGGATTTAATTTAATGTTTCTTCTCCACCTGGTTTTAGATGGTTCGCCTTGAACGTGAATTTCTTCCAAAATCAGAAAACAAGATATAAACCTTAAACTTTGTTGATTTACTTATTGTCATCCTGTGGCGTTAAATGAATCTTCTTCTTGGAAACAAGGTGGAATTGTACAGATGCTGCTCGTAAGCTCAATTTCGTGAGATAATCTAAATTGGTAATAATTAGTCTGTATCTCATTGCTAATGCTATTATTGCATAATCACAGGCTAAAGACATTGGTTTTTTTATCTCCTCTTTTCTTCCATATTTTATCTTTAATTTATTACAATTTTCGAATTGTGGTATTTTCCAATAATCTGTTTCAAGATGTCTAAATTTTTCCAGGCATTTTCTAGATTTTTTTCATTTATTTTGCAAAAAATTTTCAGCAATTTTTAATCCATTCCGGAATTTACATATTTTCTAAAATAATTTTCTAATTGTAAGAATTTCTAACAAATTCTCTTTTTTTGCAATTTCTGTTACTAATTTCAGGAATTAGCAACGAGACTTCTAAAATTTCTTTATCTAATTGGAATTTTCCAAACATTTGTGGAAATTTTCTTCTAGAGTTTTAATACTTGTGAAGAAATCTTCTTCCTAATGTCCATATTTTTCAAAATTATTTTATTTTATAAAAATGTTCTATTCAATTTTTTTCGTGATTTATTTATTACTTTACTTTATTGATGTTTTTATTTATTTATTTATGCATGTCCATCACATTTGAGCATTTTCTAATTGTTATTGTTATTTTTTCTACAGAAATTTCTCTTAAACTTGAAATAATTTCTTTTTCAGATTTCAAGATTTCTTGAATTTTCGAGTAATTTCTTTCCAACGTGCTAGAATTTTATTTGTGGTTTTCAAATTTTTACAAACATTTCTGATTTCTCCTTCATTTAAAACAATATTTTTTTTTTATTCTTTGATTTTTTGGAAGAGAGAGATAAACATCTTTATTGAATGTAGTTTTACAGTTATATGACATAACAATTTTTATGCTGCTTCTCTTCTTCTCCATTGGCCAACGACCAATGGTATTTCTGCTGAAAATTCTGAAATTTGAAAATTATTAATAAAATTTTCAAATTTCGGAATTTTCTTCTAACAATTTCCAGCTTTCATACTTTTCAGATTTTCCAAAAAAATATCTTCCTTAGTTCTTTTATTTGATCAAAAATTTCTAGCAATTTCTTTTCCAAATCTTATGAATTTTTAAAGGAATTGTTCGAGGGTTCTAAAAAAAACTATATTTTTTTTGTAGATTTCTAGAATTTTTAGCATTTACTCTTGCATATTATACGATTTAACTTCAAGTCTTCTAATATTTCTAGTAACTTCTCTTCTACGTTTCTAAAGTTTTCTTAATCTAATAAAATGTTTCTAAAAATTCCTAAGTTGTGAAAATTATCTTCCAAGGTTCTAATGATTTCCATCAAACTTTTTTCTTCAGATTTCTAGACTTTGTCAACAACATATCTTTAACATTTTCTAGACTTCCTTGTTATACGTTATCGAAAATTTCTTTATTAAAAAAATGTAATTGTCAAATTTTTCAGCAATTTTTGTTGTAGATTTCTGGGATTTTCCAGAAGTTTCTCTTTAAAATTTATGCAAATTAATTTGGATTAAATTCTCTTCATTATTTCTATCTTTTAGAAACCTTGATATTTTTTAATTTTATTGGAATATTTTGGTCATTTTTAAATGTAGAAAATTTTCTTCTAACATTTTCTATTTTTCATATTTTTCAGAAATGTATCTTTCAAATTTTTGCATCATACTATCAGAATTTTTCAGCAGTTTTTGTTCTTTTTTTTGAGAAGTTTCCACCATTTTTTAGAAAATTTCTAATTATAGAAATATCCTTCGAGGGTTCTAAAATTTTTCCTAATTTCTAGAATTTTTGGCAATTGCTTATATAAGTTGAATGATTTAACATTGAGGTTTATAAAATGTAAATAAAAAATGTTTTCTCTTCCCTAAAACTTTCTAGTTTTTAATTAACAAGAATTTTCCTTTTCGTTAAATTGTCTTCAAAATTTAATAAATTTTCTGATTCTGTTTTGTCTAAATTTACCTTTAATTCTTACTCAATCTTTTAAAAATTTCCAAATCCCAAGAATCTTCTTCTAGGATTATATAGGTTTCCAACAATCTTTACTTCAGGTTTATAGATTTTTCCTGCAATTTATATTTTTAATTTTATTCATTTTCATTTCATCATTTAACAATGATGTTATTTTGATTTTTTTTGAGTAACTGCCTCATTTGGTCTTACTGAACGTGGTGCATCATTTGTGCTCGTACAGTTACGTCGAAACTCGGAAAACCAATATTTGATGATTGAATTCTGTGGGCCGAAATTGCCATCAAGAATCAAAGTTTAATCATTCGAAAGCTACAATTTGAACACGTGACAAAGAACGGTCGTGAAATTTTGACAGCATCTAAGTTAAGGTTGGTATTCTATAAGAAATATAGTGTAATTGTTAATAAACTGTTGGAGTAACATGAAGATTATATAACAAATAATTGCAGAGAATTAAAAAGTGAACAAATTATTAAAAATAGCCTTTTTGGACAAAACTCATTGTTTTGAGTAAAATATAGGGAAAGTACTATGATGGCCACATCACCATTTTTTTTAGAGAGTTGTTTAGTTTCCATCGCTAGCCAAAATAATTTTTATAAATAATATTTAGTTTCAAACCTGTAAATATTACTTCAGGGGTTCCTCAAGGGTCGCATGGTGATCAAATACTTATAATATTAAAGATATTATTAAATATCTGTGCTTATAAACTTAATATAGATGATTTGATATTATTTTTTGCTTACTAATTGGGCCCTTAAAGTCTACTGGAAGATATTAGACTTTATGTGCCGAACAGAACAGAACAGATAGGTGGAGATAATGTTTAAAGCAACTAATATCAACTATGAAAGAGATAATAAAGAAATCAACACTTTTCTTTTATTGAACTACCTCCAATATCAATAATTCTTTAGATTATTTTGGAAACAAAAATTGTAACAACCCTCACATTGACTTATTCAATCCATTTAAGTATGATATGTTGAATTTATAACTTGAGCCATAAGAGAAAGTCTCTTACCCACAAAAGTGTCTAAAACTTAATTACACGCATTTTAATATGCATATTTAAACGATCCTTTATAATAAAAAGGAAGTCGTCTTCCGAAACGCATTAAAAAAAATAATAACTACGTGGCCACTCTCCATAAAATAATTTCATTGTCCGCGGTATTTTGAAACTCCGAACAAAAACCAAATTACGCCCGGCGATAAAACTGTATTAATGATTTGGCCGAGGCATGAACTCGCAATAACTAGTAGTCATTATGCGCGGGGTTGCCGGCAGAACTGCTCCTAACAATTAATTGGAGGCGTGGGAAGTTGCACGCTCAACAACTCCTATTTCGACACACCGCGAAACAACGACGTTCGCTCATACTCGTCTACACTAGCCTAATTCCTTCGGACATAATGCCCATTGCCACATAATTACATGCAAAGTCTTATTATTATTATTCAATGAATTAAATCTATTGATTACTACAATTTTCTAATCGTTGCTAACCTTTAAAACTACTGCTTTAAAATTAATTGTTTACGTAACTAACGTTGAATTAGAGAATTAGAAAAGCAGGAAATAATTACTTTTAAATTTTCTTTAAATCAATAATAATTTATAATATTTATTTCTGATGTATATAAATTTCTTTTCGTGATCAAAAATTATGTCAAGGGAATGGGTGTATCTAAAACACTTCCAGGAAAGATTATATCAGCTAAAAAATGTAATCTGCATCGAAAAGTTTTACCCAAGAGATAATAATACTAATTTCGATCAATATTAACACATCGTAATGTTGTTTATGGTCTTAATTGCGCTCGTTCCCACGAAAATTTCAATGCCGATTTGTGGTGAAAGTGCACATCAAATATTTGTTCTGCCTTGATCTTGCTCGGGAAAAAAATACGTAAATCGGGTAAACTAGTTTGCACGTTTCGAGGTAAATGTTAATGTTGGATTACGGTCATTTCGGACGGGATGAAAATGCGCAACTTTCAGGAAAGCCCGACAAGGTCGAATCCGGCAAAAATTATCGTGTTTAATTGAAAATACCGCGGGTAATTTCGAAAGACGTAATGAGGAGATTGCACAGATTGTAATCACCCCCCTTCCCAGGTATGACAAGGATTTAGATTTATTATTCTTTGTGCTAACTGTTAGCTTCTTTGGTGAACGAGGATGAGTAATTTACTTCTATTAAAATCTATTTATTTATGCTTTTTTACCTTGATTTATAGAGTTTTAATTTTATATGTGCGTTTACATTCCATTGGCATGGTGTAAAAATTTTAGTTTATGTAATTACGTAATAAAAAGTAACTTAGTACAAAAATAATAATAAAATTATAGCATAACATACTATAATTTTATTATTAACTATTTAACAATAGCAGATAATTGAAATTTTTCAATTAATAAGTTTCTAAATTGACTGACAGCACTATCTACAGACGGGTTTCGACCTATACCGGTCTCGTCAGCTCAGCGCTTTTGAGGATGAGGAAACGGGATGTTACTACAGAATTATCAAACTACCAATCTTTAAAAATGGAAACGTTATTTTTAAATAATTGAAAATTGTTATATGCAATTACCAAAATTGTAACTCTACGCTATTATTATTGTTATCATTAAACATAAAACTAAAAATGAGAAGTGGCATATAAACGTCTTTATTAAATTAAAAAATAGTTTTACAGAAGAAAAAATGTATAAAAGTATAGGCGAAGTTCAGTTAGCATTATCTGTTACTGTTCTTCCACTTAACCTATTATAATTAGTCCAGTTGATTATACAATGATATAACATGAGTATTTATAAATATATACAAAAAAAAAACGTTTAGTCCTTGGTTCACATACCTTACCAACCTCAAAGCTCATCTTGGACAATTAATTTGCGTATCTGTATAATTTGATATTGGATGGATGAGGTATTTGCTTGGTGAAATTATTTTTTAAAATTTTATTTATTAATTTAATTTTTAATTTTCCCTATATAGAATATATAGGGAAAGTATTGTTTTCGTGCAGGAAAATGTGTGTGGGCTCTGTATCTGAAAAACGAATGATCTGATTGAGATGAAACTTTAAATTTAAGGTTTTATCATTAAATAAGTGGATGTTTTTTAATTATTCTCGATATTTTTCTAAATTTGAAAAATATTACATAACTTTTCAAACAAAGGTTAAAGGGAATGAGAAACTGAACAAGTTTTATTTAGACATGTTTTTCGTAAAGTTCTTAATTTTTGAGAAAAAAAATTAACTTTAGAATTTTTTCAGAAAACGTTTTAGATTTTTCTTTAAATTTCAGTAATTTCTCCTCCATACTTTTATTTTTTATTGTAACTTTCTTTCCAAAGAATTTTATCGAGAAGTCCAGAAATTTAGCAAAGTTTTTTTTCAAGAGTTTCAAAGTATTTTAGAAAATCATTATTTATATTTATTTATAGAAATTACTTCGTGGTTTCTATACAAGATTTTCTTCACCTTTTTCTATTAGAAAATTTTCTTCTAAATTTCTATAATTTTCTCAGATGATCCATACGTTTTTTTTTACATTGAGGTTTCTAGAGTTTTCACAAGATTTCATTTTAGATTTATAAAACTTTTTTTGAAGATTCTAGAAGTGTACAGTAATTTCTTTTTCTTCTAATCTAATCTAATAAATAAATAGATATTTACAGAATTTTTAGCAAAGATTTTATTCAAGAGTTCTAGATTATTCAGAAAGTTCTCTCAAGATTTTGTTTAACTTTACAATTTATTAGGATATTTTCTTCAAAATTTTTAGAACTTACTTAGAGGCTTCTAGAAGTTTCAGGAATTCCTCCTCCATATTTTCAGTTTTTTTCATCTTCCTTTCCAAAGAATTTTGATCGAGGATTCTATAATTTTTCACAAGTTTTCCTTATAGATTTCTAGAGCTTTTTTGGAGGATTCTAGGAGTTTACACTAATTTTTTCTTCATATTTCCAGTATTTTTAGCAAAGGTTTTATTCGGGAGTTCTAGATTTTTTAGTTCGTTTCAATATTTATCGAATTTTCTTTGACGCTGTTTCCAGTAATTTCTCTTCCAGATTTTAATATTGTCTTATAAATTGCAAAGATTTCCTTCAGTTCTTAAAAATTTAAAAACCAGAAACTGAAAGTTCAGAAATTTCCAGTAACTTTTATTCAGATTTGGAGACTATAGATTTTTCTAAAAAATCTTTTCCTAGAAATCTAGACTTTTTTCAGTTATTTCTCCTCTAGATATCAAGATTGTTTTTTTAAGCTGTCTTTTAAATTGTGAAGTTTCTAGAAATGTAGATTTTTTGTAGAATTCGGGAAATTTCTAGTAAATTGCAAAGATTCAAATGAAGGCTTTTTTAGAAAATTTGTTTTTAAAAATCTAGAATTTTTTTCGAGAGGAAATTTGTAGTAATTTCTTCTAAACATTTCAAGTTTTTTTTCAACTTTTTTTAAATTTATTTATTTGTATACGGGAAACCCCTTTTTACAACAAATAGAAAAGATAAACTGTAATACATAACGGATTATTACACATACGTCATTCTTAAAATAATAACTATTAATATAAAACAAATGAAATACAGTTATTGACAATTACTAATTGTACAATAATTGTCGTGCACAGTAATGATAATATAATACTATAATATACAAATTTTAACAGTACTTTTTTAATGATAATTTATAATTTTCAAATTTAGAATCGAATAAATCGAACCAAGGTTGGCTATTGAAAGAATTTGCCGATCTCATCATCCTAGTTGCAGGGCTGTTGTTGCCTAAATTTAAAGAGAACGTCTGTAAACGGAATGTTGGCACTGTCCTTAGTCGACGATCATTATTGGAAGAAAGAAAATCAAGATGAAGTAGAAGTTCTGTACATTTCATATCTCCATTAATTAGTTTATGCAAAGTACATAAATCATTAATTTGACGGCGATCTGCTAAATATTTCAATTTTAGTTCTTCCATTATTCCTGAGTAGAGACCTTGTGTATGGTTTCTTTCTAATTTGTATTCGATCGACTTGTCTTCTAAATTACAAGGAGTTTTTTTGAAGCTCTTGAATTTTTAGAATTTTCTCGAGAATTCAGGAAATTTCTAGAGTTCAAGATTTTTTTTGAAGTCGTCTTTTAAATTGCAAAGATTTTCTTTGAGGCATTAGGATTTTCTAATTTTTTTTTTCTAAACGTTTAGAGTTTAGAAAATGGCCAAAAACTGCTTCTCCAAATTAATTTTTTTTCAACTTTTCTTATAAATTGCGAAGATTTTCTATCAGACTAATTGTTTTTTAATTCGTCTTCTTTTCGAGAATTCAGATAAATTTCAGTAATTGCTTCTCTAGAATTCAAAATTTTGTTTGAACTAGAGGCTGTAAAATTATTTAGATAGTTATAAATTGCGGAATTTTTCTTGGAGGGTCTAGAATTTTTTAGAAATGTTTCCCCTAGGAATAGAATGTTTAAGGAATTTTCAGTAATTTCTCTTCCCGATTTCAAGGTATTATTTCAACTGGTCTTCTAAATTTCCAGGAGGCTCTAGAATTTTTAGAAAATTTTCATTTAGAAATCTAGACTTTTTTTCCAAGGGCTCAGGAAATTTCCAGAAATTTCTCCTTCAGATTTCACGGTTATCTTCTTATCTTCTAAATTGCAAAGGTTTTCTTGAAGGCTCTAGAACTTTTTAGAAAATTTGTTTGTAGAAATCTTTTCTTGAGGGTTTAGGAAATTTTCAGTAATTTCTCTTTTTTTGAGGCCCTAGATTTGTTAGAATTTTTTTTCTAAGATCTAGAAAAAAAGATTCGTTTAGAAATCTAGACTTCTTTTAAAAATTAAAAAGAATTCTAATAATTCCTTCTATGGTATGGATTACCACGTAGTAACGGTTGCAATTATTGTCTTTATCAAATTTTGTAATTAAAGTTATTGAAAACTGCGAGGTGATCAGTAGTTAATGTTAATATGTAAATTATATTTTCGTGGTCGAACTTTGTGTTTTTAAAAACTGTTTATTTCCGAATTCTATGATACATTAAGCGATTTAGATTTAGACTTGTTACAATTAATTACTACATTTGGATAATGACTGACAATAATGCCGACTGGCGTGGTAACGGCTTGAATGATAATAATAGTAATGCTCTAATAGTAATGCTGGAGAGCCTTAATGCTACTCCTATTTATATAATATAAAACTAACAGCTAAGCATAAAAACATCTGGCGGAAATTACTCCGCACATAGATAAGCATAAAATAAGCGACTAAACATAATATGGAAATATGCATAATTAAACAATAGGATTAATTTATGATAAACAATTAATAGTCTTTTGTGGACGACAGGTAACTTGTATATGTAGGTTGGGTGGGTGACCTCTAACCCACCCTCCAATCAGTAAAACATAAGCGAGGGTTTTAATTAAAAGTTGTAAAAGACATAACTTTTCAAACAAAAGTTGAAGAGAATAACAAACTGAAAAAGTTTTATTGAAATATTTTTTTTTTGTAAATTTCTTAATTTAAAAATGGTTTTGCTTATTGCTAATAAACTACAGGAGCTAGTTATAAAGAATTCAAAATTGAGCAAATTATTAAGAATAACCTCACGGTTTTCGAGAAAAATATAGGGAAATTACTATGATGGCCATATCATCATTTTAACATTTAGTATTAGACAGATGACAGATGAAAGGCGCCAGATGATAGATAAGAAATGACCAAATAACTAATTTCGGCGGCAAACCCCTGGACAACCCGGCGGCGTATCGACTCCTCTGTCTAATCGATGTGGTGGGAAAGATATTGGAGAGGCTGATCCGTGACCGTCTTGATGTCTGGATTAATCAGCATGGTGGCCTGTCGGACAACCAATATGGATTCAGGAAGGGCAGAGCCACGGCTGGTGCCATACACCATGTGCGTAGACTAGCAGATGAAGCCCACCAGGGTCCTCTCAGGAGCAGAAGACACTGTCTGCGGTTGCGCTAGACATCAAGAACGCTTTCAACTCGCTCCCGCACAGGTGACGTGCCTCAAAGCGCCATATTGGGTCCTTTGCTATGGAACCTGGCTTACGACAGAGTTCTACCCGAAAGGGTTGAGGTGGTCGGGTTCGCGAATGACTTTCTCCTAATAGTGAGACGAAGGGACATCGGCGCGCTTCGGGCTGCGACTCAGGAAGCCACAGCGACGGTGGCTGATTGGCTCCGGACGGTAGGCCTTGAGGTGGCGGCCCACAAAACCGGGGCCATCTGGTTGTGGCATGGTCGCGCAGGGAGGACTGGGGACGAAATTATTAATGTGTTGGGGCGGCAGGTCGTTGTGGGGAAGCAACAGAATTACCTAGGGGTCCTCATTGAGTCCAACTCCCTATGGCTGGAGCCGCCGTATTGACCCGTGCGGTGGGCAGGTTACTACATCGAAGGCCCCTTGGAAGCGAAGCGACATGTCGTCGTGAGGGTGGCCAAGGCTAAATTACTATATGCGGCACCGGCATGGGCGAACTGCATCCTTGCGAAGAGGAATGTCGACCGGTTACGTATGGCTATGCGACCCGGAGCCCAGAGGGTCATTAGAGAGGGTATAGGACGACATCTACGGATGCAGCGCAAGTCCTGGCCTCCATGACCCCCCCCACCCCCCCCCCGAACCTAGTCATCTTGGCGAGAAGCGAGTCCCATAAGGCTGTCGCACAAGGCATACCTAAAGGCACGGCGAAAATGCAGGCCAAGCATCAAATGATAGCAAGATGGCAGGAAAGATGGTCCCACAGCAATAAGGGTTCATGGACGAGGTGACTGGTACCCTGGATCGAAACCTGGGTTCATAGACCACGAGGCCAGATCAGTTACCACTTATCCCAGCTGCTGACGGGCATGGGTACTTTGGGGCATACCTTAGTAGAATAGGCAAGTCGACTGACGAGCGTTGTCAGCTTTGTGCGGCACCAGCTGATGACAGCGAGCACACTTTCTTCCATTGTACTTAGATCTCTTCAGTACAGCTTTATTATAAAATTGATTTTAAATACAAATACTAAAATAAATATAATGATTTTTTTTTAAAATTAAATCAACCTAAATTCATTTCTTGTTCCAAATTTATCATTTGCAAAGTAAGCAGTAAGAAGGATTTGAGGGCTAACATAGTTTTGTAATCCCCTTTCTCTACTATTCTTTCATTGCCTTGAAAAGCAATATCTATACTGATAGAAGAGTTAATGATAAATAATAAAAAATCGATAACCAATAACAGATGACAACGTAAGAACAAATAAGACATAACAAATGACAAATGACAAATTACTAATGATTAATGACAAATGAAAAGTGACTAGTGACTAATGACAAATAAGAGACAATAGATGATAGATAAAATTTTGCAAATGTCAGTTAATGTTAAAAGATGAGTGAAAATAATAAAACAACAGTTGGCAAATGTCAGATGATAGATAAGAGATGACATATCAGAAATGGTTAATGATGTGGATTTCTAAATAATTGTTAATTAAATAAATTTCGTAATATTTCTTTCTAATTTTTCTTATTGTATTTATTTTAAAAGCCTTTACATACATTAATATATCAAATGAAAATAACACTATAGTTTATTCCATACTTCAGTTATTTATTAATTGTTAGATGTACATTTCGTTCACAAGGTGAACATTATCAATAACAAACTCAAATTCAAACCATCAATAATGAATATATCTAATAATTTTACTTTGTTCGCATATTTATTAAATATTTAAAACAATATGACATTTGGTGTTAGACAAATGACAGATGACAAGTGACAGATAATAAATAACAAATACCAGCTGATAAATGGCACATGACAGATAACAGATAACAATTAAAACAAGAACATAAAATGAATAATGACTAACCATTAATGACAAATGAATATTGACTCATTCACTGACAGTTGACAGATAACCAATAGATGACAACTAAAAAAGAACAAATAATTGATAATAAATAGCAAGTGAATAATAAATAGAAAAACACGAAAATATTTTCGTAAAATCTACAACAAATCAGTCTTATTAAGACTACAAGAAACAAATCACTTTTGAAACAACTACTTCTCTAGCTAATATTTCGACAGACATTGATTAATACAAAAGTAATTTGCTAGAGAAGTAGTTGTTTCAAAAGTGATTTGTTCTTGTAGTCTTAATAAGACTCATTTGTTGTAGATTTTACGAAAATATTTTCGTGTTTTTTCTATTTATTAGTGAATTTTCTGCAACGTAAAAGACATATATTTTATTAGCAAATGAATAATTGAGTAAGACTAATCACCAATGGCAAATAACGAATGACTACTATGACATTTAGTATTGGACATATGTCAGATGTCAATAAATAAAATGACAGGTGACAGATAACCAATAATAAATGACAGATGACAATTAAAAAGGACAAGTGACAGATAAAAAATAACAAATGAATAAAAACTAATAACCAATCACAAAAAATGAATAATGATAGCAAATAAAAGACATTAGATGGCAGGTAAAAAATAATACTTGATAGATGAATATAGCAGATAATATTATATAATACATTTAGTATTTGACAGATGGCAGATGATAGGTGACAGACTTAGGTAACAAATGAAAAGTTAAAGATAATTAATAACGAATGGCAACTAAACAGAACAAATTAATAGTAACTAATGACTCACGACAAATAAGAGAAATGTGATTTATCCTATTTTTAAAATTTTGACATTTAGTACTGAAAAGATAGTAGTAGACATGTGGCTGATGATATTACAAATGACTGGTGACAGATGACAAATGATAGGTGACAGATTACCAATAACAGATGACAGTTGACAACCAAAGAACAAATAACAGAAAACCAATGACAAATGACCAATGACAAATTAATACTGACTAATTAGACACATTAGATTATTAATTATTAATAGATGATAGATAAAAATTGGCAAATTTATTTATTTATTTATTTATATCTTTGATCTTCTTTCATAAAAAATACGTAAAAAAACAAATTACAAAAACATACGTAACATTTTATTCTAAAAAAGCCCGAGCGGAGTTCATAATAAATTATGTTCTTCCACTCAAACCCCATTGGCAGATAATATTAGATAATAGATGGAAAATAATAGATGATGGATAACAGCTGGCAAATATAAGATGATAGATAAGAAATGACATATCAAAAATGGTTAATGATTTGCTTTTGTGACATAAATAAAATTTTATCTACGATCGTACAGAAAGTAGACGCTTTTTGCATCATTTTTCATTGTAAAAGTGGCTTTTTAAAGCACTAGTGCTTTTTACGTTTCTATTGCACGGTAATGTCAAACTGTTTTTATTGCACAGAAATGTCAAATTTGTCAGATGAATATATTTCGACGAAAAACTTATTTTTTTATTAATTGATACAAATAACTAATAAACTATAAATAAAATATATAATACAAACGAAATGGCAGATTTAAGAACTCTGAAGATTTCATTTAATGCAAGTCGGAGCGATTACAATAAAGCGAACATTTTTTTCCATAAATAATAATGGCGGCCGACATTTGTGCAACTTGTTTACTGGTTGCTAAGTAAAGCTTTCATTAGTGCACTGCGGGTAAAATATGTTTTCATTAATTGAATTATTGAAATGACATTAAAATATTACTCATAAGAAATATTACTCATAAATTTGAAATCTTTTACGATCAAAGATAAAATTTTGTAAGGCACACGTGTAAAAAGTTACTTTATTGCACTCCTGGCTTTAAAAAATCTCGCTCGTTCCTCGCTCGTGTTTTTAAACGCCAGTTCGTGCAATAAAGCATCACTTTTTACACTTGTACCTTAAATAACTATTATACAAAAGCGACAGATCTGAAAACTTTTTTCTATCTGCTAATGACTTAATATTGAGTTGAAAAAGCAATGAACTGTGACTAAAATTTGCACCAATACCACCTAATTTCAAATGTATTAATTTTAAAAATTTACCTGTATATGCCGACCAAATTCCCGAGGCATATTCCAGGTTGAACGAAGTATAGTTTTCTTAGTATGGTAACTTTCGAATCTACCGAAAATATGTTAATAAATCCCATTAGTCTCAACGATTTATTGCATATATGTGTTATATGGTTAGAAAAATTATGTTTGGACGAGAAAATAACACCCAAGTCCTTTAATGTGAACTCCTTATCATCCAATTGATACATAAAATTGGAGATGTTGCCTCGACAAAATGAAATAAATGCACATTTATCGAAATTCAATTCTAGCACCACAATGCAACTTTATTTAACTTTATTTAAATCATTTTGAAGATGAATTTGGTCAGTATAGGATTTAACGCTCTTAAAAATCTTTAAATCATCAGCATATAGTAGAAAGTTGCTATGTCTGATGTTTATGCCGATAAATAATAAAAATAAAATAGGCCCACAATGTGAGCCTTGTAGTACTTCTGACGTAACCCTTATATTGCTGGACAGATGACTCCCTATGCGTAGAGTCATCTGTCCAGCAATATAAGGGTGGCTGTGTTTTGTTTTGTAAATAAGAACTTATCCAGCTGATAATATTAATACCAAGTCCCATTAGTTCTAATTTATTTATTATGCTTCACATGATCAAATGCCTTGAATAAACTTGTGATCCACTATCCAAGGCATTTATCAAATATGATTGGTACACCATGAGATTTGTGACTGTAGATCTACTTCTCAGAAATCCATTATATTGATTAATGATTGCGCCTGAAAGCCCTTAAAAATTGTTCTGATGCTAATAGGTCTTACAGAAGGCACTTGCTAAAATAGTTACAGGGTAGCTATTATCATTAACATTTAATATGTTATCATCAGTGTTATCCTATGCTGCAGTAGGAATATTGTAGTCTCCGCAAAAAAGAAATTCACAACATGGATTCTCGTGGCATATTTTCTCCAAATCCTGGACATGTGAAATATACAAAGATAGATTTGAAGCAGGGGGGATGTATGTAGAACTAATAATTAACTTATCCATCACTTTCACAAAAAAAAAGCTCTATATTACTGCTCATTTGTAATGGTAAGCTTTTTAAATTCTTTCTTACTGAAATAAGAACCTATTATTAGTAAGAAACGATCTATCTTCTTTTTATATGGAAAAGCCTAATTCTGCATTAGAAACTGAATCATCTAGCCAAGTTTCCACTAATATGATAATATCATAGACACATACATTTGACATACATGATTTAATTTTCCCTTTAATGACCCCTACTTTCTGGTAATAAATATATAGTTTTTATTTCTTTCCAGAAACAGATATTTGCAATATCCATTGCTATACTTTATTGTTTAATCCGCTTCACCTCGAGACTTTCTAAGGTGTAATCTGTCAATTGTTTCAAGTGATCTCTCTGCATTTGTATTCAATGTATCCTCTTGGTTCCAAACAAATTTATACCGAAACAGGTTAAAAGTTTGTTCCCTTTAAAATTACCCCAACAACTATCGTGGCATTTTAGCATATAAAGTATTCTTACTGACTTCTTTGTGCGTTGCAGAATATTGTTGCACTCTAGAAAATTATATTATATCTAAGGTGTGAATGTATGTTGACATAGTAGAGGTCTCTTGCTATCATACAGTTGCTTGCATTGATCAGCATCCGCAAACCATAGCATTTATTCACTTTAATACACACAACATTTAATTGAGGAGAGACATTGAGAGTTTAGTTAATAATGATTCCAAAGAAATTTACGGATTGTATCGATAATGCTTTCTGGTGTTGTTAAGCTTTGGTTGATTTTGAAATAAATTCAATTGCTCTTATCAGTAGTCAATTTAAGCCTGTTGCATTTTAACCGATTTTCTATAGAAGATTATTTCTAACTAAATCTGGAACCGTTTCACTTTTAATTAATACAGTTGTATCATCTGCAAAATTTAGTGAACAAACGTATTCTGGAGTAGCAAGCGATAGATTATAAATAATATAAATAATAATCGGCGTAAACTACTACCCTGGGGAATACCCCTAGACGTATGCAAGGCCTCTGAGATCAGGTTCAGTTGCAGAAAGACCAATTAGTGATTTTCAATTTGACGTATGTTATTTTAAAATGTATTTGTTATATATGTAATTTTCAAAAAAGAAACCAAACAAAGAAATAAACAAAAAATTAAATTTAGGACAAGACCAAACAAGGTCTTGGATAAGTCAAGAAATATTCCACAGCAGGTGACATCCCGTTCCTCAAGTGTAGATAATATAGAATTTTAGAGTCAAACATTCCTCAGAAAATATTTTGATCTTCTTGACAGTTTTCTTCAGATTGACATCAACGGTTTTCTCAAGAAGTTGTGTAGAAATATACATACAGCTCACAGATGCTGTAGTACCAGATTTAACATTGGTTAAAACATGATTGTGATGCCAAGAACAGATGACAACTAAAAATGCCAAATGACTAAATAACTGATAATAAATAATAAGAAATGTTGATTAATGATAAAGGACTAATGACAAATAAGAGATATTAGATGACAGGTAAAAAAATAATAAATGATAGATAAAATTTGGCAAATAGCAGGTAATACTAGATGATAGATGAAAAATAGTAGATGATAGACTAATTTGCAAATGTCCGGATAACAGATGGCAAATGACAGATGACAAATGATAAGTAATATATAATAGCAAATGATGGATGACAACTTAAAAAAGAATAAATGACGAGATAACAAGTTACAAATAACAAATGAATAATGACAAATAAAATATAGTAAATTTATTCAATTGTTTAAAAAATTGAAATTTACTAATGTTAAATAAAATATATTAAATTTGTCGTATTGTTTTAAAAAAAAAGACATTTATTACTGGATAGATTATGCATATAGAAGAAAAATATTAGTTGATAGACAACAACTTGCAAATGTCAGGAGGCAGATGATGAATGGCAAATGGCAGTTAACAGATGACAAATAATATGTGACAGATAATAACACATGAAAAATGGTTACTAAAAAGGAACAAATGACAGATAACAAGTTACAAATGACAAATGAATAATGACAAATAAAAGATAGTAAATGTATCCTATTGTTTTAAATTTAGTATTAAAGATAACAGATGATGAATAACAAATGAAAGCTGAATGATGGGCGGCAGATAATCAATGACGGATGACAGATGACAACTAAAAAAGAACAAATGACAGATGACGTTTGACAATGACGAATGATTGTTTAATGTTTATTAGCTTTATATATCAAATCATTTTACTTTGTTCTTATATTTTCAAAAATTTTGACTTTTAGTATTGGACAGATGACAATTAGCAGATGTTATCTGATAAATAATAGATGGATGAGAGAATACAGAAGGACAAATGATAGCAAATAACAAATGAATAATGACTAATTCAATGACAGATGAAAACTTAAAAATGACAAATCACTAATGACTAAACTAGTATTTTTACTAAAGACTAAAATAAAATTAATTGATAGTTAAATGACATACCAAATCATTTTATTTTAGTCTTTTTTGACATTTTACATTTGAAATATGACAGGTGATAGGTAGTAGATAAACGATGACAGCTGACAGATAGGAAATTACTTGAGATTTATGATAAATGACTAATAACTGCTGCCTGATCAAAGATGACAGATAACAAATAAGAGATTTTAGATTAGATGAAAAATAATATATGTTAGAAAACAGTTAATAAATAAAAGATGACAGATAAGTAATGTTAGATGAAATATAACGTCCAGATAACAGATGTCACCTTAATAATGTCTGTATAATTTTTACATGCTCTGTAAAAAATCCAACCGATAAAATACTAATTATTAAAATTACAATTCTTTTATTACTGATAATATCCAAAGATTGAAATTAATTTTAACGAACAAATACTAAATAATATTGAATGATATATGTTTTCGACATACAAAAGAGAAATTTTTAAATAAAATGTAAATCATCTGGCGACGATAGCATTAAACTTTTTACATTAATGGGATCACGAATTTTATTTAATATGAGTGCATAAACAATATTGCAAGAGGTTCAGAATTTAATCATGACTCACGAGTTAGAGCAACTAATAATTGTATTTACTATTATATTTTTTATTTTATTTTATTTTATTTATTTAACGGAAATCACCTTTTTACATAACTTAAATAAAATAATAGCAATACAAACAAAACACAATTCATTAATTTAACTAAATAAAATAAAGTAATCTTAAATTTTAAATATATACTACAAATTAACATAAAAACTATAAACTATAAATATTTGATTGTAGAGGCTTTCACTTTGTGATACATATTTTAAATAAAATAAAATAAACTTTGTTTATATCACACACTTTATTATACAGGGTTATTCGCGCTATACGGCACGGAATATTGTGGCCAAAATACGTGACTTTCAAAAAGTTTCACTTTGGGGATATATGGGGGTCTATTAGGGCTACTTTTTAAAATTACTTTCATAATATACAGGGTGTCCCAAAAACCCTAAAAGTATCAAAGTTGTGTTTTTTTTTAAATGAAACACCCTGTATTTTATTGCATTTTTGGATCCTTCGATAAAAATAAGTGTGTGTTTTAATAAGGTTTTTATTACATAAACCTTAAGGTTTTTGAAATAATTTGAATTTTGTAAAAATGTAACCTAATTTTCATGTTTCAAATACATAAAAAATAATTAAGTTATGCATACCAAATTTACACTGAAATGTAACAATAGATCATATTTTATTTTCCAAGTATAATAAACTTGACATCTTATGCCGGGTGTAAAAAAATTGGAATTAAACAAATAAGAACTTTAAATGGCTATAACTTCATTTATTTAAATGGAACGCTATATTTATTAATTTATCAGCAAATGCACGTTTTAATTACCTTTCGAATGGTATTTAAATCTCAAATGTTAAGTTTTCTCGTTTTTGCAGAAAACGCCAAAATATTGTTTATTGCACCGTTTTAGTACTTTTTAAGTAAAAAATTTTATGTATCTAGTTTTCTATGGTATTTAAAAACGTCAGATAATTAATTTAGTCTGTCATTTTAGTTTAAAAAGCCTGTCTTTTGTTATAGTTGTATTATTTTGCATTTTTGTGTTAGATCGTTAGTAATGGTTATTGTTTGAATATCGCTGTTGTATTTTTTGGTAAAAAATGAAGATTTACTCAAAATACGGGGTTATTGGCATTATTTTTATGCTTGGAGAATGTCATCAAAATTGTTTATTGGCTTGTCGAGTTTATACTTAAAGGTTTCCCGAAAGAAATCACCCTAAGCCAGCCAATTTTGAGAGACTATTAAACCAGTTTAAAGAAATTGGAAGTGTCAGTTATAAAAACCTCAGTATAAGAAAATCTGTGTGAATTTTCATTTTTTACTATGACATACAACAACCATGTTCAAACAATAACGATTACTAACGATCTAACACAAAAACGCAAAATAACACAACTATAACAAAAGACATCCTTTTTAAACTAAAGTAACAGACTAAATTAATTATCTGACGTTTTTAAATACGATAGAAAACTAGATACATTAAAATGTTTAGTTTAAAAGTACTAAAACGGTGCAATAACAATATTTTGGCATTTTCTGTAAAAACGAGAAGACTTAACACTTAAGATTTAAATACCATTCGATAGGTAATTAAAACGTGCATTTGCTGATAAATTAATAAATATAGCGTTCCATTTAAATAAATGAAGTTATAGTCATTTAAAGTTCTCATTTGTTTAATTCCAATTTTTTTACACCCGGCATAAGATGTCAAGTTTATTATACTTGAAAAATAAAATATGATCTATTGTTACAATTCAGTGTAAATTTGGTATGCATAACTTAATTATTTTTTAAGTATTTGAAACATGAAAATTAGGTTACATTTTTACAAAATTCAAATTAATTCAAAAACCTTAAGGTTTATGTAATGAAAACCTTATTAAAACACATACTTATTTTTATAGACGGATCCAAAAATGCAATAAAATACAGGGTGTTTCATTAAAAAAACACAACTTTGATACTTTTAGGGTTTTTGGGACACCCTGTATATTATGAAAATAATTTTAAAAAGTAGCCCTAATAGACCCCCATATATCCCCAAAGTGAAACTTTTTGAAAGTCACGTATTTTGGCCACAATATTCCGTGCCGTATAGCGTGAATAACCCTGTATAGTTATATATATTAGTTTGATAATGACCAGCTGAAACTAGTCACTGAAATAATAAAGTGTGTGATATAAACAAAGTTTATTTTATTTTATTTAAAGTTATAAACTATAAAACAAAATATTAAACAAAACAAATCCTATATTAAGTAAATCACAAAATAACCTAAAATAATATAATAATTAAGTATTACCAAACACAAACTATACGAACTGAGTACAATACATTAATATGAAAAAATATCAAATTATCCTAATATATACAAAGAAACAAAAAAAACATTATATATTATACTGCAATAAATTAAAATAGGTTCAAAATGTAATATAATAAACTACAGGTAATTTTAAAATTAGGTATTATTAAAACATACATATAAATCAATTCTATTCAAATTACGTTTAAATCTTATGAAGGAAGAATCGAATATGTTGAAATATGGATTAGAATTTAAAGTGTTACAATATTTCATTATCCTTCTTAATGGGTTATGCGATCCATAATTGGTTGTATGAAATGATAAACGAAACAATGAAACACAACGAGTATATTTAGCACAATTAAAATGAAAAGATGAAAGCAAAATACCGCTATCAACGAATCCGTTTATTATTTTAAATCCGAAGCATATATCGAACATAACCCTTCTATAACGTAAAGTTTTTAGGCCTAACGTTGTCAGCATATAGGCATGACTGAAGTCTCTAGAAATTATACCAAGTTTTAGAGACATCATTCTTAAAAACTTTCGTTGAACCATCTCAATTATATTATTACTATACATAAAAAGGATTCCAAATTACTGAACCATATTCAAGCTGCGATCTTACTAATGATACATATAACAGTTTGACTGTTTCAATTCTGAAATTAGATGAAAATCTAGAAATTGATCCAAGTATTTTGAAGGCTCTATTCCTCAGTATATTAATATGAGACGAAAAAGTTAATCGAGTGTCGAATAAAATACCTAAATCTTTAACTTCATTAACAAATCGTAGGACATCATTATATATAACATTTTTTAATATTCAAGTCAAGTTTATTGGAATTACACCAAGTAACAATATTGTTTAAATCACTTTGGAGTCTGTCACGGCCTTCTGCACTTTATACTATAGAAAATCATTTTAAATCATCGGCAAACATTAAAAATTTAGAATGCTTGATACATTGCCCAATATCATTAATAAAAAGTAAGAAAAGAATTGGCCCACAATGGGAACCTTGAGGTTCACCAGATGTAATATTTATTGCTGTCGATACATAATTATCAATTTTTACAAACTGTCGACGAGAAGACAAAAAACTCTTAAACCATTTGATAACTATGTCGCCAAATCCAAGCAATGATAATTTATTTAATAAGATATTATGGTTGACACGATCAAACGCTTTAGAAAGATCGGTATAAATAGCATTCACCCGATATCCATTCTCTAAGGCGTTTAATAAAAAGCATTGGTAATTTAGTAGATTTGTAATTGTAGATTTACCATGCAGGAAACCATGTTGTTCATCACAGATTACACGCTTATATACCCACATCACTTGTTTGGATACCAACTCGTCTAGAATTTTTGGAATAACAGATTGTATAGTAATGCCTCTATAATTTGTTACATTTGATCTATCACCATCCTTAAACAGCGGATTTATGAAAGAATCTTTCCATAAATCGGGAACTACACCACTAATTAGTGACCGACTAAAAAGAATTTGAATTGGCAAGGTTAGTGCGCAAACGCACCTTTTTAGAAGATACGGTGGTAAACCATCAGGTCCAGTAGTACAAGTATCCGGTAGGTTATTTAAACAATTAAAAATATCAGTTGTATTAACAACAAGGGAATCAATGCAGATAGACTCATTGCATACATTTGTAACGGAATGTACATCATCATTGCTGTAGACAGTAGAAAAATATTTAGCAAATAAGTTTACACAATCATTGCCATTATCACAGGTATTATTTTCGTAAAACATATGCTTAGGAAGACCATGCAGGTTAGTGCATTGACATAATTCCAAAAATATTTAGGGTTATAGCCAAAACATTCTTCAGTATGTTTAATATATTGCTCATAAAGTGACTGACTTAAGTTAACACAAAGAGATCTGAGCATTTTAAACTCTTCATAATCACATAATCTGCCATTAGCCTTAAAAGCCGCATGTGCCTTCTTTTTCCTAAAGATAAGTTGAATCAGCTCCGCATTAAACCACCTTGGGAAAGTAGAAGATTTTTTGCGTTTCGTAGGAACATACAATCTTAATCCCGCATTAATAATTTCGTAAAATTTTTCCAAAGAAATATTTATATTAGGATGATACAAAATAGATTTCCAATCCACCGATGCTAAAAAATTATTTAGTGAAATATAGTCTGCAGATTTAAAGTCGTAATAAAATAAGTCACTCTGAATATATTCAACGTTACCAGAAAACTTTATACTAAGTGAATAAGGTATATGATGATAACTGTTATTAAATAATCCATCCAAACACTTAGAAATATCTAATTCCTTAATGTTAGATAATACTAAATCTAAAAATGCGTGAATTAGGAATAGTATTCTTTTGACTTAAATTATTAAATGCTAAGCAGTCACGTAAACATTGCTCACAGTTAGAAATATGAATATCTCCATCCACTAGATCCAAAATTGAGCTACGTAAATTATAGTCGCCACAGAATATATATTCTAAATTAGGATTTTCCATACAAATTTGATCTAGTGACATGGTATGATGTTCATAAAATGAAACATCAGAATTGGGTGGTATATATGTTGCGCCAATTACAAACTTATTGCATATTTTAACAAATAAATGTTCTACAGTATTATGAAGAGGTTTCAACAAAACACTATTAAGGGCTGAATTAACCGCAATAAGAACTCCTCCACCTCTAGACGTATTACTTGTTAAAGGAGATCTGTCAACTCGGAATATATTAACATTTTTAAGTTTTAACTCAACATCTTCAATAGAATTGTCAAGCCAAGTTTCAATAATTATAATTACATCAAATACTGAACAATTTACCAAATTATGCAAATTATTAAGTTTAGACTTAAGACCGCCTACATTATGAAAATATATGTTTAGTTTTTTGTAATCCGCGAATAATGAGAAGAAACGATCTAATTATTACATTAATTACAATTATAAAGAGAAATATTGAAAAAACTACACAATTTGGGAATTTATCATTTTTTAAATAATATCGCCAAATGTAAAAATGCCAGAGAGGTTGGTCTATTTGCGTAAACTTTAGATTTTAGATAATCTCAAAGGAAAAAATCTATAGGGGTTAAATCAGGATTACGCGAAGGCCAATTTATGTCATCTCTTCTGGAGATCAATTTGCCAGGGAAAATTTCCTGGGGATACAATTCTTATACCAATTGAATTTTATAGAAGTGCAGCTTTAATTATTTCTATATAATATGGTACAATGAGGATCTGAGCACATTTAAAGTGTTTGCATGTTTTCGACACAGTGACCATGTTTTCTGCTGGTTTTGATGATCTTGGTCGACAGTTTTTGGTTGTTTTCAAAGTTGAACTGGTATCTTTAAACTTCCACGCCCATTTTCGAATAATAGGTACGTCTAGCGCCTCATTTAAGTGGCGAAAACTTCGAATATTGTAGAATATACGCGCTGCAGTCGCCGAATCACAATTTTGTAAAATTCTCTCAAGAATAATACACGGTCGGCTTCCGAGAAACGTACAATGGCAACGAAACTTCCAAGAGCCAGACTACAGATTGACACACGCCTCGGCTCGTTGGTATTTACTGGTAATTCGAAAATAATTGAAATGCATTAATCATTCTTCTAAATTAGTGAAGCCAACTGTCATGGGTTAAATCTTGCTAAGGTGTATTTAGAAGAGCTGAAAGCCTTTCCTTAATTAATTGTCTTTGCAGGCTAGCGTGCTTTTTGATGGAGTATAGTATTTGGTTTTGTAGGTATGGGTAAGCGTCTTTGATTAGTAACAGCTGTAGTTGATGACGGATATTTAAAATGATATTGTTTATCGCAAAAGAGTGGTTTTGACAAGAGCTGTAGATGCTTAGCTGCAGTTTCAGATGTTGTCAGGGTCCTCTAAAGCACCGTGTCATCCGCTTATTATAGCATCGTTGTCTGGATTATCTTTAGCCTAAAAATTGATGTAGAAAAATCTGAAACATAAATATTGAAGATTGTGTAAGAAAGCACTGAGCCTTCTGGATGTCTAGAAAGCCACTGTAATACACGCGTTGGTTGTTGATGCTGTATAATTTATTTTTTAACATACATATTTTCTTTTATACAATTTCTGTATACTTAAAATTAAGTTAATGTAAACAATTCACAATATTTGCGCAAGTAACTTCCTCAAGAAAAATGACCGATTGCGACACACTACTAAACAGCACTTAATCCACCTACTTCACCTCACGACGAGCAATATCGTTTACATAAGGCCTCGCCGGTACTCATTCATCTTTTGACAAGTATAAATCTGCACGAGGCGCACAAAGCCCGAACCGAACGTGAGAAATTGGCGGAGACGCGCACACCAGGAAATCTCCGTTACAATAAATTCGCTAATGAATTAATTCATATCGGCACCTTTCAGATTCTCACCGAAACCAGCGTTATTTATGCAAGACACCGCATCAATCGTAATTTCCCAGCAGCAGCTCGTCGTTATGCAAAATATTTATATGAGGCACGACCTCAATACAGAAAGTGACATTTACGGATTTTACTTTCGTGCACTTGTTCTAATGACGATGATTTTCGGCCTTGATGTTTTAATGGATTAATGGATGCTCTCTGGGCCAATTAAGATGCGATTTAATGCCAGACCTTGTAACTCAAATATTTGGTCCGTAATTAATTTTGATCCAAATTGTTTTTAATTGATCACTACTGTACAAGAAATAACAAGCTTGACATTTAAAATAAATCAAATACGTCGTAAAATTTTATTTTTAGAGCGCGTGATTGTAGTTTTTATAGATGAAGTGCAGTCACGAATTTCTTTGTTGCAAATATTGTTATTCTTTTTGTCTTAAGTAAATAACTGAATACTTGAGATTGTTAGTTCACATTCTTAATCACTTTGATAAACCCAATTCTGATGATGTTACTAAAAGTTACATTTAAAATCCCGGACATGTGGTAACTCTACTATTAATGCATGTTAGACGATCAATTCTAAATGGTACACAACCATTTATTTGTCAAAAGTCTTTGGTAAAATAAGGGAAACCTTCTGCACAAATCATTCTCCATCAGCTAAAATATGACATTTTGAGAACTGAAAAGTTGAATTGATGGATCATCCACTGTACAGTCCTAATTAGGTAGTAGGTATCAGGTATTATTTATTTTATCCAATATACTAACAAAAATACTCTAATATTATACATAATAAATTTTGATCACTTTCGGAAAAGCTGATTTTACAAAATGTGCGTTCCTCCATTCTCACCGTCTATTCTTCAGGCTCTATAAAGACTCTCATCAAATGATTTAGCAATGACTTATTTGTATTTGGAGGTACACCAATCGGAGTAGAAAAATTACTTCGAAAATTAGTTTAAGAGCATTCAGAGGCATATTGATCTTCATGTAGAATATTTTCAAAAACAATAAACCCATATACGATGATTAAAATCTTTTTGCTACTCTACTTTTGCAATATAAAAGGCAATCTTGATAGTACTATAATAGAAAACAAATTTTATATAGCAATTCGATTTCTGTGGACTTAACAATTAATCGAAAGATTTTATTTGTATTAACTGTATTATTGGATAATCTACCTTTTTTATATAATTGAGAGATTATATAAGTTCTGTCTGCAATTCGGCCGGTGTGAGATCGAGAGGATATAGCGTGTTAGTCAGACTTCCTTTTCGAATAACCAAATCGTTACTACAGACGGCCTAATTAATCGATATCCACCTCTTGCATAATGGTAGTGGATCTTGGTTTCGAATGTTATCGATTACCGGCGGCTCGATCTTGATAAGACGGCGCAACAATGAACGGCTCAAATCGCTCCGGCCACTTCTGAAGAAATTCTCGGACGCCGCGCGGAGAGAAAAAGTAGAAAACGGTTTCTTGCCAACGATACGAAACCTAAAAGAAGAGTGATTCACGCTATTACTCATTAAACTAGGTGTAGATTATTAACGTTGCAAAAATGTCGATGATGAAAAAGTGATGTGTTGATGCGAGCGAGGATTTTATAGGATGGTTAAGATTTTTTTGTTAGTTGATTTTATTGACAATAGGAAGATTATTTAAATTATTTTATTGAGTATTTATAGACTTACATTTAATAGGTGTTTAATTATAGGATTTAAATTTTAATTGGAACTAGATGAATGATCTTTTTCAATAGCTAATTTATGTATGTAAATTTAATTAGAAACATAATTGTGTAATAAAGTTTAAGGTCAGATAATTTATAAAGATATCAATAGAAGTTCAAAATAAATTTTTATTGTATCTCCTTATTTTTACTTGTTTAGTTTAATTTGTTTTTAGCTGTCTCTTAAGTAAATCCTGTATTTTTTCTCTTTAGGTTTTTAATCTTATAAAGTTTTAAAACTGTTATTACTGTTGTTTTTGGAAAATAAAATCATGTCTGTAATGAGAGTTTAAACCAATTTATAGGGTGGGTAGCCTTAAGCATTTTATTCACCTAGCGTACTCTTGATCTACCTCAATACACCGTTTGATACGCAGGGTCAACAATACGTTGGGTCAGTGCACTGTTGATTAGGGTAGGTCAAGAGTACGCTAGAGCTTAAGGAATGCGCCGAGGTTGTCCTATATCAATATACAGTTTATTGAGGTAGGTCAAGAGTACGCTAGCACAATTATTGATCTAGTGAGGTAGGTCAAGAGTACGCTGCTTTAAACAATAATAAGCTGTCCATTTTCATCTTTAAAATCCTCAACTGTTTTTATATTATATATCAAATTTCAGTCTTATTCTGACTGTAAATTATTATCATTTGTCTATTTTCGGAATATTCAAAGAAATTAAATAATTTATTATTAATTTATAATTTAAAAACTCCTCTGTCAAATAATATCTGACATTAATAATTTGTCTACTATAATCTGTCTATCATCTATCAGCAATAAAAATAATATGTAATTTGCCAACTGTCATCTGTCAACTATCAATTTTGTAACTATTATCTGTTAGGTGTGATTTGTCAACTATCAATTAATTGTCATTTGTCAACATTATTTGTTAGTTAACTTTAAACTATTAATTGACAGTTAACAATGATAATAAGCTATCAATTATGATCTTTAAAATTTTAATCTGTTTATTATTATCTATGAAAATTAACCTGTCAACGGTCATCTTCTAACTGCCAATTAATTATTTCTTATTAATATACATTTAGAACTGTCATCTATCAAATGTTATCTGAAATTTAGAACTGTCATCTATCAAATATTATCTGACATTTATAATCTGATAATTGTCGTTTGTTTAGATCAACTGTTATCTATTAACAATAATATTCAACTGTTTAATAGTATCTGTCAAATATCAACTGTTACTGTCTGTCTGTTAATTTATTTCTCAACTCTCAAATGCCATCTGTCAAATATAAATTATGTAACTGTTATTTGCCATCTGTCGATTCTCACCTATCTTCTGACAACTGTCGTCTTGTTATATGTCAACGGTAGTTATTTTTTCAATTAGCATATGTTATATTTAAGTTATTGTTTATATGTTTATTCGCTTGTGATTTGGTTTAGAATATTGCTGTTAAATGTAAAAGGTGTTAACCGTTAATAAATAAATAAATAAATAAATATGTCAACTGACATTCTTTTGCCATCCGTTAGCTTGCAATTGTCTCTAAACTCCTTGTAAACTCTCAATTAATTGTCATTTGTCTATTTCCAGTTATTTATTTTTTATGGTATCCCAAATATCATTATCTGCATCTGTCAACTGCTAACTGTCATCTGTCAACTGTCATCTGTCATTTGTCATCTGTCAACTGTCATCTGCCAACTGTCATCTGTCAACTGTCATCTGACAACTGTCAATTGTCATCTGACAACTGTCAACTGTCATCTGTCATTTATCAACTGTAATCTGTAAACTATCATCTATCGAATGTCATGAATAATTATCTCTAAAATGATGAACTGTCTATATTATCTGTCAAATTTTAATCTGTCAATTGTCTTCTTCTAAACTCTAAAATTAATTATCTTTTGCTTATTTCTAGTCTATTTGTTATCTATATCTGTCATCTATAAAAACTATTAACTGCAAAAGTATAGGGCTATCAATAAACTGTTCATAATATCTGTCAAATATTATCAATTTTGATCTGTTAATTTCATCCTCAACTCTCAATTGTCTCTAAACTCCTCAATATTATCTGCCAAATATCAATCTGTCAACTGTAGTCTTTTAAACTCTCAATTAATTGTCATTTATCTATTTCCAGGTATTTATTATTTATGATATGCCAAATATCATTATCTGCATCTGCCAACTGTCATCTGTCAACTGTTAACTGTCAACTGTCATCTGTTATCTGTCAATTGTCATCTGTCAACTATCATCTGTCATCTATCAAATATCATATGTCATCTATCAACTGTTATCTGATAACTGTCACTGTCAACTATCAACTGTTATCTGTCAACTATCAACTGTAATCTGTCAATTGTCATCTATAGAGGTCATCAATAATTATCTCTAAAATCATTAACTGTCTATATTTTCTGTCAAATATCAATCTGTCATTTGTCTTCATATAAACTCTAAAATTATCATCTGTCATCTGTCAACTGTCAACTGTAGTCTAACTGTAATCTGTCAACTTTCATCTGTTAACTGTCATCTGTCGACTAACAACTGTCAACTGTCATCTGTCAACTGTCATTTATCAACTGTAACCTGTCAACTGTCATCAATAATTATCTCTAAAATCATGAACTGTCCATATTATGCCTCTAAATTCCTCAATATTATATGTCAAATATCAATGTGTCAATTGTAGTCTATTAAACTCTCAATTAATTGTATTTTGTCTATTTCCAGTTATTTATCATTTATGATATGCCAAATATCATTATCTGCATCTGTCATCTGTCAACTGGCAACTGTCACCTATCAAGTGTCATATGTCAACTGTCATTTTTCAAATGTCGTCTGTCAACTGTCTTCTGACATCTGTCACCTCACAACTGCCATCTGTCAACTGTCAACTGTCATCTATCGACTGTCATCAATAGTTATCTCTAAAATCATGAACTGTCTATATTATCTGTCAAATATGAATCGGTCAGTTGTCTTCCTATAAACTCTAAAAATAATTATCTTTTACTTATTTTCAGTCTATTTCTCATTTATAATCAATCAACTATCATTTGTCAAATGTATCTATCAACTTAAAATCTGGCATTTGTCGTGAGTCAGCTGTTAATGTAATGTAATGTAACTGTCAATTTCGATCTGTTAATTTCATCCTCAACTCTCAATTGTCTCTAAACTCCTCAATATTATCAGCCAAATATCAATCTGTCAACTGTAGTTTTTAAAACTCTCAATTAATTGTCATTTATCTATTTCCAGGTATTTATTATTTATGATATGCCAAATATCATTATCTGCATCTGCCAACTGTCATCTGTTATCTGTCCGGGGACCGCGGTGGCCTAGTGGGTAGAGTGCCTGCTCACGGGCCACACGGTTGTGGGTTCAAATCCCAGCGGGGCGGTGGATTTTTCTAAAGGAAGAATTCTCCGTCCGGATCCATGGATGTTCGTGAATGTCCCTCATTGGTATCACAACGGGCCTATCTAGGCCTAAGTGTGCATCTCTTCGCGGTGCACGAAGAGGTGCTGCCACACCAACCTAACCTATCTGTCAACTGTCATATATCAATTGTCATCTGACAACTGTCATCTATCAAATGTCATATGTCATCAATCAACTGCCATCTATCAACTGTTATCTGACAACTGTTATCTGTCAACTATCAACTGTCATCTGTCAACTATCATTTATCAACTGTAATCTGTCAACTGTCATCTATAGAGGTCATCAATAATTATCTCTAAAATCATGAACTGTCTATATTATCTGTCAAACATCAATCTATCACTTGTCTTCCTATAAACTCTAAAATTATCATCTGTCATCTGTCAACTGTCAACTATAGTCTAACTGTCATCTGTCAACTGTCATCTCTCGACTGACATCTGTCATCTGACAACTGTCATCTGTCAACTGTCATCTGTTAACTGTGTCCTGTCAACTGTCATCAATAATTACCTCTAAAATCATGAACTGCCATCTATCAACTGTTATCTGACAACTGTCACTGTCAACTAGCAACTGTTATCTGTCAACTATCAACTGTCATCTGTCAACTATCATTTATCAACTGTAATCTGTCAACTGTCATCTATAGAGGTCATCAATAATTATCTCTAAAATCATGAACTGTCTATATTATCTGTCAAACATCAATCTGTCACTTGTCTTCCTATAAACTCTAAAATTATCATCTGTCATCTGTCAACTGTCAACTGTAGTCTAACTGTCATCTGTCAACTGTCATCTGTTAACTGTCATCTCTCGATTGACATCTGTCATCTGACAACTGTCATCTGTCAACTATCATTTATCAACTGTATCCTGTCAACTGTCATCAATAATTACCTCTAAAATCATGAACTGTCTATATTATGCCTCCAAATTCCTCAATATTATATTAACTCTAAAATTAATTATCTTTTAGTTATATTCAGTCTATTTGTCATTTATAATCTATCAACTAGCATTTGTCAAATGTATATGTCAACTTAAAATCTGGGATTTGTCGACAGTCAGCTGTGATTACTTATGTAATTTGCCAATTATCATCTGTCACTTATAATGTGACAAGTATTATCTGTCGATCTATTGGCTGTGCCAGTCAACTGTCAATTGCCAACAATAATATAATAAGCTAGTATCTTTAAATCAACTAGTTAATTATATGTATAGCTCTCGAGTGCCATATGTCAACTATGCATTTTATAACCGTCATCTGTTAGCTATGATCTATTAACTGTCATCATTGACTGTCAATTCATTGTCGCTTGTTTACTGTGACTAAGTAACATGTTTTTCCACTCTAACTTTCAACTGTCAACTGTTATTTGACAATTAATAATACTTCTGTCAACTCTATTGTCATCCGTTAACTTTCGACTGTCAACTATTAAGTTACAATAATAATTTATAAATTTATAAATTTTATGACTGTCATCTGCCATCTATCGATTGTCATCTGTAATCTGACGACTGTCACCTATTATATGTTAACTATTATATGTCAGTTTTATCTATCTACTGTTAATTAATAATTATCTGTAAATTGTCGTATGTCAACTGACATTCTTTTGTTATCCGTTAACCTTTAACTGTCGACTGTTAATTAAGAGCTAACAATAATAATGACATTAATTATCACCTCTAAAATTGTCAACTGCTCAATATTATCTATCAAATAATAATCTGTCTGTTGTCGACATTTGTCATCTGTATCTGTCAACTGTCATATATTAACTACAATCTATCAACTGTAATAACATAGGGCTGTCAATAATTATCTCTAAAATAATCAATTGTTTATTATTATCTGTCAAATATCAACTGTTAATTTTTATCTGTTAATTTAATTATTCGCTCTCAAGTGTTATTTATCAAGTATCAATTTTGTAACTGTCAACTGATAACTGTCATTTGTCGACTGTAAACTGTTATTTGTCCACTGTCAATTTATTCTTACTCGATAACTGTTATATGTTAACAAAGTGGCATTCTTTAACTTTCAACTATCAACTATTAATTAACAGTTAATAATAATAATTAGCAATCAATTATTGTATTTGCATTATTGTTTATAATTATCTGTCAAATAACAATCTGTTAATTGTCATCTTTTAACTGTCATCTGTCATTTGTCGACTGTCACCTTTTATGTGTGAACTGTTATCTGTCAGCTGTGATCTTATAACTGTCAATTCATTGTCATTTGTTAACTCTCAATATTTTGTTGGTTAACTTGCAACTGTCAACTGTTAATTAACAGTTACTAATAATAATAAGTTTAATAACTGTTTAATATTATTTGTCAAATGTTAACTGTAAATTTCTGTTAATATAATTCTTAACTCTAAAATGCCATCTGTCTATTATAAATTTTCATCTGCCAAACTGTCTTTTGTCAATTGTTACCTTGTTATATGTCAACTATTATCTGTCAATTGTGATCTATCAACTATCAATTAATTTTTGTATATTAATGTTAACTGACATTATTTTATCATCCGTTAACTTTCAACTGCCGACCGTTATTTGAGAGTTAACAATAATAATAGGCTATCAAATATCTCCTCTAAAATTTTCAACTGTTCAATATTATCTGTCATATGTCAATCTGTCAATGGTCGTCTTTTAAACTGTCAATTAAATATCATTTGTTTATTTTCAGTCTCTTTGTCATTTATAATCTATCAACTATTATTTATCGTTGTATTTGTCCACTGTCACCTGGCAACTCTAATCTATCAACTGTAATAATACAGGCATATCAATTATTATCTCTAAAAACCAACTGCTTATTATTATCTATCTTATCTCTTAAGTGCCATCTGTCAACTATCAAATTTGCATCTCTCAACTGACAACTATTATTTGTAGACTGTAGACTGTCATCTATTATATGTCGACAGTCACCTGTTATGTCCTAACTGTTAACTATCAGCTGTGATCTGTTTACTGTCATCTGTTAATTGTCAATTTTTTCTCATTTGTTAACTGCAATTCTTTTGTCCGTTAACGTCCATTATCAACTGTTAATTGACAGTTACCAATAAGTTTAATAACTGTTTAATATTACTTGGCATATATTAAACTCTCAACTGTCATTTCTTAGCTGTCAATTAATTGTCATTTGTTTACTTTTAGTCTATTTAAAGAAATTACTAAATTTATTATTAATGTAAATTGGCAACTGTCATCTGTCAGCTGTTATCTGTCATCCATCAAATCTTATGTGCCATTTATAAACTGTCAAATAATATTTGTCGTCTGTATCTGTCAGCTGTTATCTATCAACTATAATCTATTACTGATTTAATAATAAGCTATTACACTATTACTACAACTGTTTAATATTATCTGTCAAATATGAATTGTAAATTTAACTCTAAAACGCCATATGTCAATTATAAATTTTGTAACTGTCATCTGTCGATTTTCATCTATCTTTTGTCAACTGTCATCTTGTAATATGTCAATTATTATTTGTGATCTATCAACTTTCAATTAATTATTACATATTTATTGTCATGTGTCAACTGACATTCTTTTATCAACCGTTAACTTTCAAATGTTAACTGTTATTTGAGAGTTAACAATACTTATAAGCTTTCAGTTATCACCTCTAAAATTCTCAACTGTTCAATATTATCTGTCAGATATCAATTTATGAAATGCCGTCTTTTAAACTGTCCATTAAATGTCATTTGTCTATTTTCAGTCTATTTATCAGTTATAATCTGTCAACTAGTATTTATCATCTGTATCTATCAACTATCATCTGATAACTACAATCTATCAAATGTAATAATATAGAGCTATCTCTAAAATCATCAACTGTTTATTTTGTGTCAAATATAAACTTTCAATTTCTATACTGTTAATTTAATTCTCAGGTTTCAAGTTCTATCTGTGAACTATAAATGTTGTAATTGTCAACTGATAACCATTCCCTGTTTTATGTTAGCAGTGATCTGTCAACAATTAATTAATTGTCGTTTCTTAACGATCATATGTCAAATGACTTTTTTTATTCGTTAACTTTTATATGTTAATTGACCATTAACAATTGTTATTATTAATTATTATCTGTCAAATATCAATCTGTCTATTGCCATCTTTTAACTGTCAATTATTATTTGTCAATTTTCAGTCTATTTAAATCAATGTATTTATTATTTATGTCAACTGTAATTGTCAACTCTCTTCTATCGTCTGTATATTTCAAATGTCATTTTTCAATTATAATAACATAAGATAATAATTATCTCTGAAATCACCAACTGTTTAATATTATCTATAAAATATCAAGAGTAAATTTCTGTCATCTGTCAATTATAAACTTTGTAATTGTCGTTTGCCATCTGTCACCAGTCTTTTGTCAACTGTCACCTTGTTATACGTCAACTGTTATCTGCAACTCTAACATATTAACTATTAATTAATTATTATATATTAATTGTCATATGTAAACTGACATTATTTTGGCATCTGTTAACTTTCAACTGTCAAATGTTAATTGAGAGTTAACAATGATAATAAGCTATCAATTATCACCTCTAAAACTCTAAACTCTTCAATATAATCTGTTAAATATTAACCTAGTTTTAGTTTATTTATCATGTATAATATGTCAACTATTATTTATCATCTGTATATGTCAACTGTCATCTGTCAACTGAAATCTATCAATTGTAATAATATAGTGCTGTCAGTATATTTTCGGACACAAAGTGGCTATTATCAATGGATTTAGTGCCATCAATAGTTATCCCAAAATTCATCAACTGTTTATTATCTGTCAAATATCAGCTGTCAATTTCGATTAATTATTTTAATTCTGTTTTCAAGTGCTATCTGTCAACTATCAATTTTATAACTGTCAATTTATAACTGTTATCTGTCGTCTGTCGACTGCCATTTGTCGACTGTCACCTGTTATCTAATATCGGTCAGTTGTGAACTGCCATCTATTAACTGTCAATTAATTTGTCATTTGTATATTTTCAAACCAATTTGTTTACTATTAATGTAAATTGGCGGCTGCCATCCGTCAAATATTTCTTTTTTCTATTTCAATTGTTTTTTTTTTTGGAAAAAAATGTTAATAAATTTGAGATTTGAGTATCAAAAAAACAATTAAAGTTTTCTAAGAAAATCGAATAAACTGTTGAAAAATCAGGTTAAAATTATTTTGTGCAATCGGAAAGTTTACAAATTAATCACATCTTTCAAACTGTCTGTATGTGTAAAAAATTGAACTATTGGCACTGAATAAAACACTTAATTTGTTTTGTTCAATGCTAATATTAATAATTAATCATAAATTAAACTATTGTGATTTAAAAATAAAATTAACGAAGGAATTTTAATAATAATATTATTTCCTTTAGTTTAAAAATATGTATTACGATATATTATTATTTCTTTGAATATATTCTTGTAATTTTAAACGATATTATTAGAAATTTATTATTAACTCCTTAAGTGATAGTGAGGATACGGAGGCCTCGAATTAGTTCTAATTGCAAAGATTTTCTAATGTGTCCGTGTGTAAAATCAATATTTGGAAATAGTAACAAATGTAAGATGGCCCGGATTTACTCACGACCTTGCCCCGGAGCACATTCTGCAACACTTTTAATTTTCTGGAGGATTTTAATGGTGGGATTCACGGGTATAAAAGCCGGCCACCACATCTTCACAGCATCATCACTCCTCTTGATCAACTAGATACACCAGCCAACAACATGAGACAAGTAAGAGCAGTTCGTTGCACCGTTTTTTTGCGGTGATTCGGATTCTTAATTAACTCTCGTTTTCGTTTCATTTCCAGTTCGTCGTTTTCCTCGCCGTCGTCGCTCTGGCAGCGTGCGACGCTCCGCAGGGTTACAACTACAACGCCAACAACGCCGGAGGCGGCGGCGGTGGCGTATTCGGCGGCAGTGGCGGCAGCGGCGGTAACTACCCCAACCCCAACAACGACGTGCCGATCTTGAGATTGGAAAACACCAACAACGGAGAGGGTGGTTACCAGTACGCTTACGAAACCGGTGATGGCACCTCCGCCCAAGAACAGGGATACTTGAAGGACGCCGATTCTCCATCTGCCCAAGGGGGTTTCGCCTTCACCGCTCCTGACGGCCAACAGTTCTCCATCAGTTACACCGCCGACGAAAACGGTTTCCTGCCACAGGGCGCTCACATCCCGACGCCACCACCAATCCCAGAGGAAATCCTCAAGGCCCTCGAACAGAACAGCGCCGACGAAGCCCGCGGAATCGTCGATGACGGTCAATACCGCCCGGAAGCTTCCCCACACCAACAATACAACAACCAACAGGGCGGTGGACAAGGAGGCCAAGGAGGTTACAAATACTAGTCTGTGGTTGTTAACGCACGTTTTATAGGTCTATTTTTTATTTTGTATATAAAAAAAGTAATAAATAATTTTATTTAATTACCATCTTTAATTTCATTAATCCACAAAATACATTAAATACATTACTGGTAAGTATTATCTCATTTATTAATAAAAAACTGCAGAATTATATTGTTAAATAATGGTTATTTATTGGTCTTGTCGTGATTTGTTTTATTTTACACTTTATATCAGATCCATGTGCATCATCTAAAATTGGATACTTTATTTTACTGGTAAGCATTATTTACATTATTGAGTTTAGCTTTGTTCACGATTTGCAGAGAAAGTCATCAAATGTTTTTTGTTTAAATTTATTATTCTAAATTCTTCTTCTTTGATAAACGGTTTCTTTCTTCTTCTTTCCTTAATATATTTTATACTCTTCTTTTAAACTAGTTTATATAATTTAAACTATTTTTCTACATTTCAAGCAATTTTTTTACCAAAATTGATTTTTTATAAAACAATTGTATTTAGACAAGTTTAAAGCTATAAAAGTTGCAACTGTATTTTTAATAAAATTTTATTTGTTTTTTACATAAAATTAAAGCTTTTAATAAGCAATTTGAAACTGTTTACTTTTTAAACTGATTTTCTTGGTCATTTAAATTTATATTTTCGAGAAATGTATAGAGAAAGTACTATGATGGCCACACCGCCATTTTTCTTCTAGTTTTCATGCATTATTTTTTTAAAAGTATAATGTTTTAAATTATCTAAATATCTTAAGTATTTTCTGCTATATTTATCAACATTTTTTATCTCTCTTTTATTATTTCTATTCCTGGACTGTTCTAAAATACTTTTGTAAGACGTTTCAAGATTTCTACTAAATTGTGAGTATTTTTCCAAGCTTCTACAATATTGTTACACATTTCTTTCGGATTTTCTAAAAATGTTCTTCCAATTTTTGAGAAATAATCATCATTATCTACTTTATCTTATCAGTAATTTTCCAAAAAAACTCTCTTCTAAATTGTGAAAATTGTTTTCGAGTGTTCTAAAAAATTTTATCACCTTTTTTTCAAGGTTTCTCCAATTTTCCAAGAATTTTTCTTCTAAATTGTATGTTTACTAGACATTTCTAGAAATTATTTTTTTTTTAATTCTCTAGACAGATAATTGTTTTTTTTTTTAATTTAGAAAAAATGTTTCCATCATTTATTGATTTTTTAAATCAAAATTTTATTTTCTTTTAAAATATTTTGACTGCAATTTTATTTTACTTTTTGAGTTCTGAAATTCAGTAAATTTTATTTTGTATTTGAAATAATATGTTTGAAGATTTCTTTCTTATAAATTTTAAGTTCTATAAATTTCTTGCACTTTATTTTCCGGAATTCTAAAAATTTTCCTTCATTCTTGGAGAATATTTTATCATCAAGTGAGACATCTTTATCTAATCAGAATTTTTTAGATGTCTCTCTACTAAACCTGAAGGAAATATTGGTTTCAATATATTTTTTTGATTTTCTAGAATTTTTCTACATAATTTCTTTATCGAATCGTTTTTTTCCAATATTTTTTTCCTCCAGTTTTCAAACATCTCTTTTCTATGTTGGGATTTTTTTCGAGAATGTTCAAGAACGGTCTAGCAACTTGTTTTTTTGTAGATTTATAGTATTTTCCATGATTTTTTTCTTTTAATTTTCAACCATTAATTTTTTTAAATATAGATTATATAAATATTTCAAGTTTTTTTTTAGTTATATTTATGAACAATTTTAATTTTCTTAAGTGTTTAAAATTCAGAACTTTTTTGTAGGATGTTTCATGATTTCCAGCTTCTACAAATTCCTAACGCATTTCTTTCAGATTTCTGTTTGAGAATAAATCATCAATTTTTTTTTATCTTATAAGATTTTTCCCAAAATCTCTCATCTAAATTGTGAAATTTTTTCTAGTGTTCTAATCTTTTCCATGTTTCTACAATTTTCCAAAAATGTTTCTTTTAAATTATATTTCTTTTTTTAAATTTTTCTAAAATGTTCTAACGTTTTAACGATTTTAACTTTTTAAATATTTTTTAGCAGCTTTCAATTTTTTTTTAATTTTGACTTTCTTTTCTAACATTTTTTATTACTTCAGGTAAATTCTCTCAACTTCTAACTAAATTTTAAAAGTTTTCTAAAGTTTTTAACTATGTATTCTTAGAAATTGCCATAGTTTGTTCTAGTAATAAACAAAGGATAGTTTTCAACTTTTTTGTGGTCAAATTTCAACTATTTTGGTTTGTAAAAAAATTTTACGACAAATTTTAATTTTCAACAATTTTTTAATCGACTTTGAAAAAAAATTCAAGAAATTTAAAATGTTTAACTAAAACACTAGGTCAATTCGGTCACCATGATTTTTCATTGGTTATGTATTGATTACCTCGTAGTAACGGTCGCAACCATTCTCTTCATTAACGAAATTTGTATAAAATTCGGCAAAATTATAATTCTTGTTAGGCTAATTGTAAACTATTTACTTTAGTTTTCGCCTGCTTTTTTTCTGAAGTTCATTTGTCTTTTCTCAATATTTCAATCATTTAGATAAAAACTATTTCGTACGTAGTTTTTTTTATTATTATGTTTTAAATTTTTTTTTATGTTTTAGTTACATTCAGTCAAATCTATTGTTAATTATTTTTCAGCAAACGATTTTTTAATAAAATTTTAGTTGATTTAAATATTTATGTTTTTTTTTTAGTTTGTCAAAATACTATTTTTAAGTACTTAGTTATATTGCGAAGCAATTTGAATTCGTTTATTAAAGAAGTTTTTAACTAATTTCCAGTTCATTTTTATCATGCAGTTAAATTTTTTCTTTTTTCTTTTTTCTTTGAGTTTTTTTAGAATCATGCAGCAATTTATATTCCAGGCTTCTAAGAATCTCTACTTTCCGAGAATAATTTTAAGAACTCTTACCAAACTTGTACTATCTTTTAACTTTGTTCTTGCATATCGAATTTTTTAGGTTTCTTTCTAAATTATAAAAATCTTTGAGGGTTATAAAATTTTAATTTTTTCTAGATTTAACAGATTTTTAGAAATGTTCAGGAATTTATTTCCCTTTAAAAATATACGTATTCTATAAAAAAAATTCTTCTAGGCTTATAGAATTTCCCAACATTCTTCAAATAATTTTTAAGATTTGAAATTTTCGAAATATTTACAATTTTATCATTTTTTTGTTTTGTTTTGCAGTAAGAAAAATTTCTTCTAGATTTCTAGAATTTTCTCGAAATTACTATTTCATTTAATCATATGTTCCCAACAATTTCTCTTCTACATTAAGAAAATATTTGCTTCTTGATTAGAATTTTCTAAGAATTACCCTCCTACAAAAAACAAAAAAATCTTCGAGGGTTTTAGAATTTATCAGCAATTTTTTGTTAACTGCTAACATTTTCCAATATTTATTGTATCATCTAATTGGATTTTTCCAAACTGGAAGAATTTTCTTAAAGTAGTAGAGAATTATCTAGCATTTATTTTCCAAGTTTATTTTTAATTTTGTAGTATTTACATAGTCAAGTAATATTATGACATTTTCAAGATTATGAATTATGATTTGAAACTAAATATTACCCTCTAAAATTACAAATTATGCGTAGAGAGTCTATTGAACTTTCAAGAAGAAACGTTAACTTTAATTAAACACAGGACATTATTAAGATTCTATTGTTTTTTTATAATAATCCTAAGATTGCTTTTTTGAATTCGAATTAAAAGATCGCATACAAAAAATGACTGATTAAAGGAAATTCGCTCAATTTTTTTAACAAAAAATTGTTAAAAAAAATACAAAATTCTTGAAAGTTATTTCCGCAGAAGGGTAATTCCTAGAAAATTATAATCATTCAGAAGAAAAAAAATCTCTTAATTCATATGGGAACGTCTTAATAAACAAAATAATAATTTCTTGAAAATTATAGAAATCTGCAAAATTCTAAAAAAATTAAAAATTCTAAATATCTCGGAATTTATAACGAAAATTCATAATTCTAGTAGTCTGAAATAAAAATTGTTGAAGAATCTATGCAGATTTGAAGGAAAATTTCGAAATATTTTAAAATATCTCGAAGCAAAACTAAAACAAATGCAAAGTTTTAAAACCCTCGCAGATAATTGTCTTGATTTGGAAAAACAAAGAAAAACATTTTCATTTACTCTTTAAAATGAACTATCATATAATAACGCTCGCTACCATCATTTACAAAAAAATTTCGATAATGCAAAAAAGTTAAAACATTATAGTATGTATGGTAGAAAAATTGCTAGAAAAATCCATAGTTCTTAATAATATTCCTAAAATTTAAAAAAAAATCAGAAACCTGGAATAAACATTGCTACAAAATAAAAAAGAAACTAAAAGAAAAGTTGCTAGTAAACTTTAGAATCCGAAAATTGTCTAATAGGATAAAGCAAAAATATTAGATAGAGTTGAAAAGAAAAAAAATGATTGATTGTACGTTAAAATAGTTTGTGAGTGACTATACTATGGTAATTTGGAACAACAAACTATTTTAACGTACATTCAATCATTTTAGTTCATTTTACAGAAAGAAATACGTTCAAACTAGTGTTGCTTTGATAGTCTTGCTATTTTGTAACACGCAAATTACTTTTGTATCATTCAATGTCTGTCGAAGTATTAGCTAGAGAAGTAGTTGTTTCAAAAGTGGTTTGTTTTTGTAGTCTTAATAAGACTCATTTATTGTAGATTTTACGAAAATATTTTCGTGTTTTTTCTATTTATTAGTGAATTTTCTACAACGTTAAGGACTTATATATTTTATTATTAATTTCTTTATCTAATCGATTTATTTCCAATATTTTTTCCTCCCAGTTTTCTAATATTGTTACTTATTATTTTTAGGAATTATTTCTTAGATTATCTAATTTAATTTTTTTCAATTTTCAAGAATTATTTTGAATTTTCTTACAAATATCTTTCAAATTTCTAAAATTATTTGTTAGATCATATCTTTCTTACTCTTATCAGAATTTTCTAGGAAACTCTTTTCTATGTGGGGATTTTTTTGTTTGTTTTTTGTTTTGTTTGATCTAGAAGTATCTAGCAACTTTTATTTGTAGATTTATAGAATTTTCCATGATTTTTTTCTAATTCTCAAGCATGGATGTCTTTACTTTTCAAATATAGATTATCTAAATATTTCAAGTTTTTATTTGGTTATATTTGTGAACAATTTTAATCTTCCTCGACTGTTCTAAAATTCAGAACTTTTTTGTAGGATGTTTTAAGATTTCTAATAAATTTTATAAGAGTATTTTTTTAAGCTTCTAAAATTTTCTCACACATTTCTTCTGGATTTATTAATTCCATTGTTTGAGAATAAATAATTATTTCTTTCTTTATCTCAGAATTTAGCAAAAAATCTCTTATCTAAATTGTGAAAATGTTTTCGAGTGTTCTAACCTTTTCCAGGTTTTCTACAATTTTCCAAAAACTTTTCTTTTGAATTGTAAGATTTCTATTCCAGACCATTCTAGAAATTCTTTTTTTTAATTCTGTAGAATTTTCTAAAGTTTTTTTAATAATAAATTCTTTAATCATAACAGGAACAGGGGATATAATTCACAAATAACAATTTAACACAGTTAATCGTTACACATTAACTAGCCGCTAAGTGAAATCATTATATCATTTATTGATTTTTTAAATCAAAATTGAAATTATTTTTAAATATTTTTTTTCTGCAATTTTTATTTTTTTGAGTACTGAAATTCAGCAACATTTATTTTGTATTTATAATAATATGTTTCAAGATTATTTTTTTTTTATAAATTTTAGGTTCTATAATACTTCAATACTGTTTTTAGATTTCTACGCTTTACCAAAATATCTTTTAAATTGCGAGATTTAAGATTTCAAGCAAATCGTTTTCTAATTTTCTAGGAATTTTCAGCATTTTTATTCAAGTTTTAGAAAAATTTTCAATATTACTTTCTTTGTCTAACTGAATTTTTCCAATATTTTTTCCTCTAGTTTTCTAACATTCTTACTTTTTATTTTCAGGAAATATCAAATTTAATTTTTTCAATTTTTTAGATTTGTTTCGAGGGTCAAGAATTTTCTTACACATTTCTTCCAAATTTCTAGAATTATCTCTGATTTCTTTCTTGCCCTTATCAGAATTTTCTAGGAAACATTTTTCTATGTTGGGATTTTTTCGAATGTTCAAGAACGATCTAGAAATTTACAGTAATTTTTTCGTTTAAATTATAGAATTTTTCAAGAATTTTTCTTCTAGTTTTCAAGCATTGATTTCTTTATTTTCCAACTATAGACTATCTAAATATTTCAACTTTTTTTAGTTATATTTGTTTACAATTTTAATATTCCTCTTTACTTTTTTGTAGGATATTTCATGATTTCTAAGCTTCTACAATTTTCTTACACATTTCTTTCAGATTTCTAAAATTCCAATTAATTTTAAGCAATAATCGCCATTTTCAACGTTTATTTAAGTTTTATGTTATTTTTAGCTAGGCATAATAATTTCAATTGTTTTTTTGTAAAAATAATCAAGGAATTAAATTAATTTTTTTTTAAGTTTTTAAGCGAAGCTATTTTTGTTAAATTCTAATTGTTTTGAGTGATTCTTCCATTTTGCAAAAATTTAATCAGATGATACAAGAAATGCTTAAAACTGTTAGCATTCCAAACAAAAAATTATTAAAAAATCCAAAATCCACGAACAATTATAATTCCTACAAAATGTTAATCATTGAAGAGAAATTATCGAGAAAGTTTAATTAAACAAAATAGTAATTTCTAGAAATTCCTAAAATTCTGGAAGAAAATGACTACAGAATTCAAAAACAAAGAAAAAATTCTAAATATTTCGGAATTTAAAAAGAAATTCGAAACAGAGTTCTGGTAAAATTTGTAATAAAATTTATTAAAGAATCTGCACGTTTTTCAAATATTCGCGGACATTTCTTAAAATTTTAAAGCAAAACTATGATAACTCAAAAAAATTGCAACCCTTAAAGATTATTATCATAATGTAGAAAAAAAAACTTCGCCCCTCTGGTAGAATAATGTTTAATAATATTTTCGCAAATTGTAAAATTACAAAAACCGAAAAAATTTGCTAGTACATTCTAGAACGCGACAAACATCTTCATAAAAATAGGATCGTGCAAAAATAATAAAGGTAGAGTTAGAAAAAAAAAAATTCTTCTAAAATCTTTTAAAAATCTGAAAGTAAAACTAGAAAAACATTCTTCCGTTGTTCCTGGACAATTTTGAAACAAAAAAATCTCTATGCTTTGACTACAAATATTTGTGGTTAATTTTTCAATTTACTATAAGTATGGATTACCACGTAATAACGGTCTTAACCATTCTCTTTATTAAAAAATGCTATATAATGTCAGAATAGTTAATAATATTCTCACAAATTGGAAAATTTTGAAAATAAGAAAAAAAAGTTGCTGCAAAATTCTAAAAAAAAAATTAAATAAATGCTGGTAAATTCTAGAATACGCGACGAAAAATCTCCTTAAAAACTGTGATAGAATAATGCATGTTAGAAATAGAGTTAGACAGAAAAATTGTTACAAAATGCCGTAATTTTAAAAAGAAACTCTTTGAAATTTATAGAAATTTTTTTTTAGAACCCTCTGAGATAATTTTTATAGTTTGGCAAAAAAGACTAAAAAATTTTGATTATGCAAAAAAAATTAAAACATTATAGAAGTCTGGTGGGAAATTCCAGAACTATAAAGCAAAAATATTGCAAATTGAAAAATTACAGAAACCTGTAATAAAAATTGATGCAAAATTATTGCAAATATCTAAAGAAAAATTGCAAGTAAGTCTAGAAACCGTGACAAAATTTCTCCTCAAAAACATTGACATAATAATGCAAAAAAAAATGTTAGAAATAGAGCTAGCAAGAAAAAATGCTACAAAAACTAAAATTCTTTAAATAATGTTAGAAAAACTAAAAAAAAAATTGCTGGAAAACTAACTTCGAAGATAATTAAAAAAAATTTCACTTAATAAAACACTGACGTAATGTCGTTTAATTGTTCTACAACCATTTTTTCGCCACAAAAATTTTAATAAAGCAAAAAAGGTTGGAACATTATAGAAAAATCTTTTATAATATTCTCGCAAATTTGACGAGTTCATAAAATTCTATAAAAAAAAAACTAAATAAAAAATTTCTGGTAAATTCTATAATCCGCAAAAAAATCGCCTTAAAAACTCTAATAGAAAAATGCAAAAATATTATAAGTAGAATTAGAAAGAAAAATTGCTACGAAATCCTCTGAAATATTGAAAGGAAAACTTCTAAAATGAATTGAAAGAAGTATTGCTGGGAAATTCCAATAATGCAGAAATTTTAGGAGTTTGGAAGAAAATTAAAAAAATCTGGAATAAGATTTGCTGTAAAAAAACTGGAAAGAAATTGGTAGAAAATTCCGATCCGACAATACAAGAAATTTTTAAATACTAAAAACAGATAAAAATGTAAAAAAAAAATCTCACAAATTGGTAGAGATATAACTAAAATATTTTGATGAAATAAATTTCTGGAAAAATTTGGAAATCCGGAAGAAATTTTTTTTTCTAGATTACTTGAAGAAAACCATTCGCAATTTAAAAGAAAGTTTCCTACTTAGAAGAATGTTGGAAAATTTTAGGAATCTAGTAAAAACGTTTAAAAATTAATGACCTTCAATTTTAACAATTTCTGAAATTTCTGAAAAAAGAACTACAAAGATAAACAAGCAGAAGAAAGAGACAGTAAACAGACGTCAAAAAACGAAAGCTCAGGATACATTAGACGAAGAACAGAAGACAGAAGAAATAAATGAGAAAGTAAAATACTGGTGGTATAAAAGACAACCAAAAACAGAAGATTATAGGTAGACATTAGAAGACATAAATAGATAGAAGATAAAATACAGACGTTTAATAATAATAATAATAATAATAATAATAAGACAGATGACGAACAGTAGAAGACATACGATGACAGACATTTTTAATACACTAAACCAGCTGAAGATCAAATTGGGAGAAGTAAAACTTTTGTTGTGTTCCATTTCTTTATTTTCAGGTAACTGACACGTATTTTGGTCCTTACAAATCATTATCAAAGTTAGAACTAAAATAAAGAAATGGAATATAACAAGAGTTTTACTTCTCCCAGTTTGATCTTCAGCTGGTTGAACATAACAAGAGCTTTACTTTACTAATTTGAAAATTTGGTTCCATCAAGAAGGTATTTATTTATCTTCTTTCTTATACAGTTGAAGATCAATTTCATACGAGAAATTACAATCACAGTAATAATTAGGTAGATGCTAAAATATAGTAAATAGAAGACGACAGACAAATAAATAAGAAAACGATTCACAGAAGAGAGGAGATAGACAAAGAAAGGGAAGAAAGATTTATAGTAAGAGAGGATGAAAAACAGATGATAGAAGATAAGATAGAAGACAGATGTCAAAAATTGATTTAAAAAAAACTAAACCAGCTGAAGTATAAACAGAAATTAAAAATTGAAAACAGTATACAAACGGCAGAAACAAATCAGAAAATAAGTGAAGAAAGAAACGAGAAAGCAAAAAACTGAAGGGCAGAAGATATAAGACGGAAGGCAGAAGATAAAAGAAAGACAATATTAAATTCTTTCAAAAGGATAATGTCGAGAACAAATGATAGATTTTTCGAAATCTTCTACAAAGAATTGGAAGAAAAATTGCTGAGAAATTTCGATAATGCAGGAATCTAGAATAAAAATTGCTACTAATAAAAATTGATAGAAAATTCCGATAAGATAATGTTAAAATTAAAAAAAAAACTAAAGACAAAAATTCGTAAAATGTTCATCAAAGAAAACCAGAATTTCTCGAAAATTTCTGAAATCCAGGAGCAAAACTGGGGAAAATATTAAGAAGTACAACAACGTACAACTTTAAAGGGAAATTCCTGGACCATTCTAAAAATCTGGAAGTAAAACGAAAAAAACTGGCAAAACTCTTAAAAATTTGTAAAAAAAAACCTAAGAAAATGAAAACGTTTAAACATTATAGAAGGCTGTTACAACACAAAAATGGTAGAATATTCCAGAATATTTAATAATATTGTCACAAATTGGTAACGAAATAGGTTTAAGTAATAATAACATTTTGCTAGTATCACGAATTTTTACACTTTTTATTGTGACTAGTTTCGTCCTATTCGGACATTATCAAAAGAATACAATAATGTCCGAATAGGACGAAACTAGTCACAATAAAAAGTGTAAAAATTCGTGATACTAGCAAAGTGTTATTATTTCTTAAACCTATTTCGTAATTAAGATGTATCACAGAATCACGGCTTCAACAATCAATCACAAATTGGTAAATTACAGAAACTGGGAATTAAATTTCTGCAAAATTATAAAAAAAACTAAAAGAAAAATTGTTGGTAAACTCTAGAATCAGCGACAAAATTTCTACTTAAAACTCTGATAGGATAATGCAAAAATATTAGAAATAGAGTTAGAAAGAAAAATTGCTGCAAATTTCTAAAATCCTCTAAAAAATTTAAAGTAAATTGGAAAATCTAAAAAGGAATTGCTGGAAAATTCTAGAACCCTCGAGGATAATTCTCAAAGCAAAATTTCTATAAAAACTTAATCACGCAAAAAAAGTTGTAACATTATAGGATACGCTAGGTAATTTCAGAATCGTTAATAATATTCTCGTAAATAAGAGGGGAAACTTTGGAAAAATTTCAATAACCTGAAATAAAATTTGCTGCAAAATTCTAAAGCAAAACTAATCGAAAAAATGTCTGGTAAATTCTAGAACTCGCGAAGAAGAAGAAACGTTATAAATATTGCTACAAAATTTTGCCCCAAGTTGAAAGAGGAAGTCTTGGAAAGTTATAAAATGAATTGGATGAAAAATTGATGAGAAATCAAGATAATGTAGGAAATTTTAGGAGTCTGGAAGAAATCTAGAAAACAAATCTAGAAAATTCAGATAATGATAAAAATAATAAAATTTAAAAAACTAACAATGTAGAAAAGTTGTCGCAAAATGGTAAAGGAAATAGAAAATGTTGACCAAAGGAAACCAGAATATCTAGAAAATTTCAGAAATGCAGGAGCAAAAGTTTTGAAAATTTTTAATGTCTGTGGAAAAAAATGTTAATAAGAATATTTGGAATTTTAGGAGAAATTCCTAGACCTAGAAAATTTTTGAACCTTCGGAGATAATTTTTATAATTTCAATTATGCAAAAAAAAAGTTGAACAATTTAGAAGTCTGGTGGGAAAGTCCAAAATTATAAAGAATATTGTCACAAAATGAATTAATACAATTTTTAAAAAAATCTATTATAAAAATCGCGAGTAAATCTAGAATCTGCGACCAAATTTCTTCTTAAAAACCCTGACAGAATAATGCAATAATGTTAGAAATAGAGCTAAGAAGAAAAAAATGCTATAAAATTCTAAAATAAATGAAAAGTAAAAAATTGCTGGAAAATTATAGAATATTCGAAGATAATAAAAAAAATCTAAAAGATTTAAATAAACCAAAAAAAAAATAGAACATTATAGAAAAATCTTTTATAATATCCTCGCAAATTTGAAGATTTCAGAAATCTGAAATCAAAATTACAAAAATTGCTGGTAAATTCTATAATCCGCTAAAAAATCGCCTTAAAAACTCTAATAGAATAATGCAAAAATATTATAAATAGAATTAAAAAGAAAAATTGCTACGAAATCCTCTAAAATATTAAAATATAAACTTCAAAAAGGAATTGAAAGAAGTATTGGTGGGAAATGCAAAAAAATTTAGGAGTTTAGAAGAAAATTCAAAATATCTGGAATAAAATTTGTTGTTAAAAACGGAAAACAAATTGCTAGGAAATTCCGAAATTCAAGAAATGAAAAAATAAAAAAATACTAAAAGATAAGAACGTAGAAAAAATAAACTCACAAATTGGTAGAGGTTAGTAAAAACCTTTGGTAAAATAAAATAAGAATTTCCAGAAAATTTTAAATATTAAGAAGAAAACGTTTTGACAATTCTAAAGCAATTGTAAGAGAAAAATGATACAAATTTTTAGATCCCTTGAAAAAACTACTCGTAATTTGAAACGATAATTCCTGGTTAATGCAAAAATGTTTGAAAATATTAGGAATCTAGAAAGAAGTTAAGATAAGATAATACAAGAAATGATAAAATAAAAAACATTAAAAGATAAAAATGTTGAAAAAAAACTCACAAATTGGTAGAGGTTGATAAAGCAAAACAAGAATTTCCGGAAAATTTTAGAAATTAGGAAGAAAAAGTTTTTTTCATAACCTTCAATGATTATTCCTCCAATTAATAAAACACGTCAGAATTCACTTTCTTCACAATTTAAAAATGCGAAGAAAGTGAATTCTAACGTGTTTTATTAATTGAAATTTCTCTTCGCGTTACTCAAAAACCAATAATTTAAATTATTCCTCCAATTTAAACAATTTCTGAAAATGCAAAAATATTATAAATAGAATTGGAAAGAAAAATTGCTACGAAATATTTATAGAGAAACTCATGTAAATATCTAAAAATAATTGAAAGAAAAATTGCTGAGAAAGTCTGTTAATGTGGGAAATTGTGATCTGGAAGAAAATTCAAGAAGTCTGAAATAAGAATTTCTGCAAAAAAAAACTGGAAGAAAAGCCAAGAAAATTTCGATAATACAAGAAATGTTAAAATAAAAAAACTAAAAGATAAAAATGTAGAAAAATCTTACTAATTGGTAGAGATTACTAAAAAATTTTAATGAAACAAACCAAACATTTTTGGAAAATTTTAGATATACGGTAAAATTTTTGAAATATTCTAAAACTGTAAGAAAAAAAATGTTAAAAATGTCTAGATCTCTTGAAAAGGTATTCGCAATTTGAAAGGAATATTCCTGGTTAATGCGAAAAATGTTGGATAATTTTAGAAATCTAGAAAAAAAATCATAACCTTTGGAAAATTTTAGAAATCCGGAAGAAAAAAAAAATTGAAATATTCTAAACCTGTAAGAAAAAAAATGTTAAAAATGTCTAGATCTCTTGAAAAAGTATTCGTAATTTGAAAGGAATATTCCTGGTTGATGCGAAAAATGTTGGATAATTTTAGAAATCTAGAAAAAAAATTCATAACCTTCAATTTTAACAATTTCTGAAATTTCTGTAAAAAACCGAAAACAAAATAAACAACAGAGGAAAGAGACAGTAAACAGGCGTCAGAAGACGAAAGCAAATCCCAGGATACATTAGACAGAAGGCAGAAGGAACAAGGAAGAAAATAAAAACTAAAAGATATGAGTTATAAAAGACAATCAAAAACGAATGATTAAATGTACAGATTAAAAGATAGAAATAGATAGAAGATAAAAGACAGACGTTTATTTGTAATAATGACGAAAGATAGAAGACATACAATGGAAAATAGACATTTTTAATACACTAAACCAGCTGAAGATCAAATTGGAAGATGTAAAACTCTTGTTATGTTCCGTTTCTTTGTTTTCAGGTAACTGACACGTGTTTTGGTCGTTACAAATCATTATGAAAGTGAGAACTAAGAAGGACCGAAACACGAAAATAAAGAAATGGAATATAATAAGAGTTTTACTTCTCCCAATTTGATCTTCAGCTGATTGAACATTACAAAAGCTTTACATCTCCCAATTTGAAATGTTGGTTCCATCAAGAGAGTATTTATTTATTTATTTTCTTATCTTTGGTCTTCTTTCTTATGCAGTTGAAGATCAATTTGATACGAGAAATTAAAATCACAGTAATAATTAAGTAGAAGATGGTAGAAGCTAAAACATAGTAAATAGAAGACGACAGATAAATAAATAAGAAAACAAATCACAGAATATAGGAGATAGATAAAGAAGGGGAAGAAAGATTTAGAGTAGGAGAGGACGAAAGACAGATGAAAGAAGATAAGATAGAAGATAGATGTCAAAATTAGATTTGAAAAAAAACTAAACCAGCTCAAATATATACAGAAATTAAAAGTAGAAAACAGTAACAGACAGGTGAAAAAAATCAGAAAATAAGAGAAGAAAGAAGCGAGAAAGCAAAAACTCAAAGACAAAAGGTATAAGTCAAAAGGCAATATTAAATGCTTTCAAAAGGGTAAGGTGGAAAAGAAATGACAGATTCCTTGAAGAAAAGAAACGAAATCAGTCAAAATACAGATATAGAAGGCAGTAGAGTGATGTTAAAAGATAGAAGCAAAAATTCAGGAAACGATAACAGAACAAATTCAACAGAAATTTAAATAAACAGAAGATTCAACATGAAAAGCAAAAGATAAAATCCAAAGATTATAAAATAAATAACAGTAAATAAAGATAGAGACTATAACACTAAAGGGAATATGAAAAACGTTGGAAGTTAAAGGATAGAAACAGAAGAAGAAAAGGAAAAGTTTTTGTTTTTAATAAGAGAAGAGGAAATTCTGCATGGACACCCTTGTAGTAGAGTAGTATATTTCTCATTCCGACTAAAACCTTATTTTTATGACTTCTATCTATATCTTCTGTATGTTGTGACTAGTCCAGAACCTAAAGGTCTTTTCTAGTCGGATCTCAAGCGGTGGATCCCTAAGAATTTTTAGGCAAGGTAGATGATAAAATAATCAACATACAGAAGATATAGATAGAAGTCATAAAAATAAATTAAATCAGAAATCAAATGGAAAAGACAATAAAGAAACACAATCGAGTAAAGGGCAGGAGTTAAAAGACAAAAAGTAAAAGTACGAAAAGTTTCTTAAAACGCAAAACCAGCTTTACTTGCATAAGATATGGTTAATAATTTCTAATTAATCTTTATGTTACTTTTATAGATGTACATTTTTATAAAACGAAATTTTGATGTTAACTCATTTGCACTCTCATAACATCCTCAAATTACCTAATACTTCTCACAATGAGGATAATATCATTCTTTTTTACATAAGTACTAACAAGATTATTGCCACAATGAATTGCAAAATATAATAACGACATAATGTACTGGCAGTACCCCCGTCGGCGATATTTTACATCAAAAAATTTTCACCAAATCATTTATCGCGTTCGCATCTCCATCTCGTGCGAGATTAATTTAGATAAATTAGCTTTCGCATATCGCGCCGTTGCGTAAGGAGACCTCAACAACAACGGCAGCTCTAAGAAAAAAATAACGAAATGCATCACTTTCGGATGATTTAGGAGCCGAAAAATGTAACATTGAACTTTTCCCAAAAAATCGGCGGAGGGAGATTTATCGAAAATCGATGCATAACATAACACGCACACATCATTTCACGTCAATTATATAATCCGGATGAATAATTGAAATAGCCACGGCACGAAAAGTAGGCCGGCTCAATTCGTGAGGCTCATAGAGTTCGTCTTCTAGTTGCGTAACGTATGGTCTGTGTACACTATTTAATCGTGAATGAATATGGGTTACTAAAATTTTTAAAACTCAATGTATTATAGCTGTAAGATCTATAATCAATTATCTGTTGAAAGAATTGGTCATTATAAATATACAAGGGATAGTGGGAAAGTAGTACCCGTGCGGAGCGCTGGCGAATAGAGTAGCCGCCGGATGTATGCTGAAATGATTAGTGTGCAAAAGTATTGACCGTGGTGTTTATAATGTTCAAGAAAAAAGAAAATGATTATATTTCTCATCGCAAGAAATTTTTCCACCTTGCAATTATTCATCGTCAATTAAAAAAAAAAATCAAACCAACCTTCAAATTACCATCTGTTTACAAAACTCAAGGTCTTTTTGGCAGGAAAGAAAAGTTACTGGTGGCCGAAGAATACGAAGCTGAGATACAAATCTTTGTTAATATAGTCCAGTTTTTAAAGCGGGTACTACTTTCCGGATGGCCCTCGTATACCAGAGTTGCCTTTTATATTTCGCCAATAAGCAACAGAAGAACAAAATTCAACCATCGTACACGAGTTGATTGTTTCATCAAAATATTTTCTATGTAGATCAATACACTTGTGTGAAACAATTTTCCTGAATGAGGTACCTCCAAAAAATCGCTTCTTAAAACCCTCTATGGGCTGAATTTTTGTTTTAAATCCAAAAAAGTTGCTTTCTAGAATTTTTCATAAAGTTTCATTAAGTTTTTCAAAAAATTTCCTTATCGGCATTATCAATGATTTTTTGTATACTTCAAAATATTTTTTTTAGAAAATCTCAATCAGTTTTATAGGAGTTTTCCTAGTGGGTTCTAGAATTTTCTTCAGTTGTTTTATAGATTTCTAGAAGTTTCCAGTAATTTTCATTCCATATTTTAAGAATTTCCTTATTTGCCTCTAGAATTTTCCTTAATTTTTTTTGTACATTTTTTTATTACATTTTACGAGTTCAAGAATTTTCCTAATTTTTTTTTGTAGATTTCTAGAATTTTTTAGAAAGTTTCATTCAGTTTTCAGGAATTTTCTTAGAGACTTTTATAATTTTCTTTAAGTTTTTTTGTAGGTTTGTAGAACTTTTTTTAATTCCACTTTTCAAGAATTTTCTTATGAGCCTCTAGAATTTTAATCAATATTTTTGTAAATTTCTAGAACTTCTCAGCAACTTTCATTGCATTTTTGAAGAAGTTTTCTAAAGCGTTCTTCAATTTTGTAGATTTCTAGAGTTTTTAGAAAGTTTAATTTAGTATTTCAGATATTTTCTTAGAGACTTCCAGAATTTTCTTCCGTTTATTTTGTAAAACTTTCGAGTGCCTTTCATTCCATGTTTTAAAATTTTTCTTAATGTGCCTACAATTTTCCTCATTTTTTTTCTTGTAGATTTTAGATATTTTTAGTAACTTATATTAAATTTAATCAGTTTAAGTTTCCCGTTTTTTTTTGTAGATTTCTAGAATTTTCCAGAAAGTTTAATTTAGTTTTTTAGGAATTTTCTTAGAGACTTCTAGAATTTACTTCAGTTAATTATGTTGATTTGTAGAAACTTTCTTTCATTCCATTTTTCAAGAATTTTATTATGGGCCTCTAGAACTTTCCTTAATATTGTTCTGTAGATTTTAAGAACATAAGAACATCTCAGCAACTTTTTGAAGAACTTTTCTAAAGGGTTCTTGAATTTTGTAGATGTCTAGAATTTTTTAGAAAGTTTCTTCGGTTTATCAAGAAGATTCCTAGAATGTTCTAGAATTTTCTTCAGTTTTTTTTTCTATAGATTTCTAGAACTTTCCAGTAATTTTCGTTCCATTTATTTTAAATTTTCTTATGAGCCTCTACAGGGTTCTACATTTTTTTGTAAATTTCAAGAACATCTTAAAAACCTTCATCACACTTTTGAAGAGTTTTATTTTAAGAATTTCCTTATTTGCCTCTAGAATTTTTTTAGTTCATTTAACTAACTTTTATCACATTTTCAAGTTCAAGAATTTTCCTATTTTTTTGTAGATTTCTAGAAATTTTTAGAAAGTTTCATTCAGTTTTCAGGAATTTTTTTAGACTTTTAGAATTTTCTTCAAGTTTTTTTTGTTTGTAGAACTTTTTTTAATTCCATTTTTAAGAATTTTCTTATGAGCCTCTAGAATTTTAATCAATATTTTTGTAAATTTCTAGAACTTCTCAGCAACTTTCATTGCATTTTTGAAGAAGTTTTCTAAAGCGTTCTCGAATTTTGTAGATTTCTAGAATTTTTAGAAAGTTTCTTCAGTTTATCAAGAAGTTTCCTAGAGTGTTCTAGAATTTTCTTCACTTTGTTTTTTTATACATTTCTAGAACTTTCCAGTAATTTTCATTTTTTTGTAGATTTCTAGAACATCTTATAAACTTATCTTATATATCACACTTTTGAAGAATCTTCCTTAATTTTTTTTGTAAATTTTTAGTTCGTTTTGATAACTTTTATTACATTTTCCAATTTTTTTGTAAATTTTTTAGAAAGTTTCATTCAGTTTTTCAGGAATTTTCTTAAACTTTTAGAATTTTCTTCAAGAGTTTTTTTGTAGGTTTGTTGAACTTTTTTTAATTCCATGTTTCAAGAATTTTCTCATGAGCGTCTAGAATTTTCTTCAGTTTTTTTTTTATAGATTACTAAAACTTTTCAGTAATTTTCGTTCCAATTTTTAAGAATTTTCTTATGAGCCTCTACAATTTTCTTCATTTTTTTTGTAGATTTCTAGAACATCTTAGAAACCTTCATCACACTTTTGAAGAATTTTTTTTAAGAATTTCTTTATTTGCCTCTAGAATTTTCCTTAATTTTTTTTTTGTAAATTTTTAGATCGTTTTGGTAACTTTTATTACATTTTACGAGTTTTTATTTGTAATTTCTAGAATTTTTTAGAAAATTTCATTCAGTTTTTCAGGAATTTTCTTAGAGACTTTTAGAATTTTCTTCAAGTTTTTTTGCAGGTTTGAACAACTTTTTTTAATTCCATTTTTCAAGAATTTTCTTATGAGCCTCTAGAATTTTAATCAATATTTTTGTAAATTTCTAGAACTTCTCAGCAACTTTCATTGCATTTTTGAAAAAGTTTCCTAAAGCGTTCTTGAATTTTGTAGATTTCTAGAATTTTTAGAAAGTTTCTTCAGTTTATTAAGAAGATTCCTAGAGTGTTCTAGAATTTTCTTCAGTTAGTTTTTTTTTATACATTTCTAGAACTTTTCAGTAATTTTCATTTTTTTGTAGATTTCTAGAACATCTTATAAACCTTCATCACACTTTTGAAGAATCTTCCTTAATTTTTTTTGTAAATTTTTAGTTCGTTTTGATAACTTTTATTACATTTTACGAGTTCAAGAATTTTCCAATTTTTTTTGTAAATTTTATAGAATTTTTTAGAAAGTTTCATTCAGTTTTTCAGGAATTTTCTTAAACTTTTAGAATTTTCTTCAAGAGTTTTTTTTTGTAGGTTTGTTGAACTTTTTTTAATTCCATTTTTCAAGAATTTTCTCATGAGCGTCTAGAATTTTGTTCAGTTTTTTTTTTATAGATTACTAAAACTTTTCAGTATATTTCGTTCCAATTTTTAAGAATTTTCTTATAAGCTTCTACAAGTTTCTTCATTTTTTTTTGTAGATTTCTAGAACATCTTAGAAACCTTCATCACACTTTTGAAGAATTTTTTTTAAGAATTTATTTATTTGCCTCTAGAATTTTCCTTAATTTTTTTTGTAAATTTTTAGATCGTTTTGGTAACTTGTATTACATTTTACGAGTTTTTTTTTTGTAGATTTCTAGAATTTTTTAGAAAGTTTCATTCAGTTTTTAAGGAATTTTCTTAGACTTTTAGAATTTTCTTCAAGTTTTTTTGTAGGTTTGTAAAAAAAATTTAATTCAATTTTTCAAGAATTTTTAATGAGCTTCTAGAAGTTTAATCAATATTTTTGTAAATTTCTAGAACTTCTCAGCAACTTTCATTTCATTTTTGAAGAAGTTATCTAAAGCGTTCTTGAATTTTGTAGATTTCTAGAATTTTTAGAAAGTTTAATTGAATATTTCAGATATTTTCTTAAAGAGTTCCAGTATATTCTTCCGTTTATTTTGTAAAACTCATGAGTATCTTTCATTCCATTTTTTCTAAATTTCCTTAATGTGCCTCTGGAATTTTCCTCATTTTTTTCTTGTAGATTTTAGATATTTTTATTAACTTTTATTAAATTTTATCAGTTCAAGTTTCCCGTTTTTTTTTGTAGATTTCTAGAATTTTCCAGAAAGTTTAATTTAGTTTTTTAGGAATTTTCTTAGAGACTTCTAGAATTTACTTCAGTTAATTATGTTGATTTGTAGAAACTTTCTTTCATTCCATTTTTCAAGAATTTTATTATGGGCCTCTAGAATTTTCCTTAATATTGTTCTGTAGATTTTAAGAACATAAGAACATCTCAGCAACTTTTTTCTTGAATTTTGTAGATGTCTAGATTTTTTTAGAAAGTTTCTTCGGTTTATCAAGAAGGTTCCTAGAATGTTCTAGAATTTTCTAGAGTTTTTTTTCTATAGATTTTTAGAACTTTCCAGTAATTTTCGTTCCATTTATTTTAAATTTTCTTATGAGCCTCTACAGGGTTCTACATTTTTTTGTAAATTTCAAGAACATCTTAAAAACCTTCATCACACTTTTGAAGAGTTTTATTTTAAGAATTTCCTTATTTGCCTCTAGAATTTTTTTAGTTCAATTAAGTAACTTTTATCACATTTTCAAGTTCAAGAATTTTCCTATTTTTTTGTAGATTTCTAGAAATTTTTAGAAAGTTTCATTCAGTTTTCAGGAATTTTTTTAGACTTTTAGAATTTTCTTCAAGTTTTTTTTGTTTGTAGAACTTTTTTTAATTCCATTTTTAAGAATTTTCTTATGAGCCTCTAGAATTTTAATCAATATTTTTGTAAATTTCTAGAACTTCTCAGCAACTTTCATTGCATTTTTGAAGAAGTTTTCTAAAGCGTTCTCGAATTTTGTAGATTTCTAGAATTTTTAGAAAGTTTCTTCAGTTTATCAAGAAGTTTCCTAGAGTGTTCTAGAATTTTCTTCAGTTTGTTTTTTTATACATTTCTAGAACTTTCCAGTAATTTTCATTTTTTTGTAGATTTCTAGAACATCTTATAAACTTATCTTATATATCACACTTTTGAAGAATCTTCCTTAATTTTAATTGTAAATTTTTAGTTTGTTTTGATAACTTTTATTACATTTTCCAATTTTTTTGTAGATTTCTAGAATTTTTTAGAAAGTTTCATTCAGTTTTTAAGGAATTTTCTTAGACTTTTAGAATTTTCTTCAAGTTTTTTTGTAGATTTGTAAAAAAAAATTTAATTCAATTTTTCAAGAATTTTTAATGAGCTTCTAGAAGTTTAATCAATATTTTTGTAAATTTCTAGAACTTCTCAGCAACTTTCATCGTATTTTTGAAGAAGTTTTCTAAAACGTTCTTGAATTTTGAAGATTTCTAGAATTTTTAGAAAGTTTAATTCAATATTTCAGGTATTTTCTTAGAGTTCCAGAATATTCTTTCGTTTATTTTACAAAACTTTCAAGTATCTTTCATTCCATTTTTTTTAAATTTCTTTAATGTGCCTCAAGAATTTTCCTCATTTTTTTCTTGTAGATTTTAGATATTTTTAGTAACTTTTATTAAAATTTATTAGTTCAAGAATTTTCCTGTTCTTTTTTGTAGATTTCTAGAATTTTCCAGAAAGTTTAATTCAGTTTTTTAGGAATTTTCTTAGAGACTTCTAGAATTTACTTCAGTTAATTATGTTGATTTGTAGAAACTTTCTTTCATTCCATTTTTCAAGAATTTTATTATGAGCCTCTAGAATTTTCCTTAATATTGTTCTGTAGAATTTAAGAACATCTCAGCAACTTTTTGAAGAACTTTTCTAAAGGGTTCTTGAATTTTGTAGATTTCTAGATTTTTTTAGTTTCTTCGGTTTATCAAGAATTGTTGTAGAATTTTCTTCAGTTCTTCTACAAGTTTCTTCATTTTTTTTGTAGATTTGTAAAACATTTAAGAAACCTTCTTCACACATCTTAGAAATATTCACCACACTTTTGAAGAATTTTTCTCAATATTTTTTGTAGATTTCTAGAACTTTCTAAATTGAAAGATTCCATCCTTAAAAAATTTTCTTAGAGTTATAAAACTTTCTTTAGATTTTTTTGTAGATTTCTACATTTTTTCGGTCACATTTTTGAAGAATGATTCTAGAAAGTTCTTGAATTTTTCTTAATAATCTTTGTAGATTTCTAGAACTTTTCAGTTACTTTCATTCCATCTTTTAAGAATATAAAATATTAATATGTATTAGTTGTCTGACAACATTATAGAAGTAAAACTTATGCGCCATCTCATAACAAAGCTATAAGTATATGGTAAAATGTCGATAAATTAAAATGTGACCTAAAAAAAACACGGGCCCATAGAGGGTTAAGGATCCTCCAAAACATCCCTTCTTTAAGGATCGAAAAACGTTAACCTGGTGTAATGAAATTGTAAACACATCTAATTACCACATTAATCTTAACGATAATTGTTTACGCTTTAATAGAAATAACCCGTTTTAAAGTTTCAACACGAAGCGGATTGAATTTAAAAAAAATGTTTAAATGAAATAAAATATTTTCTCACGAGAGCAATGTTTTCACACACACACACACACACATATAGGATACATAAACTGGTTACGAATGAATTATTCTACAACCAATTGAAATAAATCTAAAATGTCGAAGAAATGTATTAGGTAATCGAAAAGACAAAGTTCATACCGGTGAAAGGTATCTGAAATTGACCAGACTACATTGAAGAATGCACTACCGGTAACATCGGAGGTAATTGCTAACGTATTGACAATAAGGCGAGTGTAATTTGAGTCGATATTTAGGTACAGCAAACTAGTATTATTGGTTACGTGATGCAAAATTGTTGTGAATGACCGGCGCTCCGTTTTCTTTTTGTTTTGATCTTAGATGTTCTTAGATAATATGATTATTTTCAACATTATGCTTATTATCTTACAAAATTTGTATAGTTTGAATTTTGCGTATTGATCCAATCTATTATATTTCACTCGTAATACATGGTCTATTATAAAAGTAATGCGCATTTTCTAGGAAAGATATATTTATTGATCGTACCCGTACAAATGCTTAAAATACTTCAAAATACTCTCCCTTAGCATCAATACACTTGAGGAAGCACATCTGCTATGCCTGGAAGGCACCCTGAAGCTCCTTAACTTAATATATCTTTTAAGACGAACTTTGTAACATGCTTTTGGATGTTGTCCACGAACTCCATTCAGCTCTCTCTTCAGTCGAGAAATCATAAAGAAAAATACTACAACATTTCTAGAAATCTAAAAGAAAAATGGCTGAAAATACTATAAAACTAAAAACGAAAAATTCTCGGAATTTTAGAATAAATTCTAAAAATCTAACAGGAATTTCTGCAAACTTTTGGTATGCACGAAGAAAATTCTAAACATGGTCCAAAATTGTAAAAATCTGAAATAAATAAAGATGAAAAAACTAAGAAATATGAAAATTTGAAATCGCTAAGAAATTCCTTGAAATTACAAATTGCTGCAAAATTTTAGATCCACATCCGAAAATGCTTTAAAGTTCTAGAAATCTAAACGAAACTTGCTAAAAAATTTTAGAAATCTAAATGAAAAAATAGTGGAGAAATTCGCAGCAATAAATTTTTCAGATGTTTTAAATTTTTGAGCTTTTTCTTTTCAGATTTATAGAACATTGCGGCATTTTTCTGAATATTAAAATGTCGGAGAAATTTAAAATTTTTAGAATATTTCTTAAAATTCAAACTTTTTTGTGTAATTTTAGAAGCTTTCCGTTGTCTGAAAGAAAGCTTGTGGAAATAAATTCATCAAGAAAACTCAAGAAATCTAGGAGAAAATACTGCAAAATTCTAAAATTCTGAAAGAAAAATTTTTGGAAAATTCTAAAATTTTAATATTCGCAGAATCTCTAAAAAAGATTCTAAAATATCTGGAAAAGAAATTGTTGCAAAAATTTATATTTCGTGATAAAAAATTATACATTTCGAAGAAAAATGCTACAAAATTTTTAGAAATTTAAGAGAAAAATGGCTAGAAAAAACTAAGAAATCTGAAAGAAAGCTTGCTTTGGAATTTTAAATCCGTAAAAGTAATTCTTGAAATTACAAATCTGCAAAATTTTAGAATCCAAATGAAAGTTTTGTACATCCGAAGGCAAAATGATTTAAAATTTGAGAAATCTAAACGAAAATTTTAGAAATCAAAATGAAAAATTTGTGGAGAAGTCTAATTATCTGAAAGAAAGCTTTTGGAAATATCCAAAATACAAAAAAAGTCTGAATTTTAAAGGAATGTTCTAAAAATTAGAATTACGACATTGTAAAATTCAAAAAAGTGCTGCAAAATTCTATAAATCCGGAAAGGAAAATTCCACAAAATTTTAGAAACTTAAAAGATGCTGTTAATTTACAAAAATCTTATAGAATTCCTGCTAGAAAATTCTAAAACCCTAAAACAAATTCTCAGAATTTGAAAAAAAATTCTAAAAATCTGGAACAGAAATTCCTGCCAAATTTTATAATCCACGAAGAAAATTAAAATCTAAAAGGAAATGGCTGGAATATCCTAAAATTCTAAACAAAAATTCTCTGAATTTTGAAGTACATTGCTAAAAATCTAAAGAGGAAATTTTCGAGCATTTTACCTATGGATTTACAAAATTTTGTAGAAAAACGTAGAATTCGAAGAAAATAATTATCAGAAAAACCTACAGAAATCTTGCTGGAAATACCTAAAATTAAAAAAAAAATGATTTCCGAATATTAAAGAAAAATTTTAAAGTTTGGAAGAGAAATTCCTGCATATATTAAAATTCATGAATAAAACTCAAGAAATCTAGGCAATACTGCAAAATTCTGAAAGAAAAATTGTTAGAAAATTCTAAAACCTAAAAAAGGACTCAAAATTTTAAAGAAAATTCTAGAAATCCAGAACAGAAATTGCTGCAAAATTTTAATTTTAGAATCCATGAATAAAATTCTATATATCTGGAAGAAAACTGGGAAATAATTTTTTAGAGAATTTTAGGATTTCGATAAGAAATTATTTGATAGATGCTCAATATATTTCTTAACCTGCTATGTGTACATAGTTTTCATCCGAAACCCAAAAGAAAGCTTTCTAAAATGTACTAAATTCCTTTAAAAAAATTTTGAAAGTTAGTAACAAAATTCTAAAAGTCTGGAATAAATAAGAGAGAAAATGTTATAAATTTATAAATATCTGGAAGATAGTTTAGTGGAAATTTCTAAAAATATAAAACATATTCTGAATATCTTAAAAAAGTTTCTAAATAAATCTGAAACAGAAATTGCTGCAAAAATTTACATTTCTAAGAATAATGCTACAAAATTTCTAGAAATCTAAAAGAAAAATACTAGAAAACTAAACAAATATTATCGGAGTTTTAGAGTAAATTTTAAAAATCTAAGAAATATTGCTGCACACTTTTGGAATTCACGAAGAAAATTCTATACATCCTAAGAAAAATGCTCAAAAATTCTAAAAATATGAAATAAATAAAGATGAAAAACCAAGAAATCGGAAAGAAAGCATGCTTTGGAATTTTATCGCTAAAAAATTGTTTGAAATTACAAATTGCTGCAAAATTTTAGAATCCACATAAGAGTTTTGTACATCCGAAGGCAGTAGACTTCTCCACTAATTTTCAATTAGTTTCCTTTTCTGAAAAATTCAATTTTCGTTTAGATTTGAAATTCAAGAAATCTAAACGAAAATTGCTAAAACTAATTGAAAATTAGTGGAGAAGTCTACTTGTCCAAAAGAAAGCTTGTAGAAATATCCAAAATTCAAAAAAGGTCTAAATTTGAAGGAATAATCTAAAAACTTAAAATTTCTACCACATTTAAAAATTCAGAAATTTGCTGCAATGTTCCGTAAATCTAAAAGAAAAATGCTCCAAAATTTTAAAAATCTAAAAAATAAATTGCTGTAAATTTATAAAAAATTGATAGAAAGCCTGCTAGAAAATTCTAAAACCTTAAAATATTCTCAGAATTTGAAATAAAAATCTAAAAATCTGTAACAGAAATTGCTGCAAAATTATATAATCCACGAAAAAAACAATATCCTAGAAATTTAATGAAAAATTTTCGGAATTTTTAAAAACACGCTAAAAATCAGAAGAAAAGATTGCTGCAAAATTTTAGAATACACAAAGGAAATTCTATACATCATAGAGATCAAGATCAAGATGCTTCAAAATTCTAGAAATCATAAATTAAGAAAACTGAACAAAACCAAAATAAAACTGAAATACTCATTTTTTAAAATTTTTGAATTCAGAAAAAAAATTGACATTCAGAGGCAAAATTCTAGAAATCTGAAAGGAAAATGCTCCAAAATTTAAAAAATCTAAATATTAATTATTGAAATCGAAATATGTAATTATTGGCAAACCCTAGAAATCCAATTCTGCCAAATTTCTAAAAATATAAGAGAGAATTTGCTATAAATTTATTAAAACCTAGAAGAAAGTTTGCTGGGAATTTCTAAAGATATAACATATTCTCAGAACAGAAGTTGCTGCAAAAATTTATATTACGCGAAGAAAAATTTCTACATTTCGACAAAAAATGCTACAAAATCTCTAGAACGTTAAAGAAAAGTCTAAAAAAACGGAATAAAAATTGCACCAAATACCACGAATAAAATTCTAGATGTCTCGAAGAAGATGGAAAATAAATTGCTTGCAAATTTTTATAAAAGATTCTTTGATCTATTTGTAATATATCGCATAAACAATACACATCGTCAACCCAAAAGAAAGCTTTCTGAAATTCTCTAAAACCCTAGGGAGGAAATTCTCGGAGTTGCGCAAAGGTTGCGCGGATTTCCAACACCGATCTAATCGATTAGCATCCAGTGGATCGATTAAACAGTTTTAGACATTGATCCTTACACTAGCTCCAGCACCGCGACAAGATGAGGAGTAAACCTGTAATTCCGAGAACTACTGGCGGGAAAGGGAAAACCGAGGATTGGGCTTTAAGAGTGTTATCACTTCTCTTTTTTGTATCAATAATTATAGGGGTAAAACGAGTTGGGAAATGTGGTGAAGGGTCTGCTCTTCCAATGCAGCCTGTCGCAATTTTGCTCTAAACAGTCTGAGTGGAAAGACGTGTCTTCGCGTGAAGTGTGTATTTCGACTTTGTAATACGGCGCGATGAAGCGTTCGCTTGAATAGCGGTTTGCAATCAAATTTTATGTGCGACTTTGAAAGAACGCAACCGAAACACTCCAGATATTTCAAGAGACCTTCAAGTATTACTGAATTTCAAGGTTACAGAAGTCGTTCAAGAAGAGCCGGAAGGAGATCGCCGACAAACCACGTTCTGGCCGCCCAACAACGACTTGCGGTACATGGAATAATGACCGATGATCTGCAAATGCGTAAGGTCTCCGTGAATCATATGTTAAAAGTGTTGGAAACCCAGAAAGAACTTCGAGTTTCGCGTTGTCAAGAATTGATTTGATTCAAAATGAACCGAGATCGAAGTATGACCCAGATTCGAAATGGCAGAGCAGCGATTTTTTGACATCCGAGGAATCATCCATTTTTTGTTTGTACGTCAGATAGAAGCTGTTAACTCAGCCTTTCTCTGCGGTGCACGAGAGAAAGAAATGCGGTCCCTCCACCAGCCAGACGACCTTCATCGGAAGGAAAGCATTGGGAGTAAGTGGAAAGCATTCAAAAGCATGTTTCAACGTTCCTAAAAGACATTCTTGTCGAGGAGTTTCAGGGTGCCTTCCAAATATGGCAGACACGTTTCCGCAAGTGTAATGATGCTGGGGAAGAGTAATTTGAAGAATTTTAAGTTTTGTACTGGCACGATCAATAAATATATTTTTTCCAGAAAATGCGAATTACACCTGCGGGTTGTTCTTGAAACAAACCATACCATAGATTTGGTACTCTACAAACATTGATGCATTTAAGTTTAAGTGTAATTTCATATGAAACATAAACCATTAAACAGATATTACCATAAAGGTAACATCCATTGACAATAAATGGTATGGTAATATCTCTTTGGTGAAATATAAAGCTATTTTGCGAACGTAAAAAAGAAAACTTCCGAAAGCGAGTATCAAAATACGAAAAGTAGAGATAAAGTAAAAATCAAGGAGAATTCTATGAAAGAAAACTTAATGTGTTGATGATACAAAACAGGACCAGTTTCTAATATTATTATTCAAACAACAACAAACTACTTTCGGTTAATTGCAATGCGTATTTTATTTAGTTGCACATATCTCCTACATTAGTTATATTTCTCTGGATGGTACTGTCCATCGTCGAAAATGCCATTCTCCTCGTCGATCCTGTTCTGCTCCAGAGCTTTCAGAATTTCCGCAGGAATAGGCGGCGGTGTCGGTATGTGCGATCCTTGAGGAACAAACCCGTTCTCATCGGCCGTATACGTGACGACGAACACCTGTCCATCGGGGGCGGTAAACGAATACGATCCTTCTGCGGCCAAACTGTCCTTATTCTTGAAATACCCTTGCTCCTGAGCAGTGGTCCCGTCTTCGTTTTCGTACACGTAATTATATCCATTATCACCGTTGTTGAAGTTCTCGTAGCGCACTATTCCTACGTCGTTCAACGGGTTGCATTGCGTGACCACCAACACACCGATCAACACATACAAAGCTATAAACTGAAACATAAAAAAAGTGTTATACATGAATGGGCACATACAGTTACAGCCGAATAAGCGATAACAAGAGATAAAAACTAACTATACTGAGTTCAGGTCAGCAATTGGATAGTTGACTGGTACCATTCGCCATTGGGATACAATTAATGGTGTTTTAAAGTGATGGGGACAATCTTTTAAGTAACAAGCTCATTTATACATGGTGGTAGCCAAACACTACTACTTGTACTATAATACATTATAGAATTAAGTTATACATTTTTGATATTGAATTGACGAGGGGGATACATGATGCAACTTTATAACACATCGAAATAAAACAACACAGTTGAGAGGGTTTCACATTTATTGTTGAACACTGCAACAAGTTTCGCCACATAGTGGCTTCATCAGGCAGATGAATACTGTACAATATTCATTCATAAATGTGAAACTCTCTCATATGTGTTGTTTTATTTCAATTATAGATTTCTATCGATATAATCATCAAGTGAACACAATAACTAAAGATTTAACATATTATTAAAAGCAATTATATATATAATCTTTAATCCTTCTACCATATAATAGTGTTGGGTAAAAGCAATTATACTAATAACGAATGAACAAATTATTAATAACAAAGCTAATTGTTGTTGTTGTTGTCCATAAACAAAATTTTAATTGCAGAAGTTATACGTTTAATTACAGACTTACATGATCCATTGTATATGTGGCTTGATTGATCAACAGGATGGTGATGATTTACGCTATGTATAAGATTTATTTATATACTGGTGAATTATCCCACCCTCGAATCAAGCGGTATCTTGCCATTGAATAAAAATTGCAACAGGTCAATGCCGTTTATCTGATTTAACATAATATCTGAAAAATATTTCACATGGTCCCGAGAATGTTCCCATTGTAAGTGGCTCGTTTCGCATGGTAACTATTATTATTATTAGGAAGAACATCTATTAGCAAAAAAAATTAACGTGTTAATATATATAATTTATGAGTTTAATAGGTAATTACAAAATAAACTATAGAATAATTCATAACTGCAAAGAGAAGAAAAGACTAAATTCTAAAATACAGTAAAAAATCTACAATTGTAGATTCACAAAAAGTTTTCGTATTTTCAAATTATTAGTCAATTTTCTACAAAGACCTAAGGACTTTAATATATTTTATTACTTTAAGATTATTTAAAAAATTATAATTTCTAGAATTAGTTTTAAAACTTTAGATAAAGAAAAGCCATTATGGACTCTAGAATTATTGAGTATTAAAGAAAATTCTACAAATTTTAGTAGAACCTCAAAAGCATCCAAATTATGAATTATACAATGAATCAAGAAGCAAAATTGTAAAGTAATTAATAATTATCATGGAATTATAAGAAATTTCAGTCTTAATAAACTGTAGAATAATTCAGAATGGTGTCGAAAAGATAAATCTGCAATTAATGATTTTGGAATATATTACAAAACTCCAAATTATAGCGAAATAAAAAGTCTAGAATAATTAAGAATTATAAAAAATTAAAGCCTAACAACTTTATAATTTTAACTCTATTACCTTCAAATGATTTAGTTAGGATTATATAGAAATGAAACAATCTACAATTATTAATTTTTATTTTTAGAACTTGAGAAATTAAAAGACTATTAATTGTAGAATGATATCATATTATAAAAACATAAATAATCTTTATAGAAATTTGAGTAATTATAAACTCATACTTTTAGGACGTTACAATTTCCAAAGTCTTGATAAACCCTAAAATGATTTAAAAATATAAAAAAATGAAATTTCTACAATCATAAATTCTAGAAATATCGGTCGAGAAAAGTCTCGATAAACTACATAACTTAAAATTGTAGATAAATGGAAACTCTACAATTACTAATTTTAGAACTTTATGAATTTTAGAAAGATTCAAAATTGTAAAAAAATTCATAATTTTCAAAGCTTATAGAAAACTATTGAATGAATCAAAATTAAGGAAAATACGTAAACTGGATTTTATAGTTGTTTGAATAGTAAATAAACGGCTTGAATAAATAACATACCGTGTTATAAACTGGCGCCCAACGTGGGGCATAAAAAAGAAATACGAGGAAATTGCAGCCGTGCCCTGTCAGGAGCTGGGTGAGATGGTAGTCCAGCTCCCCAGGCCTTCTACCGATCCACGTTCCTATCACAGAGATCAGTCACCTCGTCCGAGCACCCTTTGTCCTGCCATTCAGCCGCCATCTCGAATTGGAACTGTTCCTTCGCCGCCGCTCTATCCACTCTGAACGCAACTAGATTGTACTGCCTTGTCCTTGCCTTCAGTGCTAAGTATCGAAACTAGAGCTAGAGACGGTCTTGTATACACTTATCACCCTTAAGGCCGCAGGCTTCATTGCGCTCCCTAAGCGGGAGACATTTCTCGATGAGCACAAGCATTTGACCTAAGCCAGAGCGACGTAAAGAAGCTTGGATAGTCGGGTCAAGGCTCTTGCAGCCTTAGTAGCTTCTGCCGCGACTTATTTCACCTGCGAGCTGCAGCAGGGGTTCGCCTCCAGTACGACCCCCAGATACTTCAACGTCTTTTTTATCTCTATCTCTCTACCTAGTAATTCAATGGTTTCGCCATTTAGTTAACCCGCTCTTCTGCGCCCAGACTGTCGCTGTCTTGAACCCTGCTAAAGTAAGCCAGTCCGCTACCATTTTGGCCATTTGTCGAGCTACGAATCTCGCGTCTTGTATATCCCTCCTGCTCACTACAATGAGGATGTCGTCTACAAAACCTATTATTTGTCCTCCGTTCGGAAGCGGGAGACCGAATACGCAGTCGCAGGCAAGGTTCCATTGAACGGGGCCAGAACCGATCCCTAAGGTAGAGACATGTTCGTCCGCACTGCTACGCTTTCCTCCCCCGCGCACATTACCTCCCTGTCGCTCAGATGACTCGCGAACATCCTCATAAGGTACGAGGGGAATCCCTTCTCGTTAAGCGCTCTGATGGCTACGGGCCATGGTTTGATATTGAAAGCGTTCCTACAGCAATGCGCTTATGCCGAGGCAGTGTATCATCTACTGCCTCAGAAGTCCGCTGTTTGCCCTGTCTATGATTTCCCGCACCTTAAGAATGGCGTCTGTCGTCACCTGAAGCCGTATTGACACTTCAACAGATCGGCAAGGCTACATTAGCTCAGTTGACTAGCAAGCTCTCGAGGATTTTGCTTTAGCCGTCAAAAAGGCAGATGGGCTTGTAGGCTCCGGATTTTTCTATCAGTTTGCCGGTCTTTTATATAAGAACCAGCCTGTTTTTTTTTTTTGTATACAGTTGGAAATATGCCTTTTGTCTTCCGTAGATTGGCAAGGGTTGTTCTTCAGTATCAGCTTTGGTACACCCCCAGGTCCAGTCGCTTTCTCTTCGGTCGATAACAGCTGTCCTGCCTCAATTGTCATCTTGTACCTCCTCGCATAGTTCTCTCTTTCAGCCGCCTTGAATAGTGCTTTGCTGAGCCTCTGCGCCCTTCGGTAGCCTTCCCTCGGTGTTCATCACGGAGAGCAGCAGATCCACCTGGGTCCTTGCCAGAGCCCATCTGACACTAGAAGTCTGGTTTAGTTTAGTTTAGCATTGAAAATGGTCACATCGAAATGTACATTTGCGATTAATAAAATTTTGTGAAGAAAGGAGACTCAATCTTTCATTTATAGTACAGTACATCTTCACGTAACTCAACAATCATTAAAGTCTGGTTTGTTCGCCTTTATAGGGAAAGTTATATGGCGGTGGTCACTGAAGCTCTCCCTATCGACCTCAACCTTCCATCCAAAGTTTTTCCTCGAGATGTTGGGTGTAGTTAGTGTGAGGTCATAATAGATTCCGAATTGTATCTATGTAGGGTGGGAGCGTTACCCACATATGCTAAGTCGAGTAGTAGAGCTCCCCATGCGTCGGTTCTCGACTCGCCTCTCTGGTGTGCTTTGGCGATGAAGTCTCCTCCAATTAATACCAGACTGCCTGGCATTGTCTGTGTGGGCCAGGTCTACCAATCACTCGTCGAACTCACTTGGTGAGGCATAACTGGAGATGAGAGTGATAACCTAACCTAACCTAACCTAACCTTTTTTTGTGGCTGGGAGGCGGAAAATCTTTTATAGACGGAGTGTGGGACTCTCCAGAAAAAAAACCTCCCTAAGTCGCCCTGCCATCCCGCGGAACCGCCGTCTGGCATTACTTCACGGTGTGTAGGGTGTCGGTCAGCGTCGTTGATGTGTGTGTGTGTGTGATGAGTGGTTGGATGTATGTGTGTGTGAGATGTGCGTGTATGTGTAGTGAACGGTTCGGGTACGTGGGGTCGCTACTCCCAAATGGCTCTGCACGTCAACCACCCCTGCGCGAAACCTAACCTAACCTAACCTTTTTTTTGTGGCCAGAAGGTGGAAAATCTTTTATAGACGGAGTGTGGGACTCCCCCGTTATAAAACGGGTATACCCATTAAAAACCACCTCCCCATGTCGCCCTACCAACCCGCGGAACCGCCGTCAGGCATTACTTCACGGGAGGGTAGGGTGTCGGTCTGCGTCTGAATGTGTGTGTGTGTGTGTGTTTGTATGTGATGGGGGTATGTGTGTGTGTGCGCAATGAACGACTCGGGTACGTGGAGTCGCTACTCCCAAATGGCTGTGCACGTCGACCACCCCTGCGGGAAACCTAACCTATCCTAACCTAACCCACCCTATAATTTTTATAACATAGGCGACGATTTCCCTTTAAAAAAAGTACAAATAAGAAATTTAAGGTAATTTAGTTATAATTTTTATTTATAATATAATAATAACTTAAACACTGGCATATGTGTTGTGATTAGAGAGTGGATAAGAGAAAATCCATCCTGCAAATCTATTTAAATTTAATCACAGTGACTAATGGAGGCACAGTTCCAGGCGATTGCGGACAGGATGCCACAGATTCCACAACAACTCATCGCAAGGCGAAATTTCTTAAAACGCAAAATACGGTTTAAGAGAGAGATCGATAGCTAAATCGTGAAAACTTTCATTAGTACAGTAACAGTATACAAAAACGTCAAACATATGACAAAAGCAGATGTAGTCACAGAATTCCAGCTTCTCCTAGAAGGACTCGCAAACAACTGGTGGAAAGAAAGACAAGCGAAAATCAGAATCGGTGTTCAACAGATGGAAATAAGGAGGCAGCATTATAATTAGACGCCTTTTACACTTAGACATAAGGAAAACAATTCCAAGAGACATGTTTGGAATCTATGACAAGTTAATAAATTCAGCAAGAAATACCGAAAAACTCTTGGAGGAAAAAGCCCAGATAGGGAAAAATACCGCTCAAGATAAAATAAACTGCGTTTACTGTAAAAATTACGATCACAGCATGGAAGATTACCACAAGAAGCACCTCGATACCGCCGTACCCGCCGAAATGAACAACTTTCAATGTTATGGTTGCAAAAAACCAACTACAATCCGCAACAAGAACACGACCTGCAATGCAATAAAGCAGAACCACGTCTCTATCACAGTAGCCATAGATCCTATCAGAATGCACGTATTTATTAAAAGTAACGGGTGTCCAACAATTATTGCAGTCCCGGGTGGCGTTGGAATCAAAAACGTAGGTTAATTCTTTCATGTGCCAAATAAATGAACTGACATTTTAATTGTCAAACATAACTTAAATGTGCATTAAAAATGTCAGTTCATTTATTTGCAACATGTAAAAATCGACCTACGTTTTTTATGCCAACGCCACCCGGGACTGCAATAATTGTTGGACACCCGTTATTAAAATGCCAGTGGACATACTCCCATGTGACTGTCGCCTCCTTGAAATTAAACATTCCGCTAAAGAAGAGAAATGAAGAGATATTCTTGCAGTTTTACCCAGAACCAATGGATATCGCCATGATATCTCTTCGATTAAGGAAAATAAACCAAAAGCTCAAGTGCCAAACTGCCCACCACCTTAACACCGAGAAAAGCATATATCTGTGAGCACCAGACCGTACAGGATGTCACCACACAAGAAAGAGGAATTGTAACAGGAGATTCAGTGACTCCTCAAAGATAACCTTGTTCAGTCGTCATCATGGCCGTGGGCATCACCAGGCGTCTTGGTACCCTAAAAAGATTCAACCTCACGCCTCTGCGTCAATTACAGGTCACTGAATGTGGGTACATTACCCGACAGGCACCAGCTTCCACAAATGGGTCAAAGGAAAATACACATCCATCATAGACTTAAGAAGTAGATTCCGGTAGCAACCGAGGACATGAAGATGAAGAAGAATTCAATTCGAAACGCACTGCGACTTTCGATAATGGATCGCCTCCGAGTCAAGGCTCCTCATGTCCGATTGCTCCCATACTTAGATAACACGATTCTTCTTTCCGATACCTTCGAACAGCATCAAAGAGAAAATCAAAAAATTAAATATCTAGGCTAGATCATCTCAAATGGAGGAATCACTGCTGATCCTTATCAACAATAACCCGTTATGAACCAAATCAAAACGCTAATAACAACTGCCACCTATCACAATTAATGGTTTGTGTTTTTTTTTTCATTTTCATTTTCACTGCCCCCATCTTGAAGCTAGCCACCTTCTAAACCCGACGCTAGCGACTTCGCCCTCAAAGCAGTGCTAATCCAGAGTAAGGGATTAGAAGTACATCCGGTTGAGTACCCAAGGAATTTGTTCACTCCATTTGAACAGATCTATACTACAACAAAGCGAGAAGCTTAGCTATAGGCTCATAATTCCGAGGATACATAAATGGCTCTCCGATCACCATCGCCATCAATCACCAAGTCTAACGTTGACAGATGTCATTGAAAGCACTTACCAGATAAGGCTGGATAGGCCTTAAAGCTATAGCCGTTCGACATCACCATCAAGCAACCCCTCGAAGATAACACTAACCAGGATACATATCTAGTTCAGATTGATCTGCCACAACAAGATGCCGCCTATATCCGGAGAACACAATATCAGGATGAAGATTTAAAGAGCATTATTGACGCCCTCGAAGCTCAGCCGAAGAAGGAAGATGCCGTTTATTGGAGCAATAAAGGGTACATTCTCGAAAAAGGAGCACTGTAAAGTCGAAAAACAATGTATGGCCAAGAAAAAAGTCCCAACCGTGTTGAAAGAATTCCATGATAACTCCATTCCATGGAACTTACACAATGTTACTATCGGAAAAAGATGAGGGATTATATAACCAAATAAGTCAATTGTATGGAATGTTAGCGTTACTAACGAAGCCCGCAGAATTAATTCAAACTACAGCTCCGAATCAGCGCTTCGAGACAATTTCATTTAATATATTCGGACCGATGCCTACGTCTCTAGAGGGATACACAAATATCCCCATAGTGGAAGACATTGCCAGCAAATGGGTCAAAATCCTGCTACTGCGTAAAGACACAAAGGGTGCCACCCCATTAATAAAAGAGCTCCACAAACTACTACCTATAATAGTGTACTGTGAAGAGCTCTTTCTACGCTAATAAATTTCTCACCGGTGTATAGTGGGAGGGAACCAGTTCCTTCGTTCTGTTTTTGTAATATGTCTTTTATTTATGTGTCTTTCTTGTAGTGATTACATGCTTTTTAAGTTGTAGCTTCTTCAGTTGTCTAATTTTATTTATCATAGTGATAGTTGTGAGTTATAACTTGTAACCATTAGTAGATATTAATACATAAATGAAACACTTACTATATTTTTTACACTATTCATTTAATTTTAAACTTGTTTGCATGGACAATAGAAGTAAATATGATTGTTTATAATATTTAGTTATTCTACGCGTATACTAGTCAGCCTTTATCCACATGTGTATATTGGGTTGCCTCTTTAGTGCAAGTAAAATGTTTTATTTTGATGGGCATTTTTGTATTTCAAATATAAATGCTTATTAAATTATAAATATCTCTTCTTGTATAATGTTTTCAAATTATAGTAATGAAATAATTTTATTTGCCATCACAAATAAAGTTATTTAATAATGATTTAATAATCTTTGAAAAAACATTCAATTGTTTCATTTTAAGTTTTTATATATTTCTATGACATTTAAATTCCTTAACTGATTTTAATTATTAAATTAGATTTATAATTATAATGCATTTAATCCTGAGCAGGTAAGAACTTAAATTGTTTTCCGATTCTTATTATATTACTAAATTTATTTAATTATACATAATTATTAAGTATAGATATTGATGTTGGTTACTTTTATCCTCAAGGTTTGTGGGTGTTTATTTGCTTTTTGAGTATTTTGTTTTATCCAAATGTATTGTACAAAATTTCAATCAAATGTTTTACCCTCTGTCGTGTTGAACTGTTCTATTTTAGTTTATCGTTTAGTGTTCGATTGATAAGGCTATTACTTGGTGAAACTCCATTATTCATTTAAATTAACAAAACATGGATGTTTTAAGGGTTTTGCTTTATTGTGCAGAAACACTGCTGAAATTGTTTTACCTTACCGTCGCTTCATCAGGAAGATACATAATAAAGCAAAACTTTTAAAATACCTGTGCTTTATTAATTTAAATTATTGTTTAGTATTAGATTATAAATCCTAATTTTAAAAGGAATGTATTTGAGTGTTTACACTTATTATGATGTTTAAAATTGATATTAATTGTTAAAGCTTTTGTTGTTACAAATCTTTCTATTCATCTAGTTTTATATTCATTGTTTTGTTATGATAATTTATATCGTTAGAATGGTTTAGAATTTAAAACACATTCAAAATCACAATCTAAAATGTAAGGATTAAGCAATAGATAGATAGATGGAATAAATTAATTACATGAGTTAATGTTAAAGAAACTGGAGGGTGGGATAGTGGCCACCCACTCACCCTACATATACACAAAATTTTTAACTAAAACAATAGCTTGGTTTTTTTGAACATCATCGTGAATTTTGTTGTGGTTTTCAGAAAACTACAGGAATATTAGTGTTTTTTTATCTCAATATGAAGGGTGGGTGGGTGGCTACCATCACATTCAATTATTAAAATAAACACTTAAGATTTGCTAATTGATTATTGCATTATAGGAAAGTGTTTAGATTATTTATTACATAAATAATTTCTTTGTGTTTTAGATTAAGTTTCATTACATATGTAGGGGGGGTGGGTGTACATCCTTCAGTGATTATAATATAAACAAGCACATTCTCAGGTAAAATTATTTTAACAACTGAAATAATCATATTTGTTTAGAAACGAAAATACTTTTAATAAATCAGCCTCATCAAATTTTGCTGAGATTGGAGAATGGGATAGACGCCACCCACTCAAACTACACATATTTCCTTTATTTTCCCCACTGTAACTCCGTTAAATTTTCGAAAACATCAGAAAAGTTACTGTTGTTAAAAAATAATAATAAATCTGTGATTTAGTATTGAGTTCCAATTTATATGTAGGGAGGGTGGGTGTCCACTATCCCACCCTCCAATCCTTTTAACATCAACAAGACTTTACTCGACGATTATTACTACACTGGCATCAAATTCTTCTATGAATTTCTTAATGTTGTGAAAGTAATAATAAGAAAATATTTTAAATGTTTATAATGTAGGAGCCACGATTACTGTCTTTATAAAACAAAGTAATTATGTCTCCTTCTTCATTATAAATAATATTTTGTTACGATTATATCGTTCATATACAATAATAAGTTTTTCCGTAATAAATTAATTACATGAAAGCGATAAGTTGTATAAAAATTCTTCAAATTAAACTTTCGTTGATGTTACAGAAACTGGAGGGTGTGATAGTGGCCACCCACCCACCCTACATATACACAAAAACTTATACGAAAATAATGGCTTCAATTTTTTCAACATCATCTTAAATTTTGTTGTCGTTTTCAGAAAACTACAGCAATATTAGTGCCACTATCATACTCTTCAGTTATTACAACATAATCCTCAGATTTGCTAAATGAATATTGCATTTTAGGGAAGTGTTTAAATTATTTATGGCATAAATTATTTCTCTGCGATATGCTTTTTGTAACTTGAGAAACAGTGATAATCGTTGTAACTGGAGGGTGAAATAGTGAACAACCACCCACCTTACATATATTAAATGTTAATTAAACACAGAATAATTTTGATTACTCTCAGATTTTAGTAATTAAGAAAAACATAAATTAGAAAACGATACAATTACGTTTTATATGTGTCTGTATTAAAATTTAGGGAAGGGTAAAGAACTCAATTAAATAAAAGAGAAAGATAGAAATAATAATAATAATAAAAATAGTACATCATAAAATTATTTAATATAATGCGACTCGGTATACAAATAAGATTATTTTTTTTTTTTTACAATATCTTTACAAAGTATTTCAAAAAAGAATATATAATCAATATAAATATAAATTATGTATATTAATCATCGAAAAAAGTAGTTATTTAGTAGAACAGTGCTTCAAAGAATGATATCCATCATATACTTATAATATGTATATTCTATTTCTATACACCATTTTTTTTTGTTTGTAGAAGCAGAAAAGCTGCGATATTTTCTCGTTTTACAATACACATATAAATAAAACAGGGAGGGGACGTTATGTATCCTTAATAACTAGAATATATTAAATATATCTCTGCACTTGTTAATTTACTTCTGTTCATATATTTTACAATCAATTCAATGAATATGTACTATACACTATCAAAATAAATAATTATTTTGATGAATTCTTTCACGTCAGGCACACAAACACACATAACAAACAATATTATTAACATTAACAACATTTCTTTTTTTTTTTAAATTTACACATACAATAAAAAGTTACAGGAAAATTAAGAGCTCACGTGTCAAAAATATATTTCTCATCGTCCATCTTATCATGAAACTAATGTGTATTATATTTAAAGTTATAGCTGTAGCGCAGAGTTGGCAGAGATTCGAGAACTGTTTTTTTTTTTTTTCGTTTTCAATATTTTGGTCATAAAATATGTAAGTAGATCACACTGGCTTTTTGATTAGTATACATACATGCCGATGTATATTTACACAATGGGAAACTGTAGCTGCGATAAAATCCTGCTCAACTCCTAATTTATAATCACATTTATCAACATCATCATTTTGACTTAGATCACAAAAATTAATAAAAGTAAACACAAATAAAATGATCGATACAGCAGCTACCATATGAATTAGACGTTATCATTACATTAATTAACATTAGTAATCATTTCTAGCTGGTGATTCGAAGCGCAACTACTCGATTGTCGCCTGAACTTTAACATCAGTAATGATAACTTTAATAAATTTAATTTAAAAAAATTAAAACGGTCACAAAGAAACATAATCAGTTCTTTTATTGATAAAAACAAGGTGACATTTATTCCGAAACAACTACTACTTGTCGAAATGTCTTAACGTCGGGTAGAATACATAATGTTTAGGTTATATATATATATATATATACTCTTTTAAATGGTCCATTCTGTTAAAATGTACACATCTACCAAAGAAAGACATTTCTTTACTCATATATTTATAATTTTGTACTTCAGGTCTCATTAAATATTTTTTAATACTCTTACTTTTAGTAATGAATAAAAAAATTTCTAGAAGCCGTTTATTTTTTTTTTGTTCGAAGCACTTTGTCGCCAATGGTTTTCGCTGAATAATTCAACAATTCGGAATTATTTGAAATTAAAATTTAAAAAAATAAACAATCACTCTTCGAATTATTCATCAATTCTAAACTGTTTGAAATGAAAGTTTCTTCAGATTTCTTTGATGTATTTGCTTAAAATTGTTTTAAACAAGAACGGTATAATAAATATGATTATTATTAATTTATTAAAAGTGATGTTAGCGATGGTGATGTAAAGCTAATAGAATGAGGATAATCTACACAAATTGAATGTGCAGAATATTAATTTTTGTACGAAGCATTTCGTAAATTTATACAGTTAATTAATTCAACATAATAATTTAAAAAATTGTAAATGTATAATTAAAAAATAACTTAAATTGATATTACATGTAATAATAATATAAAATTTATTATAGCCTCATGAAATCCGAACAAACTAAAATTTCAACCATAAATACTCGTAGTACATTCGGAATAAATGCGTTTCACTTGCAATAAAATAGCTGCGTTGTCCGAAGGGAATAAATTAGTAGTATTTGTGTGGCCGGTAAAAGCGTTAAGCATATCAGCTTCATTGTTTTCATTTTTCTCTTTTTTTTTTTGTTCTATAAAATATATAACAACAAAGTCTATTGACTAATAGGCATGATCATATAGTTATTGTATCACACAGCACTTGCACTTGGGTTTCTTTTTGATTACTACATGTTCTACTTGAGAAGCATCCGCCGGTTGTCCGATCGTGCCCCTTTTCACGTCGACCGCGTCCGGCTTCTTGGTGGTGGTGTCGTTCTGCACGTTGCCGTTTTTTGCGCTCTTCGGCGTGGCGGAGAGCGGTGCGACGGTCGCCTTCTTCGGGGACTCCGTGATGGGCGTTGATGTGTTGTTGGCGTCGATCTGGTCGATGGGCTCGTGTATGGGGGACGCGTTGCCGGCCGACGTCGGTGTGATCGGTTTTCCACCCTTGATTAACTCGACAATCTCGTCGGCTTCTCGGCTCAGGTCGCCGCCGGGCCTGAACGGATTATCCCATCCGCTGTCCGTGCTAAAAAAAGAAAACAATATTTAATCAAATGTGCAGATTTTAATCTTTCATATTTATTACTTCAGACTGTTTGTAGCTCAAAATCATATTTAATAACTAAACGTACAAGAGTGGTTATTAAGAATATGTCTTAGTCGTTTTAGTGTCGAGTTTGACAGTAAAACTGATAAGAAAAGAAAATTTTAAATCTCAATAGATACAATTTATCCATCATGTTATGACCTTGAAAGTTTATCTTCAATTTTTCAATTTCAAGTGATTGATTCTATGCAGTAGTGTTTAGTTTAAGTGCAAATAGAAACCAGCATTTTCGGCATTTTATACTTTTTTACTATAGAAAAGATAAAAATGCTGTTCAAGCAAGAAAAACATTATCTGATGTATTGACAGAAAGCCATCGATAAAACTGGTTTGCAAACTTCGATCCGGCAATTTTCCACTTTCTGGAAGATCATTTGAAGCTAATGAAGACACAATAAAGATGTTAATTGGTGCAAACTCACAATTTGTGAGATCGCTGAGAGATTTATCAAATTCGACCGTTCACGATCATTTGAAACGCCTAGGCTTCATCAGAGGTTTCTAATTCTTGCTGAGAGCCCCCACAGAACTTGGTGGGAAGGCATTAAGGCGGCAATTAACACTTGGAATTGTCATTGCCATTCGTAACGCTTTTGTCCTGTTCACACTACACTTCAAAAATGTCCACCAAATCTACGAGAAAAAGCAATACAGACCCATGTAAACAGACAAAATTTGTCAGTAAGGAGATGTCGCTTTCAGCAAGTTGAGCCTAACATTGCAAATAGAACTAAAATTAGAACTACGGTCTTCTGCACCTAGAGATGCGTAGCAAAAGTAGCAAAAGCTCTTTTAATACGTACGACGATCTCTTGAATCAATTCCGAGAAACAGAAATCGCAATCGAAGAGGAAAAACGAACCCAAAATCAAGTCAAGAGAAAATAAAATGTGCTAAGAAATGATTAAACTTGCCATTTGTCATCTGTCATTTATCATCTGTCAGCTGTCATTTGTCACCAGTCATCTGTTGGTTATCAACTGTCATATGTCATTTTATAGTTAATTCCTTTAGTCTGTGATTGGCCATTTGTCAATTGTCACTTCTCATTTAAATTTAATTTGTAAATTAACATTTTTCATTTGTCTTTTGTCATTTGTCGTTTAACATCTGTCAACTGTCAACTATAATCTCTCATATGTCATCTGTCATTTTATAATTAATTACTCAAGTCTTTGATTGGCCATTTGTCATCCTTATCATCCATCATCTGTCATTTGTCATATGAAATTAATCACCCACCCTTTAATCAGTAAAACATACGACAAACTTTTAACGGAATTAAAATATTAAAAGGTTTTTGCACAATTAAAATCAATGATTTTCTTTAACAAAACATTTTTTTTTAATTGAGAACCCTCGTTAATGTTATAGTAATTGGATGGCGGGATAGTGGCCACCCACCCACCCTACATATGCACGTAAACTTGAACCAGAGTTTACTTATAAATTTCTTTATATTAAACCTAAAATTACTATCCTATTTTACAAAAACAAAACCGAATATTGTGGTTTAGATGAAAAAGTATATGTAGGGTGGGTGGGTGGCCTCTTATTATTGGCCAATTATCAATTGCCATTTATCACTTTAAAATTGTCATTTGTCATTTAAAAAGTTTCATTTATACTTTCACATTTTTCGTTTGCACTTCTCATTTATAATCTGTCATCTATGATTTGCCATTTGTCTTCTCCTATTTGCAAATTATCATTCGTAATTTGACATTTGTTATTTGACATCTGTCAATTGTCAACTATCATCTGTTATCTGTCATCTGTAATTTTATAGTTAATATCTCGAGTCAGTGATTGGCCATTTGCAATCTCTATCATTAATCATCTGTCATTTGTCATATGCAATTTATCATCTGTCATCTATTATTTGCTATTTATCAATTGTCACTTGTCATTTTAAAATTGCTATTTGTCACTTGAAAAGTATCATTTATCATTTCACATTTGTCACTTCTCATTTATAATCTGTCATCTATCATTTTCCATTTGTCATTTGTAATTTGGAATTTATGAGTTGTAATATGACATTTATCATTTGTCATTTGATATCTGTAATTTGGCATTTGTCATTTAACGTCTGTCATTTGGCATTTGACATCTGTCATCTGTCATTTGGCATTTGACAATTGTCGATTATCATTTGTCGTTTATCAGGGTTTTTTTTGTGTGGAAAATAGGTGCTACAAAAAATATTCCATTGGGCAAATTACAAGGTTTTCGCTAAAATTAAGTGACAGTTAAAAAATATTAACGATTTTTCCACATTTTTAATGATTGGTTAATTAATGATATTAAATGATAAATATAAATTTTAAGATTAGAAAAATACATTACACTATAATTTAAAAAGAATACTGAACATTTGTTGGCATGTGTTTGTTATCTCTATTATCTCAAATATAATTTAAAATTTATCATCTACCATTTCTTGTTTATCACCTGACATCTGTTTCCTATAATTTGCCATTTACCATCTGTCATCTGTCAAGCGATCATTTATCATCTGTTATCTATCATATATCAGCTATCATCTATCATCTGTCATCTATCATTTGTCATATATCCTCTGTCATTTATCAACTGTCATCTATTATCTGTAATCGTTTACCTGTTATCTGTCAACTGTCAACTATCCATTATGTGTCATCTCTTATGTATCATCTGTCATTTGAAATATGCCATCTGTCATCAAGTGTCAGTTGTCAAGTATTATCTGTCATCTGTAATCTGATTAAATCACATCCCTGACCTCAACCGAAAGACAACTCATTAACAAAATTCTGAACAATCATCTACTATACTAAGATGCCACCACATCAACACCAATAACCATCCGCCAAAAAACTAGTTTCAAACCCTATCGAATATCGCCGCCAAAAAAAAGAAGTGGTAGACCGTAAAATTGAGCAACTCCTCGAAGGTGACGTTCTCGTCACCGTGGGCATCCCAGTTGTTATGTTATGGCTCCCAAGAAGGAGTCAGCTGTCATTTGTCACCATTCATCGGTTAGTTGTCAACTGTCATATGTCATTTTATAGTTAATTCCTTTAGTCTGTGATTGGCCATTTGTCAATTGTCACTTCTCATTTAAATTTAATTTGTAAATTAACATTTTTCATTTGTCTTTTGTCATTTGTCGTTTAACATCTGTCAACTGTCAACTATAATCTCTCATATGTCATCTGTCATTTTATAATTAATTACACTAGTCTGTGATTGGCCATTTGTCATCCTTATCATCCATCATCTGTAATTTGTCATATGAAATTAATCACCCACCCTTCAATCAGTAAAACATACGACAAAGTTTTAACAGAAGTAATATTCTTATTATTGGCCAATTATCAATTGCCATTTATCATTTTAAAATTGCCATTTGTCATTTAAAAAGTTTGATTTATAATTTCACATTTTTCGTTTGCCACTTCTCATTTATAATCTGTCATCTATCATTTGCCATTTGTCTTTTCCTATTTGCAAATTATCATTCGTAATTTGACATTTGTCTTTTGCCATTTGTCATCTGTCAATTGTCAACTATCATCTGTTATCTACCATCTGTCATTTTATAGTTAATATCTCGAGTCTGTGATTGGCCATTTGCAATATCTATCATCCATCATCTGTCATTTGTCATATGCAATTTATCATGTCATCTATTATTTGCTATTTATCAATTGTCACTTGTCATTTTAAAATTGCTATTTGTCACTTGAAAAATATCATTTATCATTTCACATTTGTCATTTGTTACTTCTCATTTATAATCTGTCATCTATCATTTTCCATTTTTCATTTGTAATTTGGAATTTATGAGTTGTAATATGACATTTATCATTTGTCATTTGATATCTATAATTTGGCATTTGTCATTTAACGTCTGTCATTTGGCATTTGACATCTGTCATTTGACAATTGTCGATTATCATTTATCAGGTTTTTTTTGTGGAAAATAGATGCTACAAAAAATATTCCATTGAGCAAATGACAAGGTTTTCACTAAAATTAAGTGACAGTTGAAAAATATTAACGATTTTTCCACATTTTTAATGACTGGTTAATTAATGATATTAAATGATAAATATAAATTTTAAGATTAGAAAAAAACATTACACTATAATTTAAAAAGAATACTGTACATTCGTTGGCATGTATTGTTATCTCTCTTATTTCATATATAATTTAAAATTTATTATCTACCATTTCTTGTTTATCACCTGACATCTGTCTCCTATAATTTACCATTTACCATCTGTCAGCGCTCATTTATCATCGCTCATCAATCTGCCGGCCATTAATAAGACACCCGGAATATCTAAGCGGATGTCGCTCGCTGACCCCTATTTGTAGAGCCGTGCCAAGGAGAAGTTTAGCTCAAAATTAGCCTCTATATGGACTGCACGTTATACTTTACGAAAAGTCGATTCCATGCAGGACCTAATTTCCCCTAGAGGCATATTCTATACATCAGCTCTTATACCATTTACTGGGGCAACGAAATACCTACAGCTCATCAATCTCATTCATAAGAAAGAACATTCCAGTAAAGAGAAAAACGTTCTGGAGTAAGTATGTAACGTTCATATTAAACCGAACGCACGCGACCTCTTGCAGCACAATGCCACATTCCTTCTTCAAAGACATATTACTGTAAAGTGATGAGAGAGCCCCCACAGAACTTAGTGGGAAGGCAATAAGGCGGCAATTAACACTTGGAATTGTCATTGCCATTCGTAATGCTTTTGTCCTGTTCACATAACACTTCAAGAATTTCCACCAAATCTACGAGGAAAAGCAATACAGACTCATGCAAACAGACCAAACCAATTTGTCAGTAAGAAGTTGTCGCTCTCAGCAAGTTGAGCCTAACATTGCAAATAGAACTAAAATTAGAACTACGGTAAGTAAGTTGCCACAGCCTAGCAACAACTAAGAAATGATGAAGACACATCCCTGACCTCAACGGAAAGACAAATCATAAACAAAATTCTGAACAATCATGAAAATACGTTTGGCGACCCAAAATCATCTACAATACTACGATGCCACCACATCAACACCAATAAACCATCCGCCAAATCCTATCGAATGTCGTTGCTAAAAAAGAAGAGCTAGGCCATCTCATTGAGCAACTCCTCCAAAATGATGTGATCCAATCGTCGTCTTCAACATGGGCATCTCCACTTGTTATGTTGTGGTTTCCCCAAGAAGGAACGGCAACACCCGCCTCTGTATAGATTACCGATGTCCACTTTCCAGGTTGGACAATCTGCTAAACAATGGCGCCACCGGCTGATTCGTTTCCACTGTAGATTTGCGAAGTGGACAAAAACGAAATTCACCTACCCATTTGGACTATTTAAGTTCAAGCGAATGTCGTTTGGTCTACGAAACGCACGACTTTCTAGTTAGCCTACCTATATGACATTATTATTCTTTCGAACACGTTTGAGCAACACCGAGACGACCTGTTGGAATGTTTTCGTATTATTAACTTACGAGTCGATGTCGCAAAAATACATTCTTGTATCCAGAGAGTGTCAAATTTTTGAGTTATATTATAATACCTGGAAGAGAAAATTAAAGTGATCATCACTTGAGATGATCCAAAAGAAAAAAAGGATGCAGCATCTATCATACAGACATGCTCGTGGTATCGGTGTTTTTTTTCAAACTTCGCTTAGCAGAGTAAATCAATCACAAACTCCCCAAATAGTGTAAAAGCAGCAATGGATCATTTAAAGCAGCCTTTAATCAGAGACCCATTTTTATGAAATCCTTCCTACTCCGCACTAACGCCAGCGATTTCGCAGTGGAAGCAGTCTTAATCCTATAGAGTACGCTAGCCGACTATTCACTGTCGAAGAAAAAAAACTACACCACGTTACACAAAGAGAGAGAGAGAGAAGCCTTAACCATAGTATGGGCCCTAAGTAAATTTCAAGGATAATTTTCACTTAAGATGCAGCAGCTTTAAATAGTTGAGTAGATGTCTGTCCATACCACTCTCGTAGGTTTTTGAGACAGGAAGTTCTTCGTAGCCCACTTGATCTTTTACCGTCTATTTTTCCTTGTAGAATAGAGTATCTTTACCCCCGTATGATATGTCCAAAATATTCTAATTTTCTTTTCTTTTTTCTTTTTGGACTTGGTGCATAACTTCCTCACTTGTTAACTGGTCTGGAAATGATATTTTTATCATGCGCTGATATACCCAGGTTATATTTAAGGAACCCCTATCACCGTCGCGACCAACCATTAAGCCCTACAATTGAAAATATTACTTAAAACTTTGACAGGCCACTTTGCCCGATGAGTCCTGCAGTTACAACCATTTGACATCACTCTCAATTACTCCGGGAAGTTCGAACTACACAGCTGATGCCTTATCTCGTATCCCCAGCGAAAACACAAACATCATCAGTTATATACAAATCAATAACCCACGAAGATCGCTTGAAGATATACGAAAAGCGTAGTACGATGATGTTTTTAAGAAAATAATGATCGCCCTCGACCCCCAGTCCCAGAGGATGTAGTCTGTTTGAGTAACAAGGCCTACACCTCTGCGAAAAAAGTGTCCTGCACAGGTACAGTAAGGATGTTGCAAGTGAAGACTCTCAATAATGCATTCCGAGAAGCAAAGTATAGTTTATATTTGGTGGACAAATTAAAAAAAAAGTAAGCCATCTGGAATCATGCGTTTATTACTTATTAAACTATACAATTTAGGAATTTATTAAAAAAAAAAAAACGTTCAAATGGAAACCTTTGCGGCTACGGCATTTATTCGAACACTAAAATTTCTTACGACAACTAGATAACTCAACAGGAAAAATTTAATCAGGACTCCGTGGAGGCCAATTTAAGTTACCTCTCCAAAAGATCAATTTGTTAGTGAAAATTTCACTTTGACCGACATTCCGGCATTATTGAATTTTATAGAGGGGCAGTTTAGGTCTTTGCATAATAAGGTGTAATGACGATCTAGGCATATTTAAAGCGCTTACATGCTTTCGACTTGAAAGTTTAGAATAACAGACTATACACTTTCTCTGCTGTTCTTGATGATCTTGATCAACCAGTTTCTGTTTTTTTTCAATGTAGTGCTTTGCGTCTAATTTATGTGACAAAAATTTCAATATTGCAGGACCTTCTACGCGCTGCACTTGCCGAATTATAGCGACTAAATTTTCGAGAGCCAGAGCCAGACTACCAATTAACATACCCTTCGGTTCATCGGATTCGTTCGTTAAGGCAGCAAGCTAAAGAAATATAAACATTCCTTTGGGACCTTTTTTACAAAGTCCCTTTGTAGTAGTTTCATAATCGCACCTCGATCGGATATTATGGCTTCCTTGGCACTTATCATCACCTCTTTTTCTCATTACTGTAAAACTATGCGTGACGATATAGCAAAACATCTAAAAGGTTGCATACAAAGCTAGTATCTTAAAATCAACCTGCCTCACCCAGATATCGTCTCTGAATCAAGACTTTGAAACAGTTTCGTTTGATAATAAAAATGTATTAAAGTCCTTTTCGTTGTAGAAAATTAACTAATTAGGAAATCATGAAAACATTTACAACGTTGTAGATTTACGAAATGTTTTCGTGTTTTTCTAATCAGTTCCGTTTGATCTAGTTGGTCCTTTATCCACTTCAGTATGACCCTGATCGCCAGGAGTTGGATAAAAATCATTCCGCTCAAGAAGGCTTCAATCTTTGAATGCGGCGTCTTCCTGCTTAACAAGTTTTTCCTATGTTATGGATTGTTCCGACGTTGCATTTAGATAATGTTACCCCCACAATCTAACCTCGATCAACGGAAACACCGCCTTATTAAGATACAGTTCACTTAGTGGGTTTCGCAGCACAACACCTGTCCCACCAAGCTAGGCGCCATCAGGTTCGCTATGAATATTCACGTGAGTACCACCACTGAATAGAGTCCTGACTATGTAACGTTTGAACCTGAGAGCGATTATCTCTTAAACTTTTATCGCCGAAGTGACACCACATCTCCTATAGGTCACTGATACACTGGAGGCCGCTCATCAACCTGCCGGCCAGTAATAAGACACAGGGAATATCTACGCGGATGTCGCTCGCCGACACCTATTTGTTGATCCGTGCTAAATAGCAGTTTAGCTCAAAAATAGCCTCTATACTAGATGGACCGTACGTTATGCTTCACGAAAAGGAAATCGCCATCTTTGAAGTCGCTTCCAGGCAGGACCTAATTTCCCATAGAGGCACCTTCTCACCTTCTATACATCAGCTTTAACACCGTTTACTGGGCCAATGAAAGACTTAAGCTCATCTACCTCATTCATAAAAAAGGACATCACCGCAAAGAGAAAAACGTTCTGGGAGAGTATGTAATGTTCATATTCAACCGAGAGCACGCGACCTTCTGCAGCACTGCATCCCTTCTTCATGGACGTATATTACCCCAGTCTACTCCTACATTAAGCTTAGACAATAGATGGCACGTTTATGGTATTATCTTGTAATACGAATACTTGGGTGTTTATAGCTCCGAAGAAAAACTCTGTTTGCCTGTCGAAACTCATAGCGATCATTTCGACCGAGACCAGACTAGGAAAGACCTTTTGGTCCTGGACTAGTCGCAACAACAGCGATTGCAGAGGAAAGATTTTAGTCAGTAGGAGTCCGTCATTACCCTACTATAAGGGTGCAGGATTTCCTCTCCTTTAATAAAAGAAAAATGATTCCCTGTCTTCAACTACGCTAAACTTATCCAAAATAGAACGAAACCGGTTCGTGGATGGGAAGAATAATTCAAAAGAATTTCTTTCTAAACTTTCGTATTTTAATGCAACGAAAGAATTAAAACGGAAATTGTACTGTAAAAACAGATTAGACAGAGTACAAATCTACAAAAACACAACACTCTTTGGTGACAACAATTGAAGTATAAATAAAGCATTGTCTGCAATAATGCTGCAAAAAAAGGAATATTGCAAAGTTTAGTTGACTTCTTCAATGGTTGGTCCGGCACCGCTTGGGAATCCTGGAGTACCTCAGCCCTTTGGTACAACTTTGTGATGATCAGATTGCACAAGTTCTCTAAATCCTTATTCTTCTGCTCATACTCTTCCTTCTCTCCCAATTAGTTGGCATTCAGTCAAGCAATGTCTTCATTGCATTTCTCCATAACGCAAGTTCTTATCGCTTTCTCTGATCTTATCGTTGATCTTCTCATCTTCCATGCTGCTATCGATGTTAAAGCAGTAGGATTCGAAAGCGTTCTTGGTGCTCTTTTGATTCTCATCTTCACTGACCGTACGCTCAATTTCTTCCTTGTTAAGACAGTCTCTGTCATTGGTAATGGTGATCTTGTTCTCCTTATTGGTAGATTTTTTAATGGCCGTCACATTGAAAATACCATTTGCATGAATGTCAACGGTTACCTCAAATTTATTTTCTAAATCTTAGTTACAAGTACGTTTTTTTTTAGTTTTTCTAAATCTTTATTATTAAGTCATTGTTCGTGTATAACAAGTTTGTATATCATTTGTAAAAAGGGTGCGCTTGTAAATAAACAATTATTTTTATTATTATTAAAATTGGGGATGTTGCTGTCCTTGGTCATGGTACGTTTGCCTTCATATATTTGCATGAGTACTGCAGCTTGGTTATCAGAATAAGTGGTGAATGTTTAGAGTTTATTTCGTTGGAATGGTTGTATTACGCTTCATCAAAGCTGCTATCACACCTCCAGCTGTTTCAATACCAAGTGACAATAGAGATTGATGTATCAAGAGAAGGTTCTGAACTTCCTCAAGATGACAGCTTGAACAGCACCTCCATAAGCAACAGCTCCATCTGGATTGATAGATTTGTTCAATTCTTTTCAATTGAAGAAGTCTTACAATAACTTCTGTACTTTGGCGATACGGGTTGATCCTCCAAACAAAACAATATCTTGGATTTGGAATTTGTCCATCCTGGCATCACGGATCGACTTCTCTACAGGTTCCATGGTAGAGCGAAACGGATCAGCATTAAGTTCATCAAACCTAGCACGTGATGAATGTGTAGAAATCAATACCTTCAATGTTGACTTGAGTAGATGATTTACCATTTGTTTTATTTAACGTTATAAATGTTCAGTAATTACTACTTCTATCCACGTTCTTTGCCGTTCTTGATGAGATGATTTTGGTCAACTCGTTTATGGTTTTTTCAATGTTGTGCATGGCGTCTCATTTAAGTGATAAAATCCGAGAATTTTGCAGAATTTTCAACGCGCTTCAGTCACACAATTTTTGTACAACTCTCTGATAATCGCTCCATAGCTACTATGTTCCTTAGAGTCAGACTACGGATTTATATACCCATCGGCCATTTCATTCGTTGAATTCACGTAGCAAACTAGTATAAATACAAACTTTCTTTTAGAACACACTTTTTGGGGAGTTGCATGATCGCCCCACGACCGGACAGTATTACATATCATCGCCTCTCTTAAGTCTTTTTACTGGAAAAAACTGGAAAAGAGGCGCGACGATATAGTAAAACATCAAAAATGTCACATACAAAGCCAGTAATTTAAAACAAGACTGCATCTTCCAGATATCTTCCCTAAATCAACGCTTTAAAACCATTACATTTAATTTATTTCGAACTTTATAAACTTCAACAGAAAGATACATTATGATCTTGATCATTGAGAACCTTGCCAGCCATTGGATAGAGGTCCTTTCGCTTAAGAAGGCCACCACCTTTAATTGTACTACCAATCTGCTCAACAAGATTTTCCTACATTAAGGAGTTGCATTTCGGATAAAGGTACCCAATAATTTCTTAAAGCCTTAATGCAGCAGATGATGTTCAGTCTAAACATTGAACATAATTTCATCGCATTCTACCACTCGAAGGCTAACCTAAGTTTAACCCTTTGCACTAGAGAGGTGAGTCTCACTCACCATGCGGTTTCATGCCACAACTCGAGCGGTGACTATCGCTCACCATTCCGTTCGCTGCATTTTCGCTTTTTCTCCGTCATGTAATGAAGTGTAAAATGATATTCTTTCAAAAAAACTTATTTATCAGCTATTAGTACACAACCACGAACCGGACTGCATTTTCGGTCACAGTTCGAATTTAGCGGCCGTGCCAAGCATTCTAGAAAAGTTGAAGTTTCTGCCCCCATTACCATTGAACGTAGTAGTGAAATAAGCTCGAGTGAAGATGAGTTTGATTTAGAGGTACTAAACGAAGAAAGTACATAGAGAGCTTGACGATAGAGAGAACACAAACAGTGATGATGATACTGATGAAGTAAGAGGTGTAAAAAAACGAAAGATTAGAATAATAGACAGTGAAGGTGACAGTGATAATGATGCTGCAGAGGATCCACGATCCGACACTTCTGAATGGATTAGTTGTACAGAATCAGAAGAAATACCCTCGAGAATACCGTTTATAGCCGGCAACGCTCCTGTAGGATCGCACATAGACGCAGACAAGAAAGAACCGTTGGATTTTTTCAAACTGTTTTTTACCGATGAACTCGTGAATGAAATAGTTACGCTGGAAAAAAGTTGGAGAACAAGACGCTATTACCGTACTCGATATGGCGAAATTGGGCAGATGTGACTACTGAAGAAATGTGGACATTTATTGGAGTCATAGTAAATATGGGGACAGTGCCGTTGGCGAATTTGCAAGAGTACTGGTCACGGAATGATGTCAGTTACATTCCTTTTTATTCAAAAATATTTACTAGAGACAGATTCAGCCAGATTTTTTGGATGCTTCATCTAAAAACAATCCCAACAACAGACGCAGGTCCAAGAACACGTTTGCAGCTAGTAAGCTGCTTTCTTGAATATATCAATTCCAAACTTTTGAAGTATTTTACACCCGGAGAAGAAATTTGTGTAGATGAGTCTACTATCAAATTCAAAGGTCGGGTTTCATTTATTACGTATAATCCGAAAAAACCAACTAAATGGAGTATTAGAGTTTACACAATGGCAGACTCAAATACTGGCTATATTTGTGGTATTCTTCCTTATTATGGAAGTCTTACCACGGAGAATTTGGTGAGGGGCGACCTACCTATATCAGCAAGAATGCCGCTATACCTTTATACAATGCTCCTGGAAAAAGTACCTAGTAGCCAAGGACACCATATGTTCACTGATCGATATTACACTAGCTTTATCTTGGCTGAGGAGTTACTCAAATTGAAATGCCACTTGACAGGATAGGAAGAATTTGTCAACCCGAATAAAAAAATCAAAATTTGGTACAAAATCAACAGTAGCATTCCGCAAAAGAAATACCTTAGTTTTGTCATGGAAAGACAAGAGAGTTGTCACGTCCTTGACGAATTGGAATAATGCAGGAATGAGTTCTGTGAGAAGAATCTTACGAGGTGGCGTTGAAGTTACCATCAAGAAGCCCTATGTTGTAATAAATTATATAAAACATATGGGTGGTATCGATAGTGCAGATCAATTAGCCGCAACGTATTGTTTCTTACGAAAATCCTTGAAATGGTGGCGGAAACTGTTTTTTTGGAGTCTGGAAATTTGTTCAATAGATTCATATTTACTTTATAAAATGACTAAACAGCAGAGAGGAGAACAGCCGCTTACTCACTTGCGGTATGTGAAAACCTTAGCTCGGCAATTGACGGGAGATTTTCGTCAGACACGTGCTCGATCTTCTACCTTCGATTCCGAAGACGTCCGCTTAGATGGAAAGCTGCATATCATACTAACAGGAATTAGGAAGGATTGCAAAGTCTGCTCTCAGAGAACTAAACATGGCAAAAGACATCAAACGACATACTATTGTGATACTTGCCCCGAGAAGCAAGGCGTACATCTCGGCGATTGCTTTATAAAATATCATACAAAGCCAAATTACAAGGACTAAAACTTACTTAATTATCTTAATAGAACTGTAAAGATACATTAAATATTAAAATATAAAAGTTTTATGTGTTACTTTGTGTGTATAATCAATTTACGTTAGAGGTAGTACAATTATCAAATAGCGCTCCGAAACGCTCGAGTTGTTGGTTTGGCCTCGAGTGCAAAGGGTTAATATATTAGGTACGCACTTGGTCTAACAAGTTAGCCGTCATCAGGTTAGCTATAAATATTAACGTGACCAACACCATTGGATACAGTCTTTCCAATTTATCGTTTGAAGGAGAATTACGTACCGCCAAAGATGTCAGCCTAGACCTGAGAGCTACAGCTCCTACAATTAGTCGATTGGGTTGTCCTCCCCCATTTGTTAAGCCGCGTTAAGGACCAGTTCAGCTCGAGATTAGTTCTTAGATGAGATGGATTGTACATTATATGAAGAAAGCCGTCACTTATAAAAGTCGATTCCATGGAAGACTCAATTTCTTTAGAAACACCTCCATACATTAACTGTTACATCATTTACTGGGCTAAAGAAAGACCTGCAGCCCATCCACAACCTATTCCAAAGAGAGGAGATGCCCGCAAACAGAAGAAGAAGTTTTGGTAGCTTCGTCGGGATGACCTTAGCACAAAAGGAGGAGTGTGTGCTTTAATACTCACCCACAAACGCGCAAACTCTTCAACAAAACGCCGCATACTCTCTTGATGGACCCACTCTACTCCCACTCCAATATTAGACAATAGATGGCACCTTAATGGTATTATATTCTATTAAGGATATCTAGAGGATTCCAAAGTCAAACTTTATTTCCCTGTTTCCAACTCTTAGCGATCAGTTTGGTCGAGAAGAACTTTACGGGTGTGAAGTTAGCAATAGATTCCAGCAATAGATTTAAAAAATTAATATTTTCAAAATGTGGTAATAAAAAATTAAAATATTTTAACAGTACGTTCTAGGGCATATAATCCGTATAATTACCACACAACCAACCCTAATTTTCAACCCCATTTTAAAAAGTTGGGACTTAGTCACATACAAAGAAATGATCATATTTCAAATTAAAATTAAACAATGCTCCCAACTTGCCATAACGAAAATAAATATACCGTTGGACAGTGCACACCCTTAGCTATCCAATGCAAAAATAAAATTTGGCCACCACCTTCGGAACTTAGAAAAAAAATAATTTGTACTTAGTCACATACAAAGAAATGCGTATATTTCAAATTAAAATTAAACAATGCTCCCAACTTCCCATAACGAAAATAAATATACGGTTGGACAATGCACACCCTTAGCTATCCAATGCAAAAATAAAATTTGGGCCACCACCTTTGGAACTTAGAAAAAGAAATAATTTTTACTTAGTCACATACAAAGAAATGCGTATATTTCAAACTAAAATTAAACAATGCTCCCAACTTCCCATAACGAAAATAAATATACGGTTGGACAATGCACACCCTTAGCTATCCAATGCAAAAATAAAATTTGGGCCACCACCTTCGGAACTTAGAAAAAAAATAATTTGTACTTAGTCACATACAAAGAAATGCGTATATTTCAAATTAAAATTAAACAATGCTCCCAACTTCCCATAACGAAAATAAATATACGGTTGGACAGTGCACACCCTTAGCTATCCAATGCAAAAATAAAATTTGGGCCACCACCTTCGGAACTTAGAAAAAAAATAATTTGTACTTAGTCACATACAAAGAAATGCGTATATTTCAAATTAAAATTAAACAATGCTCCCAACTTCCCATAACGAAAATAAATATACGGTTGGACAATGCACACCCTTAGCTATCCAATGCAAAAATAAAATTTGGGCCACCATCTTCGGAACTTAGAAAAAAAATAATTTGTACTTAGTCACATACAAAGAAATGCGTATATTTCAAATTAAAATTAAACAATGCTCCCAACTTGTCATAACGAAAATAAATATACGGTTGGAGAGTGCACACCCTTAGCTATCCAATGCAAAAATAAAATTTGGGCCACCATCTTCGGAACTTAGAAAAAAAATAATTTGTACTTAGTCACATACAAAGAAATGCGTATATTTCAAATTAAAATTAAACAATGCTCCCAACTTCCCATAACGAAAATAAATATACGGTTGGACAGTGCACACCCTTAGCTATCCAATGCAAAAATAAAATTTGGGCCACCACCTTCGGAACTTAGAAAAAAAATAATTTGTACTTAGTCACATACAAAGAAATGCGTATATTTCAAATTAAAATTAAACAATGCTCCCAACTTCCCATAACGAAAATAAATATACGGTTGGACAATGCACACCCTTAGCTATCCAATGCAAAAATAAAATTTGGGCCACCATCTTCGGAACTTAGAAAAAAAATAATTTGTACTTAGTCACATACAAAGAAATGCGTATATTTCAAATTAAAATTAAACAATGCTCCCAACTTCCCATAACGAAAATAAATATACGGTTGGACAGTGCACACCCTTAGCTATCCAATGCAAAAATAAAATTTGGGCCACCACCTTCGGAACTTAGAAAAAAAATAATTTGTACTTAGTCACATACAAAGAAATGCGTATATTTCAAATTAAAATTAAACAATGCTCCCAACTTGCCATAACGAAAATAAATATACGGTTGGACAGTGCACACCCTTAGCTATCCAATGCAAAAATAAAATTTGGCCACCACCTTCGGAACTTAGAAAAAAAATAATTTGTACTTAGTCACATACAAAGAAATGCGTATATTTCAAATTAAAATTAAACAATGCTCCCAACTTCCCATAACGAAAATAAATATACGGTTGGACAATGCACACCCTTAGCTATCCAATGCAAAAATAAAATTTGGGCCACCACCTTTGGAACTTAGAAAAAGAAATAATTTTTACTTAGTCACATACAAAGAAATGCGTATATTTCAAACTAAAATTAAACAATGCTCCCAACTTCCCATAACGAAAATAAATATACGGTTGGACAATGCACACCCTTAGCTATCCAATGCAAAAATAAAATTTGGGCCACCACCTTCGGAACTTAGAAAAAAAATAATTTGTACTTAGTCACATACAAAGAAATGCGTATATTTCAAATTAAAATTAAACAATGCTCCCAACTTCCCATAACGAAAATAAATATACGGTTGGACAGTGCACACCCTTAGCTATCCAATGCAAAAATAAAATTTGGGCCACCACCTTCGGAACTTAGAAAAAAAATAATTTGTACTTAGTCACATACAAAGAAATGCGTATATTTCAAATTAAAATTAAACAATGCTCCCAACTTCCCATAACGAAAATAAATATACGGTTGGACAATGCACACCCTTAGCTATCCAATGCAAAAATAAAATTTGGGCCACCATCTTCGGAACTTAGAAAAAAAATAATTTGTACTTAGTCACATACAAAGAAATGCGTATATTTCAAATTAAAATTAAACAATGCTCCCAACTTCCCATAACGAAAATAAATATACGGTTGGACAGTGCACACCCTTAGCTATCCAATGCAAAAATAAAATTTGGGCCACCACCTTCGGAACTTAGAAAAAAAATAATTTGTACTTAGTCACATACAAAGAAATGCGTATATTTCAAATTAAAATTAAACAATGCTCCCAACTTGCCATAACGAAAATAAATATACGGTTGGACAGTGCACACCCTTAGCTATCCAATGCAAAAATAAAATTTGGCCACCACCTTCGGAACTTAGAAAAAAAATAATTTGTACTTAGTCACATACAAAGAAATGCGTATATTTCAAATTAAAATTAAACAATGCTCCCAACTTCCCATAACGAAAATAAATATACGGTTGGACAATGCACACCCTTAGCTATCCAATGCAAAAATAAAATTTGGGCCACCACCTTTGGAACTTAAAAAAAGAAATAATTTTTACTTAGTCACATACAAAGAAATGCGTATATTTCAAACTAAAATTAAACAATGCTCCCAACTTCCCATAACGAAAATAAATATACGGTTGGACAATGCACACCCTTAGCTATCCAATGCAAAAATAAAATTTGGGCCACCACCTTCGGAACTTAGAAAAAAAATAATTTGTACTTAGTCACATACAAAGAAATGCGTATATTTCAAATTAAAATTAAACAATGCTCCCAACTTCCCATAACGAAAATAAATATACGGTTGGACAGTGCACACCCTTAGCTATCCAATGCAAAAATAAAATTTGGGCCACCACCTTCGGAACTTAGAAAAAAAATAATTTGTACTTAGTCACATACAAAGAAATGCGTATATTTCAAATTAAAATTAAACAATGCTCCCAACTTCCCATAACGAAAATAAATATACGGTTGGACAATGCACACCCTTAGCTATCCAATGCAAAAATAAAATTTGGGCCACCATCTTCGGAACTTAGAAAAAAAATAATTTGTACTTAGTCACATACAAAGAAATGCGTATATTTCAAATTAAAATTAAACAATGCTCCCAACTTGTCATAACGAAAATAAATATACGGTTGGAGAGTGCACACCCTTAGCTATCCAATGCAAAAATAAAATTTGGGCCACCATCTTCGGAACTTAGAAAAAAAATAATTTGTACTTAGTCACATACAAAGAAATGCGTATATTTCAAATTAAAATTAAACAATGCTCCCAACTTCCCATAACGAAAATAAATATACGGTTGGACAGTGCACACCCTTAGCTATCCAATGCAAAAATAAAATTTGGGCCACCACCTTCGGAACTTAGAAAAAAAATAATTTGTACTTAGTCACATACAAAGAAATGCGTATATTTCAAATTAAAATTAAACAATGCTCCCAACTTCCCATAACGAAAATAAATATACGGTTGGACAATGCACACCCTTAGCTATCCAATGCAAAAATAAAATTTGGGCCACCACCTTCGGAACTTAGAAAAAAAATAATTTGTACTTAGTCACATACAAAGAAATGCGTATATTTCAAATTAAAATTAAACAATGCTCCCAACTTCCCATAACGAAAATAAATATACGGTTGGACAGTGCACACCCTTAGCTATCCAATGCAAAAATAAAATTTGGGCCACCACCTTCGGAACTTAGAAAAAAAATAATTTGTACTTAGTCACATACAAAGAAATGCGTATATTTCAAATTAAAATTAAACAATGCTCCCAACTTCCCATAACGAAAATAAATATACGGTTGGACAATGCACACCCTTAGCTATCAAATGCAAAAATAAAATTTGGGCCACCACCTTCGTAACTTAGAAAAAAAATAATTTGTACTTAGTCACATACAAAGAAATGCGTATATTTCAAATTAAAATTAAACAATGCTCCCAACTTCCCATAACGAAAATAAATATACGGTTGGACAGTGCACACCCTTAGCTATCCAATGCAAAAATAAAATTTGGGCCACCACCTTCGGAACTTAGAAAAAAAATAATTTGTACTTAGTCACATACAAAGAAATGCGTATATTTCAAATTAAAATTAAACAATGCTCCCAACTTCCCATAACGAAAATAAATATACGGTTGGACAATGCACACCCTTAGCTATCCAATGCAAAAATAAAATTTGGGCCACCATCTTCGGAACTTAGAAAAAAAATAATTTGTACTTAGTCACATACAAAGAAATGCGTATATTTCAAATTAAAATTAAACAATGCTCCCAACTTGCCATAACGAAAATAAATATACGGTTGGACAGTGCACACCCTTAGCTATCCAATGCAAAAATAAAATTTGGGCCACCACCTTCGGAACTTAGAAGAAAAAAATAATTTGTAGTTCAACCCCATTTTAAAAAGTTGGGACTTAGTCACATACAAAGAAATGCGTATAATTCAAATTAAAATTAAACAATGCTCCCAACTTGCTATAACGAAAATAAATATACAGTTTACCACATTCGAAACTTATAAAAAATAACATATGGGTCACTCCATATTGAGCTTGAGAAAGAAATTTGTTTTTCAAAAATAATACGATCAGATGCAATTTTAGGAGAAATAATTCTCATGATTTGAGTCACTGTAGGGTTGTTTTATGTCGATTTCAACATAATTCACAAATTGTTGCAAATTGTTGGTCTGTTATACAAACTTCGCAACAATATCTGTTGGATAGGTTGCATCGAACGTCATAGTTAATTTCTGCACAATAAAGACACACTTTTGAAATATCATCGGATTTTTGTATAATTATATTTTGTAGTGTGGTGCGATATGCTGTTTCATTTAATGTAGGGTCCCATTTATAATTATTCAACAAAACATCGCTATAATATATAATATACACACCACAGTTCCATGTATCATTTTGTATTGGAAATTCTTCTTTATTCTTGTCTACATCTGTAATGGATTTGTCTAGTCCAATGGAATATAAAAATGGTAATAATTTTCTAAAAATTGTTTTGCCGCTTCGGCTTTTCCTGGAAAGAGGATCAAAATATAATGTTTTATTTTTTAGAACGTCGATATACAGTAATGTCCAATGATTCTGGATTAAAACTGGAAACAAAAATATTGTTTTACCGTTAGGATCATACTTAAAATAATCTTTATTTAATAACCGTGTCACTTCATATTCCATAAATATTTTAACAGTATTTCGTTCAAAAGAAGTTAATATATAATCAACTAGAAAGTTATCCAGCCTCATATCGTCATGATTCTTGTGATAATCTAGTGTTGAATAACTTTCATAATATAATTTATTTTTGCCATATTTGGCTACAACATAATTTTTATTTAATTTTTGAACATTTGGTTCTGTAGAAATATATTTAACGGATGTTTTCTTAGAATCAACTTTCATTTTTGATATCGTTTTCGCTTTAAAGTAAGAATGATTTTCTTTTTTTCTTTTACACCACGTTTCTTCAATTTCAGCTTTGGGGTGCTTCCGTTTACTGGCACATCGAATTGATATTCTGTATTAACTCTCGGTATTCATTAAGAGTATAATCTCTTATCTTTCTAACGAATCTAGAAGCCTTTTCGTGTAATTGACCTTGCATAATTTTGTTTTTAGTTATTCCAAACCAATTTTCCACGAAGGAATTATGTTTTTTTTCGTATATTAAACTTGTCCACATAGGGACAAATGGGACATAATGTTTCAAAAATAGATCAGCGAACTTGTCTGAATAATATTTATTGAGTTTCAATGTTTTGTCAATTTTTTCTTTTGCAATATTTAGAAAAACATTATTAAAATATTGGTAACATAAATTATTTTGATAAAATGTATGCCAGTTTGTATTTATTTCAATTGGAAGGTCATCGTATTCTTCATCACATGGTAATTTTGTTTTAATTAAATTATGAAAATGAATGTGAAATGATTCCGTCTCATATTTAACAAGAGTTATATAAAAGAAACTATATAAATATTTTTTTAAATCAATAAAATCATTAATTGAGTAAAATGATGCTACCATCTCCTTCATTAACGTCCTAACGTATTTGTCACCATAAAATTTGTTTATGTCCCTTGTCACTAATTTTATCATGTGTGCATAACACAATTTTAAAATAATGGGATAGTCTAATGTCCCTTGTTCCTCTAATATTTGATATATATTATTAAGGTATGATGTTAAGTCCATTTCATTCCATGCCTCGGATATAGCGTTAATTATTGCCAAGCTCATATCTGTAACCGCTATTTTAAAAGCTGGCCAACAATTTTTTTTCATTAAATAATATTTTGTTTCAGTTAACCATACACACAGAGTTTAATTTTAATTTAAAATATACGCATTTCTTTGTATGTGACTAAGTACAAATTATTTTTTTTCTAAGTTCCGAAGGTGGTGGCCCAAATTTTATTTTTGCATTGGATAGCTAAGGGTGTGCACTGTCCAACCGTATATTTATTTTCGTTATCGCAAGTTGGGAGCATTGTTTAATTTTAATTTGAAATATACGCATTTCTTTGTATGTGACTAAGTAAAAATTATTTCTGTTTCTAAGTTCCAAAGGTGGTGGCCCAAATTTTATTTTTGCATTGGTTAGCTAAGGATGTGCACTGTCCAACGGTATATTTATTTTCGTTATGGCAAGTTGGGAACATTGTTTAATTTTAATTTGAAATATACGCATTTCTTTGTAAGTGACTAAGTAAAAATTATTTCTTTTTCTAAGTTCCAAAGGTGGTTGCCTAAATTTTATTTTTGCATTGGATAGCTAAGGGTGTGCATTGTCCAACCGTATATTTATTTTCGTTATGGGAAGTTGGGAGCATTGTTTAATTTTAATTTGAAATATACGCATTTCTTTGTATGTGACTAAGTACAAATTATTTTTTTTTCTAAGTTACGAAGGTGGTGGCCCAAATTTTATTTTTGCATTTGATAGCTAAGGGTGTGCACTGTCCAATGGTATATTTATTTTCGTTATGGCAAGTTGGGAGCATTGTTTAATTTTAATTTGAAATATGATCATTTCTTTGTATGTGACTAAGTCCCAACTTTTTAAAATGGGGTTGAAAATTAGGGTTGGTTGTGTGGTAATTATACGGATTATATGCCCTAGAACGTACTGTTAAAATATTTTAATTTTTTATTACCACATTTTGAAAATATTAATTTTTTAAATCTATTGCTGGAATCTATTGCTAACTTCACACCCGTAAGAACTTTTGGTGGATTATTCAGACAACAGTGATCGCAGAAAAAAGGTTTTAGTCGGTAGAAGTTCTACACTACCCTACTATAAGGGTGTCAATGCTGGATATTCCCTCATCTTATCAAAAAAAATATTTCCCTGTTTAATTTTAGTTTAGCGACCAATCGCTTAAGATCCGACTAGAAAAGATTTTTTGGTTCTAGACTAGTAATCGCTGAGGAGTAGTTTCAGTCAGTTGAAGTCCTACTATAAGGGTATACGTGAAGTATTTCATCTCCTCTCTTCAAAAAAAACCTGTCCGTAGCTGTTGTTGTCATTCTTAAGTAATTTCTTTCTAAAACTTCATATCTAAATACAACGAAAGCATTCCACCATTTGTTTTATTTAACAACGTAAACGTTCACTAAGTAAATTAAATGAATTAATCAACAGCGTTTTAATATTAAATTACCACCCTTTTTTTTAGAAAGGCCTTGTCCCATAAATTTCATAATAGTGGCGTGATAATGAACCACCAAACTCACTGGGGTGTTCTTTTTTAAAAATAATTTCGTTTCGAGCAACACGTAACTAACAACAGGGATCGCGATTTAAACTAATTTGAATAACGCGGCCACGAAACAGCTATTAGAAGCAACAGATTACAATCTTGGGGCTGTTTTAATTTTACGCGCCCACGATTAGTTATTTGGCGCCGTGCGTCTATCCAACGGCATAACCGCTAAATTAAGTTTACTGTGCGTTCTATAAGCGGAATCTCCGGCTCTAAATGCGGATTTCGCCTGATTGATTGTGAGCACTTAATCAAATCGCGAGGAAACGTTTCTGGCATTTGTGGGTTAATGATGATAAGTAAAAGTAAAGTAAGATATTTTTGTACTCTTGTAATGTGTGTCGTGATCATCTTAAAGCAATTGTATTAGGTTTTCTTCAGCTAAATTAAAATGTTCAATTAAAGTAGTTGTCGTTTATAATCGATATTTGTTTTGCTACTCTCTTGATGGAAGCAAATTTTTAAATTGGGAGTAGTCAAACTCTTGTTATGTTCCATTTCTTTATTTTCAGATGACTGACAATAAAGAAATGGAAGATAACAAGAGTTTTACTTCTCCCAATTCGTAGTTGTCGTTGCTTCCAATGTCTTGAAGCCATCTTTCAGACAATTGATGAATTCCACCTTGGAAAATTATTACCTCCTTGGACATGAGAAATTCGTTAACCATTTACTTGTACACCTAATATCATGTTTAGTTTATTTAGAAAGTCTATAACTTAGTGCACCACATTTTTGTTTAGTCTGCCTAAGAAGCCTCTTGCAGAGAGAAGTTTAGGAGATAAGGTGAGTCAAACTCCAAAAATTCTGCCGTAGGAAGTCGATATCATTTCTTTGCAGATAAAGATCATCTCTGAAGTATGTAGTACGCAGAAATTCTAGCAACCTGCAACAACTATTGTTGGTTTGAGTTTACGTGAAGGGTTTTGTAAATGAAAAAAACATTCAGTTTATTCCTGAAGTAAGGAATAAACTGAGGTGAAAATAGCACCTGCAAAAATTTGAAGTCCTGCAGTATTCACGTCTACAGCAAGGAATCAAGAAGTCCAAAAAAGCTTTTACTTAAGTTGCCACGAATTAGTACCTAGTTTTACAGCAAAAAGCTAAGACTATTTTTTGCTGTAAAACTATGTACTAATTCGTGGCAACTTAAGTAAAACCTTTTTTTCACTTAAAGCGCAAGCTGTATTTGATCGACAGAATATCAGCTGCATTAAATCATCTTAATATTAATAATTAGATATCCATTTTCGGAAACAACCCTTCGTTGATTTATTAGCTAATATTACTAGGTGGTAGATAATCGAATGGCCGAATAACGATTTTCCCTTTATATAGGTCGTTAAAAATTGGCGCAAGATCCGGCTGGGGGCGAGGGCGCGTGACCTACTACCCCCCATTCGGGCTTCGAGTGCTGACCTACATTCCGCGAGCACAAATGATTGGGCGTAATCCACCCAAAAATACGGACGCATGAATGGAATCGTGGAATTTCTAAAAATAACCACCGTGAATAAGAAATTATTCAAAGGGGGAAATATATCATTGTGTCTTATTTTAATCCTAAAGAAATAATTAATTGAAAGCATAATAGTTTTCTTACGAATTATTATCATGTCGAAACTATAGTTTGTGATATTAATAATCAGTCTTAAATGACTTTCTCATTTATCACTTAATGTTAAACTATTACTGATGAAGGTTTAAATTAAATTACCCTTGGTTTGTTTCACGATTTTTCTCTATTTTTACTCGACTAAAAGTAATTTAATTTAAAGCTTCATCAGTAATAGTTAACAATCAGTAAATATCCATGGCATGAAATTAAAAAATGCGTTTCAATTATTCTTGGAAATGAAATACCACATAATAAATATTCCTTTATTAGGCATTGAATAGATTACCATGTAGTAACGGTCGCAACCATCATTATGATTGTTCCCTCAAATTTGAGAGTTAATTTTTTTCTTCGCCTTTGATAAAAAAAAATCCACCTACTAAGTATAAAAAGCTATTAGTACTTAGTAGGTGTATGCAAAACAATTTCTAAGTAGGGTTTGGTGTAATCCATTACTGGGTTGAGTAATTGGGTGGTTATATATATTTCCGCTGAAGATGAACTTGTATATGGTTCGAAACTAGTTCGGAAAATAAAATTTTATATACTGGGACGTACAAGTTTTATATATAACCACCCAATTTCTAAGTAGTTATTAGTCGAAAACTTTCTATTCTATAATTAACAACGAAAATCAAATCAAAAAATGTTTTTTTTGTTCCTCTCTTGATGTTTTGAATACCACGGCGAGTTACTAAATTGGAAGCGTGACCACGGGAGTAAGCAAAAAAAAAATGGTCTGCCCATTATATTGAATAATGTGACCTTGTTTCTTTTGTATACTGTTTTCGTTTTTCAAGTGTAATAACATGGGATGAATCATCACAAGTCTATTTATAAGATTATTGAGATCATTCTGCATTCGCGCCCGTGATTTCAGCAACTCACTTGTTTATATGTTTCTTTTTTTTTGTGTGTTTCAAGCATGGCGTCCAATTCGTGACCGGTTACATGTTACATTCCATGTAGTTAATGAAACTAATTTTTTTACGCAGGCGTTAAAACTCCAATAATTTCTGATTGACTGGGCAGTTTTAATTGCTTGAAAACAATTAACGAACGTTTTTTTTCTGCCAGATTTAATCTTTTGTTAATCCTATTAGACATTGTTAAATTTTATGGTAGCCAAAAATTAATGGATTTTAGTGCCTAAACTAATTACAACTATTCAACCAAACGAAGTTTATCGAAAGAAAGGATTTAGAATTTTTTTCAGGATTGCAAAAAGATAATTTTTTAGCCGTTGCTTTTAAAGTGAGATTTAATGTTAAAATTATTATTATTTTATATACATACTATACTATTTGTTAATTTTGATGATCTCGACGAAAAAAAACATAATCTTTAAAATTTCCCATTACATTGAATTACGAGGGATGGTAGGAAAATGTTATTTGTTTGCTCTATTCGGAGCACTGACGAATAGAGTAGCCGCCGGATGTGTGCTAACATGTTCAGCTGTATTTCAGCTATCTGTGTGCAAAGTTACGTCTAGGTACGATAGTATTGACAGTATCGTGGTATCGTCATCATGGGTGAAATGATGACGAGCGTTCAGGACGGCTGTCAGTCATTACGAACAGACTTATAATCATCATCCACCCTAAAGACCAGACTAAGCTCCTTCAGATTACCATTTTTTTTAACAAAACTCAAGGATTTTTTTTGACAGAGAAGAAGAATTGCGTATCTCAATAAACTGACGGGAGAGGAATAATAAGCAAGATACACAAACTAGTCATAAGTTCGACAAATGCTTAAATTTGCAAGGTGACTATGTAAAGAAGTAGTTTAAGATATGTACATATAAAACGTTAATATTTGTTAATATATACTAGTTTCTTTTTTAAATTCCAAACGGGCACTACTTTCCGGATAGCCCTCGTATTATTAGAAAAATTTCCAAAATCGTATCCTTTGGAATTTCGATTAATTGTCATTTTAAAATGGCTAGGTTGTAAGTGAATCTTAAGCTGTATGCCTAATTGTTCACATTCGTATATATTAAGAGAGACAAAAATAATAATACAATGACATCATCATCAAATGTCATTAGGGATAAGCTCTTTGTAAATACCACTAATGACTATTATTTCCCAAACGGCCAAAACCATCAGCTGATATGAACATAATTATCAGTAAAGGTAATTTTGGGTTCATGTTTTTTGAGATTTGAGAAGATTTGAGAAGGAAAAATTAGAAATATTTAAAGAAAATTGGTAATTATAAAAAACCATGAAATATAGAATTAACACTCTTTTATGAAGTGATTTTTCAAGAAAATTGGCAATTGATTGTTTTAAGGAATTGTGAATTTTCCTTTAGAAATCTTTTGTTTTGAACAATTGTTTTTTTTTTCGATTTTTTTTTTCAAATATCTCTTTTGTTTGTGACAATTATTTCTTTATTTTTTTGAAATTCTTTGCTCTTTTTGACAACTGTTAGTATAATTATATATTTTTTATGTAATGCATGATATATAAAGATTAAATAAATAAATCTCTATTCTCTTTTATAAACTATTATTAAAAGAAATATTCAATTTGTTTTTTTAAGGAATTGTCAAGTTTCTTTTACAAATCTATTGTTTTTTCAAAAATCTGTTTTCAAACCTTTACTTTTTCTGAAAATTCTCTCTTCTCTTTCATGAATTGTTTTTTTTAATGCAGTTATTTTTTTTTAAAGAATTTGCATTTTTCTTTTATTTTCATAAATCTCTTGTTTCTGACCATTATTTCTTCAAATGCTTTTTGCAATTCTCGTACAATACATTATTGTCTTGTATGAGGTATTTTAGAAGAAATTTGCACTTGTATTTTAAGAAATTGTCTTATTTGTTTTTAACATATTAATTGATGAGGCCGTTATTTATTGAAAATTCATATCACTTGTTAAGTATTTAAGAAACAATTGTTGCGTGTAATTCCAACAAATAAAAGTTTTTGAAAATTAAAAAAGTGATTTTACTTTAATACTTAACAAGTTTTGTTGTTGTTTTGTTTGTTTTTGAAAAGTTTTCAAATAATTTTTGCAATTCCGTTCTTTTTTAAACTAATTTATTTTCGAAATCTATTGGTTTGTTTTTGTTTTAATTTCAGAAATCTTTTTTGTTTTGGCAAGTTTTAAATTATTCTTTGTAATTATATATTTTTACATTAGTTTTTATTCAAATTGCAACTTTTATTCTTTTAGAAATCTAACGATTCTTTTTATGAACTATTTTTCAAGGAAATTTGCAATTGTTTTCTTTAAAAAATTTTCTTTTACAAACCTATTGTTTTGAACAATTACTTTTATTTTTCTAAATTTCTCAAGAATTATAAACATAATAAACAGTGAAACAAACCAAGTGTAAATTGTATTATTACTATATTACAAAATGTTTCACCACGAGCTACATAAGAAACTAATTCAAGAAAAAAAAACGAGATTAGCTAAAAAATACTTGAAAATTTTCCAAAAACTCTTATTGCTTTAAGAAAACTAATTGCTAATTTCACGAAAATCAATTTAGAAGGTCGATAGCCTTTTGACAGATTAACTCACTAACACCTCATTCATTATTCACTATGTTTTTGTAAATATTGTAAAATTTGTCAATAAATATATATATATATATATATATATATATATATATATATATATATATATATCAATTTAGAATTGTCTGTGAGTAATCTTAAATATTTAATAATAATAATCTTTATTTCAAAGTGTCATTTACAGAAAATAAACTTGCGTCAATGTTACTAATTAAATATTTGATAATTGAATTTCTGAATAATATAACAATTAATAATTGTGCCTTCTTAAAAAAACAATTAAAAGTTTGGACGAAATAAATTAATAAGTGTTAGAAAGAGTAGAGATTTGTAAAATAGTAATTGTAATTTAAAAAAACGAACAAGGATAAAGAAGAATTACAAAAACCATTTGAAAAAAGCGCGACAAAGAAATAATTGAAATTGTTTTTATTCTGAAAAAAAAACATTTGAACATGTCTGCATATAAAAATAAATAACTATCATAAAACACTCCAAAAAGAGACTAAATAACCAAACAGAACTAAATAGAAGCAATATTAATAAAGTATATTGATGGGTCTGAGTGGAAGATCATTTGAAGAAGTGAACTCCGCACGTTCTCTTTTCGGCTATAATTTTAAGTATTTTTTTCAATTTTTATATAAAATTACTAAAATATTTAAGTTCAAAGATGTAAAATAAATAAATAAATAAAAGAATGAGTAAATATATTTATAATTGAGTTATACATTCGAGATATTATTATCAATAAACAATATAAAACATTATTAAAGAAACATTTCATAATTATGAAAAACGATAGATATTTGTAAAAAAACGAGCATTTGAAAATTCCATAGAAAACAATTGATACATAAACAAAAATTGACAATTGTGGAAGTTTTTGAAAAAAAACAAATTAATAAAGAAAAACTCCAAAAGTGACAACTGTCAAAAATAATTAAATATTGATGAAAATATTTTAATATTTTTAAAATAAGCAAATGACAATTATTAAAATTATAGAGAGTAAAATATTTAAAGTTTGTGAAAAATGAACAATTGAGGTTTGCAGAAGAAATAATTGCAAAGTTAATAAAAACTAATGTAAAAATAGAGAATTGCAAACAAATTTTGAAGAACTAATTGTCAACAACAAAAGAGATTTCTGAAAATCCTTCAGAAATTTTCGAAAAAACATTAATTGTTCAAATCTGTAAAAGAAAATTGATAATTTCTAAAAAATAAAACAATTGCAAATTACCTCTAAAAAACGGTTTATCAAAGAGAATAAATACTGAATGGACGTTTGCAAATAAACAATTGCAAATACAGTAAAAATAAACAATTTCAAACAGTTTACTGCCTTTAAATCATTTGTTATTTCTTGTCTAAAAAGTTGTTTGTTAAGTTATTATAATTTATATTCATGTAAATTGGTCAAATTAATTTGACAAATAAAGCACTAATAACCTTTCTTCACAATAACCAAATGTACATTTCGAACACAAAGTGACCATTATCAATGGATTAGCACAAATTATATTCATGTATTAATTGTATAATTTGTCATTTGTATTTTTGTAATTGTATTTTAATTCTTAATTTAAGTTTTAATGGTAATTTTACTCTGTTCTGTAATTGGTCTTTTGGCTGATGTGTAAAAATCGATAAATAAATATGTAAGTAAACAAAACTTGTCAAAAAGAAAAGAGATTTCTGAGCATTTTGGAAAAATTTCGAAAAATAAAAAATACTGTTCAAGAAAATTCCTTAAAAAAAAATAAGTGCAAATTTCCTTCAAAAATTGTTCACAAAAAGAATCGTTACAAAGTTTAGAGGTTTCTCAAAAGAAAAACAGTTGCTGACTGAATAAGAACCTACGTAAAAACTTGTCAAAAACAAAAGAGATTTCTGAAAATTCTTGAGATATTTTATATAAAAAAAAAACAAAAATTAATTGTTTAAAACGATAGATTTGTAAAAAATTGCTTAAAAAAACAATTGAAAATTTCATTTAAAAAACAGTTCATTATTATGAACTGAAGACAGAAAATATAAAAAATGTAATAAAAACTAACGTAAAAAAAGGAATTGCAAAAAAAACATTTGAAAACTTTTGAAAGATTTCTAAAAATGTTTAAGAAATAAAACAGATCTATACAAGAAAATGACAGTGCAAATTTCCTTTAAAAATGGCTCATAAAAGATAAAAAAGTATTGTCAGAGAAGTACAAAAACATTTGAAGAAATAATTGTCAGAAACAAGAAATCGTAAAAAAATATTCTTAAAAACAATACATCTGTAAAAGAAAAATGACAATTCATTTATAAAAAAAAAACAGTTCAAGAAAAAGTAAAAGATAATTTGACAATTCCTTAAAAAACAAATGCAAATTTCCTTTAAAAACCAGTTTATAAAAGAGAACAGAGAGTTATCCGAAAGAGCAAAAAACAATTGCAAATTTAATAATAAAAAAAAAACGAATGTGAAAATAGAGAATTGCAAAAATACACTTGAAGAAATAATTGCCAAAAAGAAGAGATTTCTGAAAGAATTTTTTGATAAAAAATGTAATTGTTTAAAATAATAGATTTCTAAAAGAAAATTCACAATTTTATGATAGCAAAACACATTTGAAAACTTCTCAAAAAAGGGATTTCTGAAAATATTAAAGATATTTTCGAAAAAAAAAAATTAAAGATTTGTAAAAGAAAATTGACAACTTCTTAAAAAGACAAATGCAAATTTCTTTAAAAAAACAGTTCATAAAAGAGAATAGAGATTTGTTAGAAAGAGAAGACGTTTGCAAAAAAATACAACTGAAATTTTAATTAAAAAAACTAATGTAAAAATACAAAATTGTAAAAATCATTTGAAAACTTCTTAAAAACAAAAAAGATTTTTTAAAATTCTTGCGAAATTTTAGATTGAAAAAAAAATTCAAAACAATAAATTTACCAAAGAAAATTTATAATACTTAAATAAGCAAATATCCTTTGAAAACAGTTCATTAAAGGGAATTGTCAGAAAGAGTCGAGATTTGCAAAAAAAAAACAATTGAAAATTTAATAAAGTTTAATAAAAATAGAGAATTGAAAAAAACGTTTGAAAACTTGTTGAAGAAATAATTATGAGAAACAAAAGGGATTTCTGAAAATTCTTGAGAAATTTCGAATTAAAAAAATTGTTCAAAAATTAGACTTGTAAAAAAAAAAAAAACTTTTTTTGTTCGTCTTTAATTTCTTCTTAGAAAGATTTCAACTGTTTTTAATATATTTTCAAATTGTATTTTTTGTAAAATTTAAGTTGCTTCAAAGCAAATTTACTTTAAAAAAAATTGATTATTTTTTTAAATAAATTTGATTCTTTTTTGCAAATTTTTAACATTTCTATTATTTCAACTGTTTTTTCTTTAAGAAATTTGAAGAATCAGTTGAATTTTCACCCCAAGAATTACTCCATATTTTTTAGGAAAGTTTGAAATTTCTTGAAAATTTTTACAAAATAATTTTTTTGATTTTTCCTGAAAGATGAGTTGAAATATTCTTCAAAAAGAAATAACTGATTAAAAAAATTAAATAATAATTGAAAGATGGACAACAAATATTTGAAAATTTCACAACAGTAAAAATTTTAAAAAATGAATACTTTTCAAAAACAAATGAGATTTCTGAAAATTCTTAAGAAATTTCTGGAGAAAAGAATTGTTTAAAACAACATTTCCAAGAGAAAATGAAAAATTGCTTAAAAACAATTGAAAATTTTCTATAATAAAGAAAATAGAAAATTGTTAGAATCTACTTTAAAAAAAAAACAATAATTACAAAAATAGAGAATTACAAAAAAGATTTGGAAACATGCCGAAGAAATAATTGTCAATACTTGCTCTAAAGCAAATTAAATTTAAAAAAAATATCTTTTTTTTAAATTTAATTCCTTAGAAAAAATTAAATAAATTTTATTGTTTTTTTTTTGCAAATTTTCAACGTGTTTTATTTGAACTGTCACTTCTCCGAGTTGAGTTTGTACCAAAAAAATAATTGAATTACATTTTCAAAGGAACCTTGAAATTTCTTTAAAAAATATTTTTACAATAAAAACAAAATTTATTTTTACTAAAAGAAGAGTAAAAATATTTTTTGAAAAGAAACGATTGATTTAAAAAATAAATAGCGATTCAAGATTGCTAAAAATTAATTATTAAAATATTTGAGCAGAGTTGATAATTTGTTTAAAATTTAAGAAGAAAACACTTAAAAACTAAAATCAGCTAAGATTTAACAAACAAATGGTAAATAAAAGTTTGCCAAAAAAAGAAAAATTCAACTATTTTTCGAGAAACTTTTTTTTCTTAGAAAAAATTACTGATTTTAAGCAAATCTTATTTTTTAAGATATTTTCAATATGTTTTTAATTTTAACTGTCAAAAAATTCAACTATTTTAACAAAATTCAGTTGTTTGTGCAGTTTTCTAACTGCTCGTCTTTTTTAATAAAATTTTTAACTGTTTTTTGGTTAAAAAAATGTGAATTGCTTCGAAGTAAATTTAATAAAAATTTAATTTAAAAAAGTTGATCTATATTTTTTTAATAAATTTTAATGTGTTTCTATTTTTTATTACAACTATTACTTTCTTAAAAAGTAGAAATATTCTTAAAAGCACAATTAAATAATAATTGAAATATTGTCCAAATATTTGAGCAAAGTTGGAAACTTCTCAACACTTGAAATTAAGAGAGAGAAAAAGGTAACAATTTGCTTAAAATCCAAGAAGAAAAAACACTTAAAAATTTAAAACAGATCCTTAAAAAATAGTTAGATTTTTAAATTTGCTTAAATGTTGAATTTTTACATAAAAATAGTAAATTAAATTTGCAAAGCAAAATAAAAATTTAATTATTTTTCAAGAAACGTTTTTGTAAATTTTCAAACTTTTTCCTAGAAAATGTTATTGATTTCAAAATTAAAGTTAATATTTTTTAACTGTTGTTTATTTTAACAAAATTAAATTGTTTGTAAGTTGTTTTAACTGTTTTATATGTATCTTCTGTTTCTTTTTAAAAAGATTTTAACAGATTTTTATATTGTTTGTTGTATCATTTAAATTGCTTTAAAGAATAGTTAATTTTAAAACAATTATCTTTAGTTTTTAAATAAATTTTATTGTTTCTTGCAAATTTATATATATATATATATATATATATATATATATATATATATATATTTAAATTTCACCTGTCTGTTTTAAGAAAATTACAAAATTATTTAAGTTTGTGCCAAAATAATGATTCAATAATATATTCTAAGAATTTTTTTGAAGAATTTCAGTTTTACAACAAAAAGAATATAATAGATTTTTTTCTAAAAGAGAAGAAGAGAAAGATTGCCAAAAAATAGTCATTAAAATATTTGAGTAGAGTTGGAAATTTCTCAGTAGTACTAAAAGTTAAAGGAAAAAAAAACAGTTGGAAATTTTTAAAAACTAATTTTTAAATTTGTTTAAAATCAGTTGAATTTTAATTTGATTGTTGAATTAAAACACTTGGTATGATTTCACTTGTTATTTGTTTTACTCTGACTAGTTTCGACTATAAGTCATTCTCAAGGAGATATGATATCTACCTTGAGAATGACTTATATGAAACTAGTCGGAGTATAATAAATACCAAATTAACAATAAAATTAATCCAAAAATGTTTCACCCCAGGTTAAGTGAGAAACTAATTGATCAGTTGAATTTTCACAAAAAGCGGCGATTTATTTCTAAACTAGATGAAGAAAGTCTGACAAAAATGAGTTGGATGCTATTTCCAATCAGTAAAAACTAATGTAAAAATAGGGAACTGCAAAAAATATTTGAAGAAATAATTGTCAAAACCAAAAGCGATTTTTGAAAATTCTTGTTAAAAACAATAGATTTGTGTGTAAATTAACCATTCTTAAAAAAAAACAATTACAAATTGCTAAGGATACTAGTTCCAATTAGTGGATAAGAGTCGTAAATGGCTTGACGACTTTATCATTTATCGTGCCCAAAGACATAAGTAACACTTTTCCGTAATGGAATTCATCAGCTGCCTGAAAGATAGTTTAAGGTTATTAAAAGCAACGGCGAATACTTTAATTGAATAATTTAATTTGCTTCCTTTTAAAATAATCCTTGATTGTTGCTGAAAAAATAGATTGTTGATTTGTACACCTAATATTTGTGTAAGTGAAAACGCCGGTGGTTGCTGGATATAGTTGCAGTCGAACTAGCGATAACGAAAGTGCAGCATCGTTAGTTCGGATTAGCAATTGGATGGGTGACCGGTACCGCCACTGAGATACAATTAATTGCGCTTTAGAGTGAAAGTCTTTTAGTAAGTACAATTTCATTCACACATACACACAAATACGCAAATGTGGACTACTACTATTTAAAAGTGAAAAAAAAAGCATACCGCCGTTCGATATCCTCCCTGGGAACCTTAACAACGTAATACAGAACACCCCCATGCGTTGTTGCCATGCTCGGCATATTATTTTTATATTCCAATTGTTCGTTACAATCACTGTATCACCACTAAAACCGCACGACAAATGGAACCTGAAATTGGTTTTCGTTCATACACTACCGCACCTTATTTAATCCCGATTTATTTATTAATCCTTAAACGAACTGCGCCGTTTCCGTTCCGTCCGCGAAACGATGGACCGCTTTTGAATTATTAACACTTCCTGCTGCATGCGCGTTCAGCGCGGAGGGAGAAAGTTACAACTGCGCGTCGCACAATCACAATTTCGCATCGCAATTTCGGTGGTGGACATTTTCCGCAGATTGTACTCAGCGGGGGCGGTGTTGTTCGAACGGATCGCGATTATCGAAATGAACGCGTCCGCGGGAGTCGCGAACGTACTGAAAAGTTATTTGGAGCCGCTCCAAAATGCACCGCGCTAAAATTAGTAGTCGCGTTTTTCGGAATGCGAGCCAATCTGATTAATCGCACTGGGGCATTTACGAAATTGCTCGAAATTATGCTAATCATCAGCATCATTTCTGCTGCAGATCGCCGTCCGGCACTGGGATTTCGTAACCTTTCAGTGGCCGCAGTCATAAGTTATCAACATCGTTTTTATTGTGTTTTATAAATCACTGGATTTCGATAAGGACATTTCAATAATTTTGAAAGCGTAAATTGATTTATTTAATGTTTTATTACGCTAGATAATAATGTATATACAGGGGTGGATGATGTATGAATCTTTATAATTGACGAGCAATTGTGATTGTAATGATCATCTAGAGATAAAACTTAGAGTAGTACGTTAAATAACATTTTGGAAGAGAAACTGCTAGATAATACTAGACTGTTTGAAGAGGAGTTTCTAGAAAACTCCCGAAAACAAAATTTGTCAACCTCGAAAAAAATTCTTATATTTGGAAGAAAAATCACTGGAAAATATTAGAATTTTTCGAAGACTTTTTAAGAAAATGCTAGAAATTTGAAGTAAATTTGTGTAATTTAGAAGAAAAATTGTTAGGACAATATTATAATTGTTAAAGAGAAGTTTCTGAGCAATTCTACAGCTCTTAAAAAAAATGAAATACCTAGATAGAGGATTTTCGAATTTTTTCTTATAAAATTCTAGTATTATCCAGCAGTTGATGAAACTAGAATTTTTAAGAAAAAATTCAAAAATCTTCTTGAATTCTAGAATCTTGAGGAAAAATTATTGCAATAAATTTGACAATATTGGAATTTTTTGAAGTTTATTAAGAAATTGCTAGAAACTTGAAGAAAATGCTTGTAATTTAAAAGAGAAATTAATGGACAATATTCTAATTTTTTAAGAGAAGTTTCTGAAAAATTCTGCAGCTCTTTAAAGAAAATTTAGGGAAATATTTGAATTTTGAAAGAAAAGTTTCTATAAAGACTTCGAAAAAATTCTAGAATCTTCAGGAATAAACAGTAGAAAATCGAAGAGACTTTTGAACTTAAAAATTTTTGAATAGAAGAATTGTTTGGAGTGTTTAATAATAATAATAATTCAGCGCTTATCCTGTTTAAGGATTCAAAATATAACCTCAAAGAAAATGTTTCAATTTGGAAAGGGAATTACTGAACAATATTAGAATTTTCTAAAAAAAAAATTGAAAAAATTGTAAAAACCTTGAGAATATTCTAGAACCTCAGTTTTATAGGATAAAATCTTGTTATTTTAAAGAGAATTTGCTGGGCAATATTAGAATTTTTTATGAGAAAATACAAGAAAATATTTGCAAATTGGGAGAACAAATGCTGGATAATACTAGAAGTTGTGAAGAGAAGTTTCTAAGAAAACATTTTAGAACCTTCGAAAAACAATCTAAACTTCGAAGAAAATTCTACAATTAGTGAAGAAATTGCTTGACAGGATTAGAATTTCTGAAGAAAAGATTCTGAAAAACTCCAAAATAATTCTACAAACCTCAAAAGAAAATAAAGAAGCTAGAAGAATTTGGAAGCGGAATTGCTGGACAATATTAGAGTTTTTGAAGAGATGTTTCTAAAAAATTCTAGAATATTCAAAAGAAAGCAGGAGAACCTGGAAGAACAATTTTTAAACTTTAGAATTTTTTAAGAGAAAAAAAATTCTTGCAATTTTGAAGATGATTTAGTGGATGATATTCGAATTTTGAAGAAAGGTTAAAAAAACTTGAAAAAAACTAAAACCTTTGAAAGAAAATATTAAAATCCAAAAGTAAATTATTGAAATTTGGAAGAGAAATTGCTGGACAAATATTAGAATTTTTAGACAACTTTTTCAAAACTCCTGACAGCAATTCTATAACCCTAAACAGAATATTTTTGCAATTTGGTAGACAATTTGCTTGACAATATTAGAATTTGAAGCAGACATATTCGACAGAACTGAAACAACAATGTTTCTCAATTTTTGAAGAGAAGTTTCTAAAAAACATTTTAGAACCCTCGAAAAAAAAAATCTCAACTTCGAGGAAAATTCTTACAATTGGAAGATAAATCACTGGACATATGAATTTCTTGCGCAATTTCTATTCTAACAACTCGAAGAAAATTTTTGTAATTTAGAAGAAAAATTTCTGTACAATATTATAATTTCAAAGAGAAGTTACTAAAGAACCCCCTAAAAAAATCAAAAGCGCTCAAAAAATTAATACCACAACTTGGAAGAAAATTCTTGCTAGAAATTGCTTAACACCATTAGAATTTTTGAAGAAAAGTTTTTGAAAAACTGGGAAAATATTTACAACCTTCGAAATAAAACACCAGAACATTAGAACCTTCGAAAGAAAACAGTAGAACCTAGAACCCTATTTTAGAATTTTTGAAGAGAAGAAACATTGAGGTGTGTTTAGAATACTGAGATAATAAAGCAGAAATATTCAACACAAACAAACAACAAAAATAGCTATTTTGCACTATTTAGTGCAATCTCTCAGGATTGACTTTAAATTTATTTTAAAAAATTTACAATAATTTACATAGTTTATATATAAATATATTGTTGTCTTCTTCGCTTTGACTTTATAAAGATGTTGATTATATTTTCATCATTTTCCACTTGTTTGGTGAAATTTTATTTATGCCACTACATATAAATAATATTATCCTTTCTTTGTTAAAACAGAATTTCATTAAAATCACAATCCTTTTCATATATTTATTTGGATCCGTACTTTCGAACACCCCTGTGTGTATTACACTTCATTTTTCTGTTTGTAATCGCTTCTACTCGTATTACGATGAAGACTGCGGCCAACGAAAGTGTTAAAAGTCAAATGAAATGTAGTGTATCTGAGATCAAGCCACAATTTTTAAAATGTTATTTTATTTACTTTTAAATGGCATTTACTAAAGATTTAAAGCATTATTTATTCAAATAATCAGTTTCTTCGACACAAGGAAACAAGAATATAAGATTTAATTCTCTCAAATTTAATTATTATTAAAAACTATTGATTTAACACCCTAAGAATGTAATGTTTAATTCAAAGCCTCTAAACTATTATATAACTCTATTCAACTATTTAAAATGAATTTAAGAAAACTTTTAAACCTATAACAATAGAATTTCATTGAAAATTTTAGACGTTTGCAAAAAAAAAAAAAATAATTCAAATATTTGATTGTAGGAAATAATTTGTAATGAAAAAATCAAGAAATGAAAATTATTGTTGAAACTGTCAAAACGCTGAAAAAACTTAAATGTCACTCCACAAAACAAATAAATGTTTTAATAATTCAAAAATCAATAAAATAGTGACGAACCAAAACAATTGAATCATACGATTAATTAAATTCTCAGTTAACCCGTGGTGAAACATTTTTATGTTAATTAGAGGTGTTTAATTAACCTTCTAATCAATTAAAAGATATTAAAATTGTTTTAATTATTAAAAAAAAGAACAATTGAATTTCTAATTAAAGGAAGACAAGTAAAATTTATTTAAAAAAAAAACAGTTATAATTATTAATAATTGAATGACTTCATATCCTTAAGACTTTAAATTATTGATTTTTTTTAAATAATTTGTTATATATAAAATGTATGTACCGTATATAAACAAATAAACAAAAACAAATACATTTTTAAGAAATTTCCAAGTGAAAAGAAAACAATTCACAATTTTCATATTAACAACTTTTAATTTTGCCGCCATTTTGTTCTTTGTTGAGACATGTCAATTATTTTTTATTAAATATCATAAACACATAATTTTTTTAAAGTATCCCAGTTTCTAAACCCATTTCCATGATGAATTATATTATTTACAATTTTCCAAATCTTTCATTGCATTTTCAATCACAAACTTTCAATTTGAATGGCCGCCATTTTGTTCTTACTTAAAACATGTCAATTGTTTCTATTAAATATCATAAACACATTATTTCCTAAAGTATCCTGAGCTTTGAAAGCTGTTTCCATGATGAATTGTATTTTTTACAATTCTTCAAATATTTCATTGCATTTTCGTTTACAAACTTTCAATTTTCATGGCGGCCATTTTGTTTCTAGTTGAAACATGGTAATTATTTTTATTAAATATCATAAACAAATCGTTTTTAAAAGTATGCTGAGCTTTTAATTTAAACCCATATCCATGATGAATTATATTATTTACAATTTTTCCAATCTTTGATTAAATTTTCATTCACAAATTTTTAATTTGTATGGCGACCATTTTGTTCCTAGTTGAAATATGGCAATTGCTTTTTATTAAATATTATAAACACATTATTATCTTAAATTATCATGTGCTTTTAAAGCTGTTTCCATGATGAATTATATTTTTTTTTACAATTTTTCAAATCTTTGATTGCATTTTCAATCACAAACTTTCAATTTGAATGGCCGCCATTTTGTTCTTACTTGAAACATGTCAATTGTTTCTATTAAATTTCATAAACGCATTATTTCCTAAAGTATCCTGAGCTTTAATAGCTGTTTCCATGATGAATTATATTTTTTACAATTCTTCAAATATTTCATCGCATTTTCGTTTACAAACTTTCAATTTTCATGGCGGCCATTTTGTTTCTAGTTGAAACATGATCATAATTTTTATTAAATATAATAAACAAATCGTTTTCCAAAGTATGCTGAGCTTTTAAACCCATATCCATGTTGAATTATATTATTTACAATTTTCCCAATCTTTGATTCCATTTTCATTCACAAATTTTCAATTTGCATGGCGGCCATTTTGTTCCTAGTTGAAATATGGCAATTGTTTTTTTTAAATTAAATATCATAAACACATTATTATCTTAAAATATGATGTGCTCTTAAAGCTGTTTCCATGATGAATTATATTTTTTTACAATTCTTCAAATCTTTGATTCCATTTTCATTCACAAACTTTCAATTTGAATGGCCGCCATTTTGTTCTTGCTTGAAACATGTCAATTGTTTCTATTAAATATCATAAACGCATTATTTCCTAAAGTATCCTGAGGTTTTAAAGCTGTTTTCATGATGAATTATATTTTTTACAATTCTTCAAATCTTTGATTGCATTTTCATTCACAAACTTTCAATTTTCATGGCGGCCATTTTGTTTCTAGTTGAAACATGATCATAATTTTTATTAAATATCATAAACAAATCGTTTTTAAAAGTATGCTGAGCTTTTAAACCCATATCCATGATGAATTATATTATTTACAATTTTTCCAATCATTGATTCCATTTTCATTCACAAATTTTCAATTTGCATGGCGGCCATTTTGTTCCTAGTTAAAACATGGCAATTGTTTTTTATTAAATATCATAAACACATTATTATCTTAAAGTATAATGTGCTTTTAAAGCTGTTTCCATGATGAATTATATTTTTTTACAATTTTTCAAATCTTTGATTGCATTTTCAATCACAAACTTTCAATTTGAATGGCGGCCATTTTGTTTCTAGTTGAAACATGATCATAATTTTTATTAAATATCATAAACAAATCGTTTTTAAAAGTATGCTGAGCTTTTAAACCCATATCCATGATGAATTATATTATTTACAATTTTTCCAATCATTGATTCCATTTTCATTCACAAATTTTCAATTTGCATGGCGGCCATTTTGTTCCTAGTTAAAACATGGCAATTGTTTTTTATTAAATATCATAAACACATTATTATCTTAAAGTATAATGTGCTTTTAAAGCTGTTTCCATGATGAATTATATTTTTTTACAATTTTTCAAATCTTTGATTGCATTTTCAATCACAAACTTTCAATTTGAATGGCCGCCATTTTGTTCTTACTTGAAACATGTCAATTGTTTCTATTAAATTTCATAAACGCATTATTTCCTAAAGTATCCTGAGCTTTAATAGCTGTTTCCATGATGAATTATATTTTTTACAATTCTTCAAATATTTCATCGCATTTTCGTTTACAAACTTTCAATTTTCATGGCGGCCATTTTGTTTCTAGTTGAAACATGATCATAATTTTTATTAAATATAATAAACAAATCGTTTTCCAAAGTATGCTGAGCTTTTAAACCCATATCCATGTTGAATTATATTATTTACAATTTTCCCAATCTTTGATTCCATTTTCATTCACAAATTTTCAATTTGCATGGCGGCCATTTTGTTCCTAGTTGAAATATGGCAATTGTTTTTTTTAAATTAAATATCATAAACACATTATTATCTTAAAATATGATGTGCTCTTAAAGCTGTTTCCATGATGAATTATATTTTTTTACAATTCTTCAAATCTTTGATTCCATTTTCATTCACAAACTTTCAATTTGAATGGCCGCCATTTTGTTCTTGCTTGAAACATGTCAATTGTTTCTATTAAATATCATAAACGCATTATTTCCTAAAGTATCCTGAGCTTTTAAAGCTGTTTTCATGATGAATTATATTTTTTACAATTCTTCAAATCTTTGATTGCATTTTCATTCACAAACATTTTGTTTCTAGTTGAAACATGATCATAATTTTTATTAAATATAATAAACAAATCGTTTTCCAAAGTATGCTGAGCTTTTAAACCCATATCCATGTTGAATTATATTATTTACAATTTTCCCAATCTTTGATTCCATTTTCATTCACAAATTTTCAATTTGCATGGCGGCCATTTTGTTCCTAGTTGAAACATGGCAATTGTTTTTTATTAAATATCATAAACACATTATTATCTTAAAGTATAATGTGCTTTTAAAGCTGTTTCCATGATGAATTATATTTTTTTACAATTTTCCAAATCTTTGATTACATTTTCATTCACAAACTTTCAATTTGAATGGCCGCCATTTTGTTCATGCTTGAAACATGTCAATTGTTTCTATTAAATATCATAAACGCATTATTTCCTAAAGTATCCTGAGCTTTTAAAGCTGTTTTCATGATCAATTATATTTTTTTACAGTTCTTCAAATCTTTGATTCCATTTTCATTCACAAACTCTCAATTTGAATGGCGGCCATTTTGTTCCTAATTGAAACGTGGCAATTGATTTTATTAAATATCATAAACACATTATCTCTAAAAGTATAGCTTTTAAAGTTGTACAATTAAAAAAAACGTAAAAACCGCTAAAACAATCGAAAGCCATAAATCAATTGAAGTTTGTAAAAATATAATTGATTATTAATACAATTTATTGAATAATGAACAAACAAAAATAATAGAAAATCATTAAAAAACTGCCAAAAGTTCCATAAGAAATACCACTTCAAAATATTTGTTGAAATTATAAGATACCTAAAAAACAATTGACAATCTAAAACAATTGTAAACACAAAACCAAAACAAATGAAAATTATTTGAAAAAATCAGTTATTATTACTACAAAAAGAAATAAATGTCATAAAATTATTAAGAAATTGTAAATAAAACTTAAAAAACAATAAATTTATGAAAAAATGAGGAGAACGGAAACAATTCATAATTATTAAAAAAAAATTGTTGAATTGTAAACTCCGCCCGTGCTTCTTTCGTCCAAAATTTTATATCGATTTGTAATAAATTTGTTTTTGCGTGTAGTTTTTAAATTCAACGTGTTTTTAAGTTATTTTAAAACTGTTTTTGGCTGATGTTTTTTTTTATAATTTCAACTATAATATTATACAAAATAAAGTTTAAATAAATAGACTATTTAATGTGCCTCTTCTAATTTTTTCGTCGTAAAATTTCAACTATTTTTAAGCAAACTTATGATAATAACATTTTCTATAATACCTAATTTAAATATAACAATTTTTTTAAATTAATTCATATTTTAAACTATCCGTATAGTTTTCTATTGCTATTTTTAAGATTAGTATGTTTCTTGTTTAAATTTAGTAGATGATTAAGCATTTTTTGGTAAAATTTCAACTATATATACAAACATCTTTATTGACAAATACATATCGTATATAATAAAAAAAATATACATACATAGCATTAAAAAAACTAATTCAGTATTTGTCAATCGGCTATCGACCATAGGTCTTTCCGCCTGTTTTTTTAATTTTAATTTTTTAATTAAGTCCTTGTCATTTCTTGAGAGGTCATGATTGCTAACTGTCTTTGTAAAGTTCCTGTCTTAAATTAGTTCGTAATTGAAGCGTCGTTAACATTATGAAATGATGAAATTAATTCGTGTAATGTTAAGGAAGGGAATTTACGTTTAGGGATAATGTTTTTGTTTCTGGGAATGCATAGTGCATTTAGGATTTGGAAGTAGTTAGGATTTAGAGCAATTTTTTTGGAAAGTGAGGATAATCTTTCTTGAATTGGGATTACCTTTGTTGAATCATACAGCAATAGATTGGAAGGGTTATGGAGAGGATTTTGGGGATGTCGGATTTTCGTTAGCACCCTAAGGGCTGATCTTTCTGCGACTTGAAAGTTACGTAATGTTACTGGGTGAGGGTTGTAGAAGAGGATGGCTGCATAGTCAAGTAAAGGACAGCAGATCATTTTATAGATGTGAGTCCTGGTTTGTATGTTTATACCTTGATTTTTGTAGGATAGACCTCTAAAATGTGCCCTCCTTTGCTTAACTTTTGTTTTAAAGGAAGAGGAGTGGTTTTTGAAAGTTAATTTAGTATCGAATATTATTCCTAGGTATTTGCAGGTGACGAAGGGATATATATTGTCCATTTATGGATATTGAGGGAAGGGGTTCCGTAATTCTGTGAAAGGGAAAAAGGAGTTGGGATTTGTTAGGTTTGATGGAAATGCTCCAGTTTGCAAACCAGGTCTCCAGGATATAGGAGGGGTGTGAATATTTGTAGGGTTTTTTGGAGTATTTCGGCGTATTATTTAAAATGGAATTGGAAAATTTGTTTAAGAATAGGGATATGGAATCGGGATTAATAATTTGATGGGATTCAATGAAATCTGTTAACTTTTCGTGTTATATTCACATTTAAATAGTATAAAGTACATTTGTTAGTTTATTCAACAGAAATAATTTCATTCAAATTAGTGTTGTTTTGATAGTTATACTTTTTGTAACACACAAATTACTTTTGTATCATTCAATATCTGTCGAGGTATTAGCCAGAGTAGTTGTTTCAGAATTAATTCGTTTTGTAGTCTTAGTAAGACTCACAACAAGTATATTACTTTTCACTGCTTACAATTGAAACTTTTCCAAAGAAAAAAATACATTTGAAAACTGAAAATTAGGCAAAATGACATTTCTTAACAAAAGTATAGTGAACAATTTCTCAAAAAAGAAGCAATTGATTAAGAAATGATAGTAAAATTATCAGTAGAATGGCAATTAAATATTTGACAAGAAATATTCTAAAAATTAAGTAGATTCACGAAATTTATTTTTAAATTATAAATTTTAAACTGTTTTAGCTTATAAATATTTTGTACAGTAAATTATTTACTGTTTTTTTTAGTAGTAGTAGTAGTAGTGTTTGGCTATCGATCACGTATTAATAGTTTTTAATTTTTTGTCGTAGAATTTCAACTAGTCCCAACAAAATTTATTTTTATAAAATTTTCAATTCTTATTTTTAATTTTAGCAGTTTTCAGAAGATTTTTAAAAATAATTTAAAACTGCTATTTGCAAAACTTTAGATTGTTTTTTTTTAGTTAATTTTCAATTGTTTTTTTGACTAATACAAATTTAAAAATACCTTTTGAGTTTTCAATTCAAGGTTTGTATTTTGCTTGATAAAATTTGAGTTGTTTTTTAATGTAATTGCAACTATTTTCAAGCAAATTTTTAACTTTTTTAGAATGCATTTCTGTATAATTTCAAATTTCAAAATGTATTTTTTAATAAAGTTAATGCTTTTTGCGCTACACTCTTGATGATTATATGATATTAGGTGAAGAGTAACATTTGTTTTGTTCCATAAGGTTTTTATTTTCATTTGCCTGACACGTGTTTCGGTCATTTCAAAGTTAAAAAGGTTCTTCGAATTTCAAAATGTTTTTTTATGTTTCCTACAGTTTTTAATATTTTTTCTAATTTTTTTTTCAAATTTATTTTTATTATGTTTTCAATAGTTTCAAATCAGTTTTTAATGCTAATTTTTAACTGTGTTTGAAAGTTATTGAAAAGGCAAATTTCATTTCTTTGTTTTCGTAAAATTCCAACTATTTTCAAACAAATTTTGTATAGTTTCAAGAAATTAAAGTAAATTTCAAATTGGCTTTTGAGGTTTTTAACAGTTTTTAATATCATTCTTTGTAAAATACAATAGATTTTCTAAAAGTATTTAAACAATGTTTTTATAACTGTTTTTTAAATTGATTGAAATGTATTTTGGTTTTACTTTTTCTAATTTCTAATAGTTCAGAATTATTAGCATTTTAATTGGGGTTTTAACAACTTATTTAGCATCATTTTTGAAAAATCCAAATTCTACTTTTTTTAAAATTTCAACACGTTTTCAAGAAATTTCAAAACTTTTTTGAATAATTTCAAAATATTTTTTAAGTTTTCATCAGTTTTTCACAGTTTTAGTTTTGTCAACTATATGATTTTTATAAAGATCTCAATAGTTTATAAGTGTTTTTTAATTCCGAGAGTTCCTTTTTAGAATATTTTTTAAATGTTTATTATTATTTTATATAACAATCTTAAACTGTTTACTTGAACGGTTTTAAATGCATATTGAGCTTGGTAGTTTTTTGTTAATATTTAGCATCCATTCTAAGTTCGGTATTTTTTCTTGTTTAAATTTAATTTATTTTTTTAGCAAGATGTTATTCTTTTTTGGTAAAAAAGATTTTATTTTTGAATGTTAAAATGCCAACTATTTTGAAGGAAATTTTAACGGTTTTTATCTCTTATTAGTTTTTTTTTTGTAGATTTTCAACAATTTAAATTTGAAAAAGTTTTTTTGAGGTTTTCAACAATTTTTACTTTTAAGCTAATTTATTTCTAAGAAGTTTAGTTTTAGAATAGTTTTTGACAGTTTTTATTTTATTTCAGGAGCTTCTTCTAGAAAATTTCAACAAATTTTCGAAAAATTTTTCCTTTAAAAGTAATTTTTCGCTATTGTAATTACAATTGTTTTCTATTTTTCGATAAATTTTATACGTTTTCTAATAATTATAACTTTTTTGTTAGCATCGTTGTGCTATTTTAAACTACTTTTTATACTAATTAAAATTTTATTATACTATATTTATAGCCTTGAAATGTGTTTTCTTGGTAATAATTAGAAAAAACACGAAAATATTTCGTTTTTTTCTTGGATTTTTAAATTTTAAAGCTAATTTAAAAATGATTTTTAGGAAGTTGTTAATGATTTAGTTTAAGCGATTTTTTTGTTGATTTTCGGCTGTTTTCATGCATTTTTTTAAATAATAGAAAAAAAACAATTGAAAATAGTTTAAAACTCGAATTACTGTTTTCTAAGCTTTGTTATATCATAAAATTAAATTGTTTAAAGTAAATTTGAAAATGCATATAAGCAAGTTGGCAATTGTTTTTAAGGAGTTTTTTTGTTTAACTGTCAACTGTTTTTTTATAGCTGAAATTGAAACAATGAAAAATTTGGTATTAATGATTTAAATAGGCATTTAAAAATTCATATAAAACAGTTGATATTGTATAAGAAAAATAAATTTATTTTGTTAAGAAGTTAAGCAGTTAAGTTAAGTTATAGACAGAAAAAAAAATGTAGGTATTGTAGGTGGCCACTATCCCAACCTTCAATTTTTTTCTAGATAAAATAAATGTAACTTTCTATCATTTTTTTATTTCGTGCATTATATTTAACAAAAAAATTCGAGTTGCAAGAAATTAAAGGGTGAGATAGTGACTACCTACCCACCCAGATATTTTTTTAAACAATAAATTACAGAAAATATTTTTACTACGCAAAAAAAAAAATACAAAAACATTTCGCAAATCTACAACAAAGAGACTTTATAAGACTACAAAACAAATCACTTACTGAAACACCTACTTCACTGGCTAATACTTAATACGACAGATATTGAATTATATAAAAGTAATTTTCGTTGTGTTACAAATAGCAGAAATATTAAAGAAATAGAGTTTAAATGTATTTATTTCTTTAATAAAATTAATTTAGGTTAAACTGTTTTTGATTGAATATGATGTGAGAAAATATGAAAAAGGAATGAATTTAGGGTGATTTAATAATAATATTAATTAACAAATATTAAATAATATAATAATTAAGTTTATAAACATCTGCAGACACATGTTTCGTCCTTTTGATATCATCAGTGGTGATGTTGATAAGAAATATTTTAGATTAGGCTTTGATCTCAGATACGTCTCACCTCAAATAACCAATTAGCAACAACCTTACCATATCTTTACGAGATTCCAATGACGTTCGAATGTGGGACAACACTGTGTATACAAAACAACCACGAAATTAGGTCAGAATAATTACTGGCGACAAATACGGCACTAACGCGTTCGTTCGTTCGTTCGAACACAAGCGATTGTTTGCTGCAAACAAAATTACTTGTTGATGGAACACTTCCGGTATGTGGGTGTTAATCGTCATATGGAGTTTAGAAAAATAATAAGCACCATTATTTAAATTAAAAAAATGTAAATTTTTTTAGAACAATCACATGGCAGTGCAATCGAAAATTTTTTTATCAATATTATTTAGTCGATTAGTTTAAGGCGGAAGTGGGTATTTGTTGTCGGAGTGCCGCCTCCATAACCACAGACACTAAAGTCGTAGCCGGCCCTGATGATCGATCGAGGACCTCCAGTGGCGTGCGTCGGGGGGCACGCGTGCGCCCCGAATGCAGGCCACACAGTTACGTCAGCGATGCAATTAGATCAACAAAGGCCGAAGGTTATCCTCATTTACGGCACATTTTATTGCTTCGTCAATATGAATGGCCAAACATGTGTTAAATTGGCGGAAGGGGCGAAATGTCAACTCGGCCCATCCGTGAAAGCGAAGCCCTTTGTGCTGCATAACATTAACCCTCTCGCTATTTATAGGGCAATACGCAGAATTGCCAATAATGGGTTAGAAGTTGTCCTTCTTGTTCGTTTATAAAGCTTCGGAATTCGAATTCAGGTCAATTGTGTTTGCGTGAGTGGACAATGATACCGGAAATGATACTTTCAATACGTATATTTTAGTAATAACACCATTTTTCAGTTTAGTGTTAAGTTACAATTGTTAAGGAAATTTCTTATGAAAATAATCATCTTTAGTTCTGGTCAGCAATTTGATGGGTGACCAATACCATTCGCCATTAGGATGCAAATAATGGTGCTTTAGAGTGACAGGAGAATTCTTTAAACTAACAAGTTCATTTACAGACACAGAAATATACAAATAACATGGCGGAAGGACGAAAATATTACTTATTATTATTCTTTTGAGTAAATTTAAAAAAAAAATATATATATAGTTTGTGAGAATTGTTTTTAAAATTTTTCAATCGATTGAATATTTTTTAACACAAACTGACAATTACTTAATTTTGATTGCCAGTATTATAAAACGTATATCTAGAGTAAAATATTAAAGCTGAATTAATTTCGAGTAGATTGAAAAAAATTCCGGCTTGTGGCAATTGTTTTTATATATATTTTTTGAATCGATTGAATATTTTTCATCATAAACTGATGATTAGTTAATTTTGATTACGATTATTCAAAACGTAATTAAGAAATGTTTGTATTTTCATTAAAAAAATATTAAAGTTGAATCAATTTTCTGTAAACTATTCAAAAAACCAGTTTATAATTTTTTCAATTGTTTGAATACTATTTTTTTTACCATAAACTGATGATTAGTTAATTTTGTTTACTATTAATTCAAAACGTAGATAAGGAATTTTTATATTTTTATATAAAATAATAAAGTTTAATCAATTTTGAATAAATTTAAAAAAAAATACAATTAGTGGCAATTGATTTTATACATTTTTTTCAATCGATTGAATACTTTTAACACAAACTGATGATTTGATGTATTTGTTTCCAGTTTGTGGCATTTGTTCTTCATATTTTTTTCAATCGCAAAAATTTTTTTTATGGCAAAATGAAGATTACTTAATTTTACCATTATTTCAAATCTTAGATATGGAATGTTGATATTTTTACATAAAATATTAAAGTAAAATCAATTTTCAGTAAATTTAAGAAAATTACAGCTTTTGGAAACTATTTTAAGGCAAATTTTAACTTTTTAACTGCTTTTTTTACCACAGTTCAATTGCTCTTTTGTTACTATTTTAAATTAACTAATTTTTAGTTTTTTTTTAAATAAATTCAACAATTGTTTTCAATGAATTTCATTTTGTTTTCAACTAATTTAACTGTTTAAAAAAATGAATTTTAAGCATACAAAATGTTTTTTTCAGTTGTTTTAATTTCTTTCTTGCGCAATTTGAACCATTTTGAAACAAATTTGTTATTTTTTAAAACTTCTAACTTTATTGATTTCATTTGTTTTTCTGGTACTTTTAATAAGTTTTTTCAACTGTTTCTCCTTCAAGAAATGTTTTTAATTTTTTTAAATCACTTATTTGTGTGAATTGTATTCTTTTTTTTTGTTTTGTTTCGTTTTCATTTTTCGTTTTTTTCCGGCAAAAATTTCATTTGTTTTGCTGTAACTTACTTTTAAAGTTAATTTTTCAAATTGTTTCTTCTTTAAGAAATTTTTCAACAATTTTAATATTTTTCTAACATATAATATCGTGGGCAAAATTTGCAGAATTTTTTTTAGTATATTTTGTTTCTCCTTCAAGAAATGTGTTAATTTTTTTTTAAGATACTTGTTAATTGTATTCTTGTTTTGTTTTCGTTTCGTTTTAATTTTGACTTTCAATTACCTTTTGGACGTTCAAACTCTTTTCTAATTGAATTTTTCTGTTTTCATTTTTGGGCAACTTTCATTTGTGTTTTTGATTGTTAATAAATATTTCAGTTTCTTACTTCCAATTATTGAATTTAAAATTTTTTAAACATTTTACCAAAATAGTATTAAATTAGCTTTTTTTCAACTATTTTTTTAGAAAATTTGAACCTTTCCAGTTGCCTTACCATTTCAATTGTCTTTTTCACCTATATTTTTAAACGTGGAACTAATTTTTACTTTTTACTTTCTTTTATAAAGTTATCAACTGTTTTTAGAGTCTTTAAGTGTTATTTTTAAGAAATGTTTTAATTGGTGAATTTTAAGCGTATTTTATTATTATAATTTTAAATCCATTTTAAATAGATTTTTGAAAAGTTTCTAATTTATTTTTCTGAACAAATTTTATTTATGTTTCTGTTTACACAGTTTCTCTTTATTTCAATGGTTTTCTGTAAGAAACAATTTTTAAATATTTTTTTTTAGTATTTTATTTCTAATTTATTTATTTATTTACTACATCTTTGCACTCCTATCTAACAAATAAAATATCCCAGAATATTACAAAATAAGAAAATATACTCAAAATTTTGGCCGAAGGGAGGACGGGCGGAATTCACTTCTTCGAAGGATCTTCCACTCAAACCCTTAATTATGCTCCATCTTATAAAACTCGAACTACTTTTAAGGAAATTTGAAATTAATTTTCAACTATATTTTCCAAATTTTAATAAACTTTTTTTTCTAAAATTTTAAATACTTGTTAGTCAATTTCAATTGTTTTTTGTTTTTAATTAATTTTTCTGAGCTTATTTTATTTGTGTTTCTATTAACACAGTTTATTCATTTGAATTCGGTACATTTTTTCACAATTTTTAATACTGCATTTTGCCAAAAAAGAGACTTTTTAGTATTTTTTTAATATCACTTTGTTTTCTTATAAAAATCGAACTACTTTTAAGCAAATTTGAAAATTAGGTAATTGATAATTTTTCCTAAAACCATTTTTTGTTTATATTTAGAGTTTATTATTTCAGATTATTACATTTTCAAATAACAAATTTAAATACTTTTTGAATTTGCCAATAGTATTCTCTTCTATTTTTGTTTATTCCTTTTTCATAAATATTTAAAACATTAAAATGTTTTAAATTTGCATTGAATAGAAATATTGTCCTTTTTTGTAAAATCATTACTATTTTAAGGTAAATTTTAACGTTTTTTACAATAGTTCAATTACTTTTTACCTACAATTTTAAATGTTTAAACTATTTTTTTATAAAGTTATTAACTGTTTCATTTTAAAATAAATTTCCTTTGTTTTCAACTGTTTGAACAGTTTTATAAGCAAATTTATAACCGTCTTTAAGATTTGTTTAAATTGTTTTTAAAATCATTTTTTGTTTTGCAAAACTCTTACTATAATTAATCAAATTAAGTTTTTAACTGTTATCTGTTTAATAAAGAGAATGGTTACGACCGTTACTACGTGGTAATCCATACTTACACTGAATTGAAAAATTCACTATGTTTTAACCACAAATAAATTATTATATATATATATATATATATATATATACATATCTATATATATATATATTGTTTTTATTATTTGCAAAATTTTGATTCTTTTTAATGGTTTCAACTCGGTTTTGATGAAATTTTTTCTAAGCAAATATTTTTTTTAGAAAACATTCAGCCCTTCTTTTTTCAGGCAAAATTTCATTTGTTTTGCTGTAACTTACTTTTAAAGTTAATTTTTCCAATTGTTTTTTCTTTAAGAAATTTTCTAACAATTTTTAAATATTTTTCTAACATATAATAACGTGGGCAAAAGCTGCAGAAATTTATTTAGTATTTTTATCTCTTGTCTTCTTCTTTTTTTTACAAAATTCGAATTGTTTTTAACCTAGTTTTCAACTATTTTTTCCAAGCAAGATTAAATTATTATTTTTTTGTAAAATTAATTTTTTAACTGTTTTTGTGTACTTGACGTGTCTAATATTGTTAAGAAACTATGTAATAGATAAATAAATTCTAATTCTAAATATTTAAGAAGTTTTCAAAGAATCTTTGATTTTTTTCATTCACTTTTATTTTTTGTAAACCAAAACTGTTTTTCAATATATTTCATTTGTTTGTAACTATTTTAACCGATATATAACTTTTCCTTAGCTGATTTATAACTTTTCCTTAGCCGATTTAGAACTTTTTCAAGAAAATTTTGAATTGTTTTCTTAATCAATTTAAGGCGCAATTTATATACAAAATGTTACAATTGCTTTTCAGTGAAATTTTATCTATGTTTTCTTTAATTTTAAATTGTTTTATCCTTTCAACTGTTTCTTCTTTAATACATACTTTGCAATAATTTTTAAATATTTTTATTATTTTTTTATTATCCATCTTAACTGGCGAGTAATTTTTTTTATAGTTTTACCAAATAAAATCAATTCAAACTTGGTAAGAAATTAAACTAAACACTTCAAAAAATCAAATTGCTTAAAACAGTTGAAATTATTTAAGAAAACATTTAAAAACTTAAAAAACAAAAAACAGATTTACATTTTTGTCGGTTTATTTGTTGGATTTATAAAAAAATGGAAAGTTTCACATTAAGGGAGATTAAAAATTAAACATTTTTTTGTAAATTTTAAGAGAGAATGGATTTGAATTTGCCCGAAAATAGTTTAGTTAAATTTATATAACTTTGTTCTTAATCTGTCGTTTTATTTTTACATTAATGTTAATGGTTTTAGTTATTTATCATAGTAATATTTTAAATTTTAATTATTTATAATATTTTAAATTAGTTAATTAAGTCTTTCTTTATCTAATACATAAATAAATAAAGCAATATTGCTCTTTGGTGCTTTGCATTTTCTATGTTATGTTAATTGTAGGATAATTATAAATACTATTATTGTTATGTAGGCTTATGTTTTGACATGTGTACAACTTTTAGTTGCAAACACAAATAAATATACATTTATAACATTTTTAATTAATTATTATAAACTAATTTTGACATTAAATTATGGATTAACACATAGTAACGGTCGCAACCATTATTATGATTAACTAACTTTAAGATTTTTTTTATTTACACAGTTAATTTTTTTCTCCTTCAGGAATTTTTTTAACAACTTTAAAATATTGCATTTTGGCATAATGTGAAGAATTTTTATTAGCATTTTTTGAGTTTTTTTTTCTTGTTATAAAACTCGAACTACTTTTAAGCAACTTTGATACTAATTTTCAACTATTTTTCTTAGCAAGGTTTCATTCTTATTTTTTTTTAAATAATTGTTCTCAACAAATTTTATTTGTGTTTTTGATTTACAAAGTTTATTTCTCAATTATTTTTATTTAAAAAAAAAATATGACAATTATTAAATATTGCATTTTAACAAAATTTTATGATTTTTTTTTAAATTCTTTGAATGTCATTTTTGTTTAATCAAAGTTAAACTACTTTTAAGCAAATATAAAAACAAATTTTGAAATAGTTTTCCATAGCAATGAAAACTTCAATATTGCTTTTTTCAAAATGTTAACATTTTTTCAACAAATTTCAATTATTTTTCTTTATAGCTTTTAATTAATTTTAACTAATTTCATTTGTATTTTTATTCACACAGTTTATTTTGTTCAGTTGTTTCTTCTTTAAGAAAATTTTTACTTTTTTCTACTCTGTTTTACTCTACTGTAACTTTTTTAATACTTTTTGAATGTCACTTGTTTTTGTTATTTTTTTTTTCTTTTAAAACCCGAACTACTTTGAAGCAAGCTTGGAACTGTTTTAAACTAAGTTTGAGTTCTTATTTTTTTCTAAAATTCTAACAATTTTGCAACAAACTTCAATTATTCTTTTTGTTTATAACTATTTTTTTATCAACTAATTTTATTTGTTCAAACTATTAACGGTGGAAGCTTCTACTTCGTTATACATTATTCTTCACAAATAAAAAACTTTTTAACTTGGTTTGTATAACACTAAATAAAGTCAGTGTTATACAAACCAAGTTAAAAAGTTTTTTATTTGTAATTTTATTTGTGTTTCTAATTATTTTTTCCTTAAGAAATATTCTAACAATTTTTATATATTACATTTTGGTAAAATTTGAAGACATTTTTTAGTATTTCTTTAATGCCATTTGTTTTATTTTATTAAAATACTCGAAGTAACTTTAAGCAAATTTGAAACGGTTTTCAAATAGTTTTCAATCATGTTTTAATTCCTACTTTTTATGAAATTCTAACTAATATTCAACAAATTTTATTGTAAAATTCTTAGAAAATTTCATTTATGTTTCTGGATTAAAAAATATATATTTAAATAGTTCATTATTCCAATTATTAAATTTTCAAAAAACAAATTTATCTTTTTTTATTGTTCTTTTAGTATAGTTATGCCAACAGTATTATTTTCTTTTGTTTTTGTTTCTTTCCTTTTTTCATTTCCAATTGTCCGTTATTGTAAATTTTCAACTATTTTAAGGCATTTTTCAACTTTTCCAAGTACTTTTTCTTATCATAGTTCAATTGTTTATTAAATATTTCAACTTATTTTTGTTATTTATAAATTTAACAACTGTTTTTTCAATATTTTTTTGCTGATGTTTAACTGTTTTCAAGAAAATTGGCAAATGTTTTTCTTAGTAAATATTAAGCGTAAAAAAATTTGAATCTTTTTAACAGATTTTTAATTTTTGTTTTAGTAATATTTTAGTTTATGATAAATTGTGAATTCACAACCTATTATAATAATCCGTTCGAGTGTTACATCACAGAGGACGTTTTTCTTCTGGGCTCCGTCCGCTTAAAAAATGAAACCGAGTGAGTCATCGAGAATCTGCGTTAAAGAGAAGGTAAAAGGAAATCGCAGAAGTAATACCGTTTGATGGTGGTACGTTGACCCACAAGAGCCACTCTAAGGCTTGTTTATATAAAAGCGAGTAGCAATTACTCTTGAAAAACATTCTGCTATCTGCGATATTTCTTGTACGGTCGTTCCATAGACGTTTATTAAATGTTTATTACGCGGCTTGTCATTTTATTTTCTCGTGATATTGTTTAATAATTAATAGTTGAAATAAACATAATTTTTATTAATGATGCGTTGGTCTACCGTTATTGGTTAAACACACCTCTACTCTTCGTGGCATTAAATCAAGCAGGTGGTCGACAAACTCTTGAGGTATTGTACACCAAACAATCTGTAATTCGTGCTGAAGAACATCGAGAATGTTGTAAGTCTTTTAGTTTTCTCCCCATAATGCATGTACATGCTTAATGAGTAAAAGATCAAGAGATTTTGGTGGCCATGGCAATATATTGACATTATTCTCCCCAGATCTGTCCGTAGAAACTCCTGTAATATGGGGATGGATAGTATCCTGTTGGAAAAGTGGAAAGAATATAGTGTCCTATCATCTCATCCATATATCGCTAGGCGTTCATACTGTCTCAGATGAATACCAAACGAGAACTACTTTTATAAGTTATAGCACCCCTTCAGTTTAATGTATATGCCTCTCAACAGAAAATTTCATGCTGTAACGTTCACCAATTCTGACCCTCATACAGATGTACATTCACAAATAGAATTGGAATTTATCACTAAACTACACCCTATGCCACTTTAGTTTTTAGTGAAATCGCAATCTACACCACTCCAAACGTTGCTGTTGATGTTATGCTGTTAGTGCTACACAAGATATGGCCGATAGGATTGCAAACCAAAACTTCTGATTCTACAGTAAACCATTCGTAGGATTACAGGATGACCTTCGTTAGCTAATCATAGGTCGGAAATTGATCTGGTTTTTTGTTGCCATAAGTTGAAGATCGCTATCTTAACCCTAATTGATACTTTATTTCCTCGGTTCCACCTCTGCGACGTTTCTAATCTGTTGAATAGCTGTCATCTACATACATGTCTTTTGGTCAAGAGTACATCTGTAGTTTCAGCTTTTGAAATAGATATAACGTTATTATAATTATTAATTTGCACCTATGAAGATTTATAACAATTAAAGTTTATTAATAAATTGAGTATAATCATTTGATGACTTAATCATTCTTCTGTGTGTTGAGGGTAATCAATTGAGTTGAGATTTATGTACGGAACTAAAATATTGCCAACGCAATACAATAAATCTGATATATTTATAGCCACCGACAAACGTTCATAATTTCTTACACTACAATACCATCAGCGATACAAAGCGGCCAATTCACGGATCACAATGCACTTTAATAAACTCGAAGTAGATTACAATGGCGTAGACTCAAACGAATCAACACGCGATTGCTGAATTGCCCTACGAGAAACAGGAAATTTTATACTAATCTGTTCACGCGTTCACGCTAATGCATTACCTGCGTTTATAAATACAACGTAAAATCAATGTTAACTTTAGGTATAAACATAATCTTTCTTTTAAATGCAAACATTGTTTTTATAGAAACTGTTACTGATGAAGTTTTAAATTAAATTACACTTGGTTTGTTTCACAATTTTTCTGTATTTACTACTTTCGCTTTATAAGGCATTACCAAGAGTGAGTTACAAAAGAAATTGGCAAGTTTATATATAATCAGGTAATAAGGGATTTTAAAATGGGGGAATCCCAAATCTCCTAGTTGTCTTTTCCCCTCTTTTATTGCCCTGTTTACTTCTAGACCCACCCTACATACACATGATAACTTTAATTGCTAATCGTTGATTATTTTGCTGCTAAGAACAATAAAACCCTTTATGTAATAAACAATACAACAAAATCAAAATTTAAGTTTAAAAATAAATGACTTTCAATAGCTAATCGTAGCTAATTTAGATGCCCACAAATCGTGCATCATATTTTTACAAATATACTCACTCAAAAATATTACCATTTTAATTTCTGTTTTATTCAAAAAGTTTTGTAATTAATTTTATTATAAAACGCGAGATTCAAATAATAATAATAAGAAGAAGAAAGAAACTTTAAATTCACGAAACATATTTCATTTTGGTATACGAGGAAGAATAGGAAAGTAGTACCCGTTTGCACCGTGTTAACATGTTCAGTTTTATTTCAGCCGTTTGTGAAAATTTTCTAAGAAAACCGTTTCAAATTCGATTAAAAATTTTTGAATGCGAAACAATTAACTAATAATTAGAGAAAAAAAGGAAAACATTTCGTAAATCTACAACAAATGAGTCTTATTAAGACTACAAAATAAACAAACTTATTGAAACAATTATTTTTTTCCTTAATGCAATTAGAATTTGCCATTAAAATTATCAAAAAATTTCAAAAGACCATTTGAGAATTAACTAAAAAAATAAATTTTTTGTAAATAAGTTTTTAAGATTAAAATTGTCTTATTTTTCGAAATTATTTAAATACTATTTTGGCAAATTTTTAATTACCTTTTTTTTTAGCAAATTTTAATTGAATAAACAAATCTTTTTTTTCCTCTTTTATTTCTAATAATAATAATAATAATAATAATAATAATAATGTTTATTGGTGCATATAACATAGTTTTACACAGGTCAAAAAAAGAAAAAGACATAGAACTAGCGAATAAGAGAATTTACAATTAATTACACAAAAAAGAAATATTTATGAGCATACTTAAATCTAGATTGGCAAAATTATTTCCATTTACATACGATTTTTTAGTTGGGAGGAGATTTCAATACCTTACTATAAAATTAATTGAAATTAAATTTAAAATTAAAACTAAAATTAAAATAGAAAGTGGACTTAAAATTAGAAGTAAAGTTAAAATTAACATTAAGATAAAATTTTAAGATTAAAATTAAAATTAAGGATAAAATCAAAATTAAAACTAATATTACGATTAAGATTAAAATTAAAATTAGAATTAAAATCGAAATTAAAATTAAAATTTAAAATTAATATTAAAATTAAAATTAAAATTTAAATTACAATTAAAACCAAAATTAAAATTAAAATTTGGATTAAAATTTTGACTAAAATTAAAGTTAAAATTAAAAATAATATTAAAATTAGAATTAAAATTAAAATTAAAATTACAATTAAAACCAAAATTAAAATTAAAATTAGGATTAAAATTTTAACTAAAATTAAAATTAAGGTTAAGATTAAAATTAGATTTAAGGTTAGATAAAACACATAACAACAAATATGACGTCTTTGTTGAAATAATGATACATAAACAAGTATGTGGTAGTACAAAATACATATACACATAATGCACATTTTGCAAAAACACATTTAATATTGGATTAAAAAAAATATATATATATATATATATATATATATATATATATATATATTTAAGGGATTAAATGACATCTTCATAAGTAAAAAAGTCATGGATGGTGTAAGGAGCTTTTTTTAGTAAGTATTCTTTAAGTTTTAATTTAAATTGATTACTCGATAGTCTTTTTGTTTCATATGACAATTTGTTGAAAAATTTTATTCCATAATAGTTTGGACCTGTTTTTGATTTCTCTAATCTTATTTTAGGTTGCAATATATTAAGTTTTTTCCTAGTATGATGTTCATGATGTTCATGAGTCATATACTTAGAGAAATGTGTTTTAACATAGAATAGACATTCCAATATATAAATTGCCGGAAATGTTAATATCTTTTCCATAATAAATGCATTTTTACAATCAGCTTGGTAAGGTACCCTTGCTATAATTCTCACAATTTGTCGCTGTAGTGCAAAAATGCGATGACGTGAAGATGAATGTCCCCACACAATTATTCCATACCGTATTCGAGATTCAAATAGAGCAAAGTACGACATTAACAGTTGTGCATGTCCTACTTTTTTTGCCAATCCTCTCAGGCAAAAGATATTTTTGGTAAGGGTTTTGGCAAGATATTGCCCATGATGATCCCATGTTAGTGATTCATCTAACTGAACTCCAAGAAAACGAGTTGTGCTATCATATTTAGTTTCACTAGGCCTTAGAGTAAAGTTTATTTTTTTCGTTTTTTCTTGATTTAGAATCAGATTATTTGCCTCACACCACTCGGTAACCCTTTTTAGAGACTCATTAGCCTTGTTTTCGGCTAAGGCTATTTCTGAATCAGCATTTATTACCGTTGTGTCATCAGCAAATAATATAGTTTCTGTTTCACTAACTTGTGTTATGTCGTTTATGTATATTAGAAAGAGCACGGGTCCCAAAATTGAACCCTGTGGGACACCAATTTTTAATTTATTTATATCAGATTTCTGACCTTTATATGCAACTATTTGCTCCCTATCTACAAGATATGAGCGCATTAGCAAAAGACTTTCACTTGAAAAACCGTATAATGTTAATTTTCTCAATAAAAAGTCATGCGAAATGCAATCAAAGGCTTTTGTTAAATCTACAAATGTGCCAATACAGTAGTTTTTATTTTCAAAATTTTCTAAAATAATATTTGTTATTAGAACAAGGGCATCTGTTGTCGAAAGACCTGACCGAAAGCCGAACTGGTTGTTGCAAAAAAGATTGTTTGTTTCGAAATACTCGATTATTTGATCCTTTAAGTTTGATTCGATTATTTTAGAGATAACTGGTAAAAGTGATATTGGTCTATAGTTAGTTTTAACTTCGGTATCTCCTTTTTTGTGGATAGGGATTACCTTCGCAAGTTTGAGTGACTCTGGAAATATACTCAAGTTGATTATTTCGTTGATTAAATGTGTTAGAGGTGCTACCAAGATGAATCTTAAACATTTAATTATATCAACATTGATTTCATAAATATCGCTACTTTTTGTGTTTTTCAGATTTTGTATAGTGTCTAAAACCTTTATATACGATACCTCTTTAAATGTAAATTTGCGATGGTGAATGGGATTTATGTTGATATTTGACAAATTGCTTTTGTTTTTTAAAATGGTAGTTAATTGCTCTGCTATTGTTGAAAAATAGTCATTAAATTCTTGACACGTTATACTGCAATCAACAAATTTATTTTTATTGAATCTATGTGAATTGAGTATTATCCAAGCAGCACGTTGTTTATTAGTAGATTCATTTATGAAGGTACTGTTTGATCGGGTTATATTTTCTGAGATTGTTTGTCTGTACTTTGATCTATAGGCATCTCGAATTACTTTGGTATTTGGTGTTGGATTGTGTCTGTAGCATTCTTCAATAAATTTCATTTTCTCACGCATTTCATGCAATTCCTTATTGAACCAAACTATATTTTTTTTGCGATGAGAATTTTCTTTTTTTACTTTTATCGGAAAAGAATTTTTAATGCAATTACTTAATACACTATTTATAATGCACCACTTTTCTTGGAAGTTTAATGAATTGTCATGTACAAAATCCCAACTTACGGCTGACATAGAAGTAAATAAATTTAATTTACCTTCTTGGGTTATGGGTCTGTTTTGATAGCTCGGTCTTTCATCCATGACTTCCGTTAGCTCTATTTTGAGAACAATACCTAAATGATCCGATAAAGCGGTATCTAAAAATTTAATGTTTATGTATTCAGATGGGATATTTGTAAAGACATTATCGAGGCAAGTATTTTGTCTCGTATTCGTGTAGACACATTTGAAGAGTCCATAAGTTTGTAGGCAGTCATTCAGGTATTGTTCACGAATATCGCTTCTATTAAAATGAATATTAAAATCTCCACCCAACAAAACTGTTTTTACATTAAAATTAATTTTGTCTAATAGTGCCATAAGACTGTTTAAAAATACATTAAAATCCCCTGATGGAGGCCTATAGATACATATTATATATAAATCATGTAAGGAATTATAAATTAGGGACAGTTCACTAGATTTCTCTTCGGAAAGCGTATCAGTTAGGTCGTTATAGTCTTTCGTAGCGATGTCGTCGTGGGCGTAGATTATTGTCCCACCATAGTTTCCAGACGTGCGGGCGTAGTATGCTCTAGCAGATAGATTTCCCAGACGAGAGACCGAACATTCATCTTTGGACAGCCAATGTTCACTTAAGCCAATATAAGACAAATCCTTGTCAGCGATAAATGCTTCGAGTTCGATAATTTTGTTCCGTACGGATCGCGAATTTAAAAATAAAATATTTATAAATTTGGACGTTTTTTCGCAATATGGTGTAAAAAATTGTTTACTTTTACATTTTCTGGCCAAATTTCTGGATTTTTTAAATCAGAAATGTTGATCTCAGGGACACCGATTTTAAATGATGAATACTCTTGTGGATATTTTGAGTTTAACTGTTCACATTTTATATCGTTAAAACCGACACTTTTTAAGTAATCAATGAGGTCATCAGGTTTTAAGTTTGGGTCAAAGTAATAGGCATGGACGTAGCTATATTTAGTTACACCTTTAACTGGTCCTGTGTTGCACTTCGCAGTTCCTTGTATCGAGCCCTGTTTCTCCCGGTTACGCTTGGGTTTGTCGGTTTTCGTTTTCCAATTTGGGTCTTCAGTGTTTCCATTGGTTTGGGCAACTTCCGCATATATCTTATTGCCTGCAATATTTAATTCAGCAGTGTTTCCTACGTCAACTACTTCAATTTCAGTTTCAGTTGAACACTCTGCATTTATTTCCATCGCACTTTTATTAACTAGATATTTTTTGGTTTTATCTTTCGATATTTTAGGGATTTCCGTTTTATTCGTATTATTCGTATTATTTTTATTGCTGTTATTTTTATTTATTTTCTGTTCAAACACCTTAATTTTATCTTTAAGTAGTTCATTATTTTCTTGTAAAATACGGTTTTTATGTTCCATCTCCTCTATAATCACTTTCAATAAGTTATTCTCTACTATCAGCACTTCATACGCAATTTGATTTGGTTGTTCCCATTGCGTTTCTTTATTTATTGCTGTAGTACTGCAGTCGTGGTTTTTTAAACAACCTTGATGGCAAGGTTTGTTGCATTTTTCACATGTATTACCTCTCCCAACTGTTTTATTACATGTGCCTGCACACATTTTCTCTCCTGGCATTTTTCTTTTATTTAACCAAAAATACTTTGGAAATAAATTTATCTTACGATATTTAATATAATTATAGTATCTACAAAAGCGTTGAGCGGAGTCCGGGTATCGAACCGTCGACCTCTTTGTTCGTAGCTGAGTGGCTAATGTTATGCGCTAAACTCGCACTCTTTACAAAAATTATTTGAATCGGTATTAATAAATTTAATATTCAGAATTTAACTTCAGGCAGCGTGGAGATCAAATAAAGATTTATAGGTTATACTGTGATGTTTTAATTAAAACAATGATTACTCACTTATCACTTATCGATGAGTTCGTATAACAATTATACGTGTAAATCACAACACACTATATCTTATGCGTGTATTAACTAATATTTTCCGTTAATATACAACGTGAATTTTACTTGTACACTTATCGAGGTTAAAGTAACCTGAATTTTTGATAGAATAAAATAACTTTTAATCAAATTTGAAACGGATATATATACACATTTTTATTGACAAACTATACATATTTACATTTAAATAATGAATAATGGATGATGTGTTAGTGAGTTAGTTCGTCAAAAGGCTATCGACCAGAGGTCTTTCTGCCTATTTGAAACGGTTTTCATATAAAGTTTTCAATCACTTTTTAAGCTAAATTTCAATTTTTTCCACAAATGTATTTTTGTCAAATTAAATTCTTCTTCTTTTCACAATTCAAGTTTAGTTTAAAATGTAATTAAAAACTTTCTAACAGAACAGTTTGAAATTCGATTGATAGTTATTAAAAGAGGTAAAAAAATGTTTAATACAAATGGAATTTGCCAATAAAAATCAAAAATTTGCTAAAGACCATTTGAAAATTTTCTAAAAAAAGGGGAATTATTTATTGTTTTTAATTTTGTAAATTGTTTAAAGCTTTTAGGGCAAAATTAAAATTTATCATTTGTTTAGAAAAATGAAAGATGCGTTATTAGATATTTTTTTTAGCAAATTCTTCTTCTATCAACATTGAAATTTAGTAATTGAAAACTTTCCAAGAAAACAGTTTCTATTCTATTCTATTAAACATTATTGAAAGTGAATTTTATGATTGTTTAAAAGAATTAGAATTTGGCAAAACATAATGTCATAAATTTGACCATTTGATAATTTAAAAAAAAACATTATTTTTTTTTCTTGTAAGTTGTTTTTTAAGTTGTTTAAATTTTTCAGATAAAATTGTCTATGACTTCAAAAAATAAAAATAATAATAAGAACCTTAAATTCAAGAAACAACACTTGTCATTTTGATATACGAGGATGAGTAGGAAAGTAGTACCCGTTTGCCCCGTGAGGTTAAAGTTATTAATGCAAAATTTAAAGGTTGTTTAGAAAACTGATAAATGCGTTTTTAAAGAAAATTCTTAGTAAATTCTTCTTCAATCACAATTGAAATTTAGTTTAGAATATAATTGAAAACTTTATAAGAAAACAGTTTCAAATTGCATTAAAAATTATTGAAAATCAAAAAACCTTTTGTAAAAAACAATTGGAATTTCCCAAAAAAAGAAAATCAAACATTTGAAAATTTGATAATTTAAAAAAGAAGAATAATAGAGTAGAGTAGAGTTCTTTTTCTTGTAAGTTGTTTAAAGTTTTCTAAGTTAAAATTTTCTTTGTTTAAAAAATTCACAAATGCTCTTTTAGCAAATTTTTAATTGATCTTTTTATTAATATATAATTGTATTAAAGAATTTTTTTATTTCCAATAATTTTGAATCAAGTTTGAAATGGTTTGTTTAATTTAAAATTATTTTAAAAGTTTCAACTTCGTTTAAAAATTATTAAAAATGAAAAAAAAATAATACAATTGAAATTCGAAGAAAGTAAACAAAAACATTTGCGAATTTACTAAAAAAAGAAAATGTTTTGTTTTCTTTGTAAATTGTTAATAGCTTTTAAGATAAAATTTAAAATTGTCTTAATTTTAGAAAATTCTCAAATGCATTTTTGGTAAATTTTTAATTGTTTTTTTTTTTTGGCAAATTGTATTAGAGAAATTTTATCTTCAATTTCCAATAATCTTTAATCAAATTTGAAAGGTTTCAATTGAATTTTGAGTAAAGATTCAATTTAATTATTTTTTTGTTAAATTCCAGAAATGTTTTTTGTTGTAATAAATTTTTCTTATCAGAATTTAAATTTCTTTTAGAATATAATTGGAAAGTTTCTAATAAAACAGTTTTACATTTGATTAAATTAAATGCAATTTTCAATTTTCACAGATTTATTAAACAAAACACTTGGAATTGGTCTAAAATTTGTTTTTTTTTTGCAATTGACGTTTGCCAAAAAGAATTAAAATTTGCTGAAAAACATTTAAGAATGTATTAACTGAAGAACTATGTTTCTAAGGGAATTGCGAGTTGTTTGAAGAAAGTAAAATGGAGGAACACCTTGTTGGACATTAAATGAAGGGGAGTAAGATTAGCGGAAATTCTCCTTTACAGGAACGATAGAGACCACCGACCCACCCTACATTTTCATGATAACTTTAAATACTAATCGTTGATGATTTTTTTTAAACCTTGTATGTATTAAAAAAAATGCATAATCCAAATTTAAGTTTAAATATAAATGACCTTCTGTAGCTAATCTATCTAATTTAGATTTAAAGTTTGCCCACCCACCATGCATACAAATTTTATTAATTTCCTCACTCAAAGTTTACTTTTTGCTTTCTTTTTTATTCAAAAAGTTTTGTAATTAATTTTACTCCAAACTGCAAGACGATCAGTAATTGAAATTTATATGTCTATGTAGGGTGGGTGGGTGTCCTCTATTCAAACAATCATCAAAAATTATTTGTTGTATGAATAAAACAATTAAAAAATGCAATTATTTTGTGTTTGTTTGCATTTTACAATTTTTAATTAAAAGCCTCGCTTATGTTTTACTGATTGGAGGGTGGGATAGAGGCCACCCACCCACCCAATTTCAATTACTGACCGTCTCGCGGTTTGCAGAAATGAACTTAAAAACTAATTAGAAAATCAAAAACAGAGATGTGGGAAAATTTGGCGAAAAAATGGAAAAAGAGTCTAGAGAAAACCAAAAATTATTCTATAACACACTTATGAAATTAAAAAATGCAACAAACATACCAACCCTACAACAAATCAGAAATAAAAAACAATAAAATATTACTTAAGAAGTAGTTGTTTCAAAAGTGATTTGTTTCTTGTAGACTTAATAAGATTCATTTGTTGTAGATTTTACGAAATATTTTCATGTTTTTTCTAATTATTAGTAAGGAAAATACAGGAAAATGATGTAGAATGTGCTGGTTGTTCACTAATAATGAACAATATAAAGACGGCAATAATATGTGTATATCAATGAACTTTTAATTGATATAAATAAAACACATCATCAGATTATTTTATGTGGCGATTTAAATGTAGACTATCTGACAAATAGTCCAGATAGGGTACTGTTGAATGGCATATTATCTTCTTTTAAATTAGTGAATACATTGAAGGAACCAAGTCGGATACAGATAACTGACAGATGGGTGGCGAAAACACAAATAGATTATATGGTCAGAAATATACAGTGTGATAACTGGATGTGTTTCAACTTTAATCTACACCTGCACAGATTATGGAACTATGTATCAAGACCAAAGACAGGGAAATAGACGAAACTCAAAAATTTGTAAATGTCAGGCAACTTCAGGATAGTACCTTAAGTGAGTTGCAATATTACCTACGAGAAACGAATTGGGATTTCATTGAATCGGATAACGTAGATACATCCTTTGAGTTGTTTCTAAAAGAATTCCTACACTATTTCAATGTAGCATGTCCTGTAACAAGAAAGCGGTGCATGAAGATGAACAAAATGTGGGCGAATAATGCAATTAGAATTTCTAGTCAAAACTTAAAAACAACGTACAACCAAATGATCGAAACTCAGTCAGAATTATTATTACGCGAAAAGTACAAAAATGACAAAAAATTCACAAGAAACTTGTACAGAACACTAAAAGGTATTATTATGATGGACGGATAACAAATGCATCTAACAAACAAAAGGAAGTGTGGAAATTAGTTATAAGGGGAAAGTAAACATAAGTATTACAGACAATAACGGCAAATTAATTAGTAATTCCAAAGAGGTGACCAACTTGTTTGCGGAATATTTCTCCACAATCACAGATAAAAAAATTCAGTCCCACTTTTGTTGCAACATATCAGAAACCTGCACAACGTCGGAATATAGAGCATTTTCAATGATTCTGTCACCAGCGACAAATGCTGAAATATACAATGCTGTTATTGACATTAAAAATTAGGCTAGTTCAGGTTAAGATGGAATTCCTTCGAAAGTGTTAAAAAGAGTGATATTCGACATTATAAAACCTATTAAGTACCTAATAAACAAGTCATTTAATACAGGGGTATTTCCAGCTGCCCTGAAGACAAAATTATTCCCATATATAAGAAGGGAACCAAATCCGATATAGGTAACTATCGCCCAGTATCACTACTTTACATTTTTTCACATATTACATGAAGGGGAATAAGATTAGCGGAAATTCGCCTTCACAAAAACGATTCGTGAGGAGTTTATGGATTAGAATGATAAAGGGGCGAGGCAGTTAAGTAACTGGAAACATTTATAAAGCTTTTAATTTTAAACGTTTTACATCTAAGACAGCGGTGGATGTTTAGTTTTCGAGGTGTTTTGTTGTTTGAGGCTAGGGTAGTACAAGGGCTTTTCCAGTCAACTGGCTTAAGGGGGGTAATTTGAAAAAATGAAAATATTTGTTTATTCCATAAATAAATAAAATATAATTCTATTATTTTTAAATATAAACAAAATTATAAATATAGCACATATAAAATCATAATGATATATTTTGTAAAATTTGAAACAGATTTTTGTAACTAAATTTATTAAAAAAACGATTTTCTTTGCTTTTTAATAATATTGTCAATATTAATATCCATATATCAATGAATATGTAATACAGCTAACTCGGTTAGACTTTTTTGAGACATAGTGGCTCGCAGCTACCATTTGAATCTTTTCAGTGCAGAAAAACTTCTTTCTGCAGAAGCAACGCTAACAGGAAGAGTACATAATATTTGTAAAATTATTTTTATGTTCAGTAAATATTCGGGTCATATTTTCTGTATACATCTAAAGCATTTTCTGGTAATTGTTCTTTGATTTTCTTTTTCTTTTGCCATTGTAATTTCCAAAATGCCAATTCAGACTTAATTGCTATTGCACATGTTACGTTTTCAGGTAAAATTTTATTTAAATATGTTGCAACAGATTTTGAAGTGACATCTAAATCTTCGCCAGTTTGTTATCAATAAAACACTAGGTATTGTTGTGTTAAATTTGAACAAATTCATCGTGTCTTTATTAAATCTGTATTGCAGATCTGTAATAATATTATTCAGGAGAGGTAAATATATATTAATTCGATAATAATCCTCTGTTCAGTTCAGAGGAACTTAAAACACCGAACCACGTACATGCAAAAGTTCATAAAAAAGTAAATAAGTAGTGTTAAAATATATAAAACTAAAAGGAACAAATGAGTACAAAAAGAGAAAGAGATATCGACAGCCCTAATTATGGATTCCAAGGATTCCAAATGAGCAATGGAGAATAGAAAAAGATAGAAAAACGAAGCAGTGAAACAAAACGTTGTCATAACAACAGGATACAAAAATAAAACAAAGGAAGATGAAAACAGAAAAAAAACTCACGGAGAATGAAAATCTAAATATATCTAAGAACGATGTGATAATGGAGGAATTAAAGAGCATGTTTAAAGACTCCATGAGAGAAATGACAAAGAACTAAAAGAAGAGAGAGAGCAAAAAATATACACGGGAAAGTATGGAGATGAGAACAGAAACGAAAATGGAAAAACAATTATAGAATTACACAAAACACAAAATTCAAATACATACATAAACACACTATAGATGTTAGACCAAGAAAAGAGAAATAAAAGACTACTTCTTAATAGACGCAGAAGAATGGAAAAGGTGAAAGATGTTAAATTAATAAGACAAGCTGAAATAGGGAGCGACCACTACTTGGTAAAAATATAAATTAACACAGAAGCTGGAAACTTGAAGTATACGAAGTCGAAAACAATAATAAAAAAACACATAAAGCCAAAAATTGAAAAGAAAGAAACTAGGAATGAATACCAGTCAAAAATAGAGAAAAAGACAAAATAGAAGGAGAAAAGAAAAAGATCAAAGAAATCATAAGTGAAGCAGCCCAAGAAAGATGTGAAACAATCACTATATCAAACAAACAGAGGAAGAAAAACAGGTGATAGTCAGAAGAGGTAAAACAATTTGTAAAAACAAAAGAAGAAAATTGGAAAACTTAAACAAGGAAACAAGGAAAGAATAAGATTATAGAAGATATATAATAGCAAATAAAAATGTGGAACAAAAATTCAAGATAGCAAAAAAGCAATCCAGGGAGCAGTTCGTTAAGAAACTGAAAGAAACGTTCACAGAAAACAAAAGATGTTTAACAGCACTATTAAACAAATGAGCAATTAAAATACATTAACCCAGCCAAGTATAAAAGATAAAAACGGAAATATAATAACAGAAGAAAAGAAGATATTAGAAAGATGGAAAGAATTCTTTAATGAAATAACCAAAACAGACCAGCACGGAGATATAGAAGGTGAAACAAATGGAGGAATCAACGAAATAAGAATCGAAGAACTGGAGGCAGCAATCAAAATAATAAAACTAGGAAAATCTCCAGGTATAGATGACATCACAGCCGAAATAATGAAATATATGGGGAAAGGGGAAGGAAGAATTCTTGGAAATAGTAAATGACATTATCAAAAATCACAAGATACCCGAGGAATGGAACAAGGGAATTATAATATCCATACACAAAAAGGAGACACAAAAATATATGATAACTACAGAGGTATTACACTCACAATCAAACCAGGGAAAATTTTTACTAGGTTAATAGAAGCAAGAATAAGAGGAAAATTAGATCAACAGCTGGGAGAACAACAACACGGATTCAGAAAAATATAAGCAAACAAGATTTAATATACATAATGAGACAATTAACAGAAAAGATGATTAAAAAGGGAAAAGATTTACACATATGCTTCATCAACCTAAAAAAGCGTATTACAGGGTAAGAAGAGAGGACATATGGCATATACTCGAGACAAGAAGGATAAAAAAGCATTATAAATATAATAAAGAAATAACAAAAATAAAGTAAGAATAGGAAATAAATAATCAGAGGAGTTCAAGACCAAAACAGGACTGAGACAAGGATGTATATTAACCCCGTTACTATTTGCATCACTTAATGACGAAGCAATAAGAAATAGCAAACAAAGAGCCGAAAGCCAAAGATAGGGTATAGAAATATTAAAAACTATTAAAAATGCAAATATGTATTAATGTTTGCCGACGACATAACATTAATAGCAGATTCAGAAGAAAACCTGGAAATATTCAAAAAAGAGCTGGAAAAGATAAATATAATATCATCAAAAGAGAGCAATCACAAAATAGGGTTAAATACCTGGGATCAACAATAGAGGAAACAGGGAAGATAGAATCAGAAAAAGATGAAAAACTAGGCAAAGCAGGAATGATCTACAACACAATAAAGAAAACATTCTTAGAGAAAAAAGAGATTGCAAAAACAATAAAAACAGAAGTATATAAAAGACATTAACTGCTATATATAGTCCATCCGTTGGATGTTCCGTCCTACGTCACAAAATATCGCTTCGAGAAACGACACAAAAACATTCAGTCTGATAAAGTAAACCAAATGCGTTAGAAAAAGAACGCACTGTAAAACTTTCGTTTTTTGAAGCGATAGTTTGTGACGTAGGACGGAAGATCCAACGGATGGACTATAGTAGTGAATCGTGAGTAACCACAGAGAGTAATAACAAAAAAAACAATGCAATGGAAATGAGATACCTAAGAAAGATAGAGGGAATTAGGAAGACCAAGGGTTGGAACGAGCAAGTACATCAAGCATCAAGCAGCGGAAAGAAAAGGAATAGAATGGAAAGAAATAAGAAAATAGCACAAGCTACGCAACAGTGGTAAAGAAGTGTAAAAGAAATTAACTGAGACATATTGTAGAAAATAAGTCTGACACCCATAATGGATAAAAGGGAAAAAGATAAATAAAAATAATCTGCTATAATAGGTTTATCCAGATTTGGTCTATTCCTCTGGCATTTGGTAATTCGCGGTTTTGTCATTTAAATTTGTAATTCGTTTAAAATATTGACTGCATCATTATAAATTGTTTAAAAGATGTGGCAGTATTTTTCCCCTTGTTGGATAAAACATCAATAGTGTTATTTCTAAAGTTATTAGAGCAAGATTCATTTTATTTATTCTATTTACTCAAAGTCACTGTATTTCAAGAGACATTTGTGAAATATGTTTAATGGTTTTCCAAATGATTTTTTAAAGTTGTCACCAGATGCAATTGGAAATGTAGAATTTCACAAAAATTGCCCTCGTTTGTAATAGATTTTGTATTTAAGAGAGAACCAGCAGCACGATGATCTCGTAAGGGAATATTTTGTTTCCCCTAAATATGATACTTTTGATTATTGGTTTTAATCTATGTCTATTTTCTTCAATTTGTTTTACAAAACAATTTCGCATAAACAATTGAATTTTTATGGTAATATTTTTATAACACAACATTTTTACCTGATAATTTAGAATATTGAGATACTGTCTGAGATACTTATTTTTGCAATGGCACTTGTTGGTGCAACCCACCAAATTTTGTAAAAATGAAGCAATATTTGCAAAAGAATCTGTTTAAATGATTAGAAAAGATTAACCAATTAAATTGTCTAAAATGTTTTCCAGACAAGTAATATTTAATATCCTTCCTCCTTTTTATGTACAGAATAGGGTAAAACAAAAGTATATTTTACAATTTAAAATTCGAAATTTCTCAATTTCATTAACATTACTAAATTTAACTATATGAATGTAAATTTCAACATTACTATATGATGGGAACAACCTAGTGAAGATTTCTACTGCTAAATGTCAATGAAGATGTAGATGGATGATTTAAATTGACTGTTGACATAGATCGATCTTTATTTGTTGAAAAATCGTGTTTTTTTTAATTTTCTGAACAAATGAATCCAACGTAGATTATCAATTTTCATTTACTAATTTAATTACAACAAAAATCAGGAATAAATTAATTTAAAAGAATGCATATATTATTCCTAAAATCAAAAAAATACCTTATGTATAATTGATCGAATTATAATAAATTGGTAATTTATCAGCAATGACTAAAAATTTAGGATTTACATGCGACGTGTAAACAGTTTCGGTTTCTATCTTTTACATTTAAACCAAGTAAGACAAGAAATATTATAAATTAAACTAAGAAATGTGAATCGCGCTCTTTTAATGTAAAACAATGTAACGATTTACGATACCAAAGAGGCGAATAGTATCAATATATGTCGGGTATTATTAGAAAGGGGAACCCCCCGTGCAAAGGAAGTCATCACTTTTCTAACGGTGCTTGCGCAGATAATTTTAATTTGTGTACATGGAAAAATGCACTGTCATAGATCGCTGACTAGAATTACCAACAGTTAACTTGTTTGTTTGAAATATTAGTAATTTTTAAGAATAAACAAAATAAGCGAATAAATAATTCTTAGGGGCGGTAATTACCCAATTACCCCCCCTGAATACGCCACTGGGGTAGTAAGTGTGAGAGGAGTTGTTTAATGGTGACCACACAACAGATCCATAATCCATTACAAACAAATTAACTAAACAATTCTTTAAGACTTTGATTCTATTGGCTGTTAATTGTTGAATGTTTATTTTAAATGCACTTTTAGGTTTTGTAACTTAAACACAAACTTTCAAAGAGTATTGTAGCGATAAATAAAAGCAACAATATTCTTTGAAAGTTTGTGATTAAGTTACAAAACCTAACGGTGCAATTCTTTGAGATATTTGACATTTAGTTTTCTACTTATATGATCATCTATTCCTCAAATTTTTAAAGTTTCACCACAAATGGTTGTCATATAGGACTCAAATGATAGGTTTGTATAAAAGATAAACCCTAATTTTCAAAATTCATTAACCCTTTTTAAACTCTGACCACCTAACGAATTCGAGTAAGCAATAACATTTTTGCCCCTATAAAAATCATTGATAAACATTTGCCTATCTTTAAATAAAGTTCATTAAAATTACACCACTCGTTTAACTTTATCAAATTATGTTTTTAAAATATGGCTATCAGAAATAACTTTAAAGATCTTTAGATCATCTGCATATATCAGTACTTCAATTTGAGAAAATCTTGTAAATATTATTAGTAAAGTGTTGAACCGCAATGGAATACTTGAGGAACCCCTGTATAAGACGAAAAGTTTCTCGCTCTAATTGTAATATTTCCTTCAGAAACGACTCCAGGCAATTAAAAGTAAGATTGGTCAACGTGGGGTTTATGCAATTTTAATAATATACGATCATGACATACTCTATCAAACGCCTTAGAGAAGTCAGCATATATTACATCAATCTAAAGAGTAAAATAAAAATACTTTGGACGTTTTTATTTCACTCTATGAAATGAACTACCATATAATAACGGTTCATTACATCAATCTGTTCATTATTCTCAAAGGCTGAAAGAAACTGTCTGATCGTAGATTTGTTTTGTCTAAAGTCATGATGATCAGGAGAAATACTATGTTTGCATTGTATATTCAATTAAAAACAACTTTTATTTCGAAGTTTTATTTGTTTTATTGGGATAATATTTTTGTTTCAATGTGACATTATCCATCACCAAACCATTATCCTGCAACATTTTGATGGTACACATGTGGGCACTTTTTAAAGCGGAATTAGCAAACACCGTTCAATACGCCAACAAACTTAACAACTCGAAACATATGGTCTACACAGCAGTAAATTTATCTCAGTTGCAACTTGTGAATTTCGTACGAAAGCAAACGTTCGGGCGCATTCGAGAGCGGAAGTGAGCTTTTCGCGCGGGCGTTTATTAGGTGGATGTGAACAAAACAACGAATTGCGAACTTCCGCAGGCTTTTGGCTCGCATCCTCTCATTAGCGGCGCTGTCAACAAGTTGCACCCACCTAGCGAAAACCACGTTTCAAAGTTAACAATCACCGCGGGTTATTTTTGCACATCGCCAGATCCATTCATTATGACGTCCTTATATAAGAAATAAGTGATGCACTTGATGATCATAAATATGTCATCAAATACATTAAATTAAAGGTGGAAAAGGGAAAACTGTATTAGTCGTAATAAATAATTCAGAGATATCATTTATCCTTTATGCTACTTCAACTTGATAAGTTAAAAATATGGGAGGAATGTTTGGTGAATAATTTGAGTGGCGAATAACTTCAATATTCCAGAATCATCTACGCATTCCGTTGATGGATTACATTTTATGTAAAATTCGCTCACTAGCGACCAAATATACACGAACTAGACTACTCTCTGCTCCCCTGGTATTCGTTAGGTTAATGCAGAAAGTTATTAATTATAAATTATTAGTCGATTCAAAATTTTAGAAATATCTAAATATCCAGCGTAAGCTTCTTCTCGAGTATTCTCAATTTTTAGACTAACTGCAATAATTTCGGCTTTAATTTTGAGAAGAACAACCACTGTATCTATTATTTAGTGGGCAGAGCAAGAGTTTCTTTATCTTCAGAATCTTTATCTAAGAATTCCTGCAAAACGATTTTTACCAAAGTGTCCTCATCTGTATCAGAATAGGTAATCTGTTTGGATTTTTGATAGCGATTTTAAATAATTTTGGTTTTCAATAAAAGATTTTTTGATTCAATTGTTTTAGTAATCATTTTGGTGGTGATTTAGGCTTGGGATATAAGTAGATTTTTTTAGGCTTAGCTCATGTTCAAGTATTAATACAGGCTGAATATGTACAATACAATTTGTATTTTGTGTAAGAATTATTCATTGTTTGTATTTAATCAAACCTGTTATTAAAATAACAATGGAGGATTTATCCTTTATTCATATCTCGATTGAAACCACCTCGGATTTTATTGCAAATTAAAATTACTACCGTAACATTCAATCAAGCATTGATTGTGAGCAGTGGACAACAGATGGCCACAATCCAATTAATCAGTGAATACCTAATTACGCATTCTGAACAGATGCCACTCTTATCGCCGTTACGTTGCAGATTTTTGCGGTAGCGCCGGTTATCAGATGTGTACTGGCGACTCGAGTCGAAGATAAATTGTAGAGATTGGCGGTGGTACGAAATGATTTTTAATCGGCGAGTGCAAAAGGCGACCGGACAAGCTGACCGCCCCGAGCAATTTGTGCGGTTTTATGTAACGCAGGCTTCTCCTAGATTTTTACGATGATCAACAATGGGCAATTCATTCCGCACCAATGGTTTCGACTTGTTTGAACAGCATATGTGTGCTGTCCAGAACGTTCATTTTTAATGCTGAGCGAATATGGTGTTGCTCGTGGCAATTGGGGTGATGGCAAAAATGGACACGTTGAGGGTCAACGCTTATATGCAGTAATGTTCTACATGCCAATAAAATTAATTCAATTTTATTTACTTAATCTAGGTTAATCTTCTTTCATACATAGTAGGTTATAAATGAAAACTGTATAGTAGGTAGTATTACAATATATAATAAAATGGTGATGTGGCCATCATAATACTTTCCCTATATTTTTCTAGAAAACTATAATGTTATTCTTAATTATTTGCTCAATTTTAAATTCTTTATATTTACTTGTTATAAAAATTTCATTTAGCTCCTATAGTTTATTAGCAATAAGCAAAAAAAATCAAATTTTTAAATTAAGAACAAAAAAAAAATGTTTCAATAAAACTTTTTCAGTTTTTCATTCTCTTCAACTTTTGTTTGAAAAGTGGTTTTATTTTTCAAAATTTCTTAAATTTCAAAATTTGTTTGAATTAATCTATTAAATTATGTTTATTTACGTTTTACAACTTTTAATTGAAACCCTCGCTTATGTTTTACTGATTGGAGGGTGGGTTAGAGGCCACCCACCCACCCTACATATACATATTAATTTTAAGTATTGATCGCCTCTCGGTTTGCAATAACTTTAATTACAAAATTTGAATAAACGAAAATTGACAAAGTAAAATTTTTGATAAAGAGAATGGTTGCGACCGTTACTACGTGGTAATCCATACCTACTTGAAATTTTCAATTTTTTCAATTTAGTGATTTTTTTTTTAATTTTTGAAAAAGTCTATATTTCTAAACATTTTTTTTTAAAACTTTAGAGCTTCCAATAAAATCTTTACAATTTTGAAAGCGGGCTGAATTAAAAAATTTTGAAACCTAGAGAAGAAACCTAGTAGAAATTTCTTGAATTCTTGAAAAAGTTAGTCTAGCTTTTAGAAAAAAAAATCCTCAAAATCTAGGGCCTCAAAAACAAATTACTGAAAATTTCCTGAACTTCCTGAAGAAAAAAAGCCTAGATTTCTACAAACAAATTTTCTAAAAAATTCTAGAGCCTCCAAAAAAATATTTGTAATTTCCATTTCCTGAACCCGTGGAAAAAAAGTCTAGATTTCTAAATGAAAATTTTCTAAAACTTCTAGAGCCTCCTAGAAGTTTAGAAGACCAGTTGAAAAAATATCTTGAAATCGGGAAGAGAAATTACTGAAAATTCTTTTAAACTTTCTCGAAAATAAGAAAAGATTTCTAGGGGAAAATTTTCTAAAAAATCTAGACCCGCCATGAAAAATTCCGCAATTTAGAACTTTCTAAATAAGTTTATAGCCTCTAGTTGAAACAAAATGTTGAATTTAGATATTTTTTAGAGAAGCAATTGCTCAAATTTACCTGAATTCTCCAAAAGAAGACGAATTAAAAAACATTTAGAGCCTGAAAAAAATCTTCACAATTTTAAGAATTTTTTTGTTAAATAAAGAATTCTACTCAGTTGATGAATATTTAAAATAATAGAATGATAAAATATATATTATCCTATTGTGTATGAATTATTTTTTACACTTTTCCTTTTCTCTTTATTATTATTTTTTTTTCTATTATCTTTCTTATTGTGCCTTTTTATGTGACGTATCCAATTAGTGATTAGATATTATATGTTAATTTAAATGTATTATGTAATCTCTATTTTCGAATAAAATAATAATTATTATTATTAAAGTTGAAAAAAAGTTATTGGCCATTTTCTAAACTCTTAAACTTTTAGAAAAAAAATTCTAGAAAATCCTAATGCCTCATAGAAAATCTTTGCAATTTAAAAGACGACTTCAAAAACACTCTTGAACTCTAAAGAATAAATTGCTAGAAATTTCCTAAACCCACGGGAAAATAATCTAGATTTCTAGAAGAAAATTCAAAAAATTCTAGAGCCTCAAAGAAAATCTTTGCGATTTAGAAGACAAGCTGAAAAAATCTTGAAATGTGAAGAAGAAATTACTAGAAATTTCCTGAACTCGAAAAAAAGTCTAGATTTTTAAAAACAAATTTTCTAAAAACGCCTTCACTAAAATCTTCACAATTTACTGGAAATTTTCTAAATTCTACAAAAAATATACATTTCTAGAATTTTTTTTAAATTCTAAAAACTTTACAATTTAAAAGACAGCTTGAAAAAAAAAACAATCTAGATATCTTGAGAAATGACTGAAAAGAGTCTAGATTTCTAGGAAAAGATTTTCTAGAAAAATCTATAGCCTCCAAATCTGAATAAAAGTTACTGGAAATTTCTGAACTCTCGAAAAAAGTCTAAAGTTCTGGAAATGACTTTTTTAGCCCTGAAGGAAATCTTTGCAATATTAAAATCTGGAAGAGAAATTACTGGAAACAGCCTGAAAGAAAATTCTATAAATATTGAAAAGAACTTTCTAAAAAACTCCCGAATAAGACATTTGCTAAAAATTCTGGAAATATGGAGAAGAAATTACTGTAAACTTTTAGAATCCTCAAATCTACAAGGAAAACTTGTGAAAAATTCTAGAATCCTCGATTAAAATTCTTTGGAAAGGGAAATGCAAACAAACTGAAAATATGGAGAAGAAATTCCTGAAACTTCCAAAAGCCTGTAAGTTCTAGACATTTAGAAAAAAATTTCTTAATAAATTGTAAAGTTAAACAAAATCTTGAAAGAACTTTCTGAAAAATCTCTCGAATAAAATCTAAAAATTCTGGAAATATCTATTTATTTATTACATAAGAAAAAGAAATTACTGTACACTTCTAGAATCCACAAAAAACGTTTTATAAATCTAAAATGAAATCTTGTGAAAGATTCTAGAAACCTCAATGTAAAAAAAGTATGGATCATCTGAGAAAATTATAGAAAAAGTTGAACAAAATATTCTACAAAAACCACGAAGAAATTTCTATAAATAAATATAAATAATAAAAATTTTGAAACTCTTGAATAAAATCTTTGCTAAACTTGAAAATTCTTTGGAAAGGAAATTGCATTTAAAACTAAAGGTATGGAGGAGAAATTTCTCAAATTTCAAGAATCTTTAAAGAAAAATTTAAATTTTTTTCTGAAAAAGTTAAATTTTTTTCTCACAAATTAAAATTTTTACGAAAAACATGTCTTAATAAAACTTTATCTCAGGTTTTAAAAACATCTTAGCACATTTTAATTATTTTTATTGAAATTTTAATTGTTACGTTTGCAGATTTTATTTAAAGATTTGTTTTGTTTATTTGAAGAAATTTTCAATTAGTTTTATTTTTTAATCTCAAAGTTGTCAAAATTTTATATTTTAATTATCTATTTTAACATTTACAGAGTTCCGGTATTATTATTATTATTAATTTCAACCTTTTTTACGTAAATTTTAAACTGTTTTAACATATTTTTATGATAAAATTATTTAAAAAAAATTGAATACCTTCTTAGCAAACTTTTAATTGGTTTTGATAGACACCAATAGTATTAAACTAATTTTGGGTTGCTTTTTTATTCTCGTTTGAGCATTTTGTAAAATTCTATTTTGTACATTACATCTTTTTTGAGAGTTAACAATTGACTCTTTTTAATTCTCTTTGCTTTTAAGAAATTTGAATGGTTTTCTTTTATTTATGTAAATTTAAAATGTTATTATTTTATACTTTTTTTAAGCAAATTATGCTTTTAATGTTCAAATAATTTTTAAACGAAATTTAAACCGTTTTTTTAGAAAGTTAGTTTTTAAACTAATTTTCAATTGTTCTTCGTTAAGTCCGATTTTTTGTAAATTCTTTAATCCTCCATCCAATCAAATTTTTTAAATTTTGACAATTTTAATTGTGGTTTTCATGGCATATTATTTTGGCAAATGAATTTCTAACTGTTCTTTTTATTTATTTTTATTTTATTATCAGCTTTTTCAAAAATTATTTTAGATTCATTATTGAAGACTTGTTTGTTTATTTAATGATTTTTTTTTCATTCATTCTATTTTTATGTAAGTTTTAAACTGTTTTTTTAGAAAGTTCTAGAAATCTACAAAACATATTGAGAAAAACTCAAGGACACACTAGAAAAATTCTTCAAAAGTGTCATGAAGGTTTCTAAGATGTTTTAGAAATCTACAAGAAAAATGAAGAAACTTGTAGAAGAACTGAAGAAAATTCTAGAACACTCTAGGAAACTTCTTGATAAACTCAAGAAACTTTCTAAAAAAATCGAGAACCCTTTAGAAAAGTTCTTCGAAAACGTGATGAAAGTTTTTGAGTTCTTGAAATCTACATAACAATATTAAGGAAAATTCTAGAGGCCCATAATAAAATTCTTGAAAAATGGAATGAAAAAAAGGTTCTACAAACCAACAAAAATAACTGAAGTAAATTCTAGAAGTCTAAGAAAATTCCTAAAAAACTGAATTAAAATTTGATTAAAATACCAGAGGCTCATAAGAAAATTCTTAAAAAATGGAATTAAAAAAAGTTCTACAATCCTACAAAAAAACTTGAAGAAAATTCTACAAGTCTCTAAGAAAGTTCCTGAAAAACTGAATGAAGTTTCATTCTAAAAAATTCTAGAAATCTACAAACAAAAATTTGGAAAATTCTTGAATTCGTAAAATGTAATAAAAGTTACCAAAACGAACTAAAAATGTACAAAAAAAAAATTAAGGAAAATTCTAGAGGCAAATAAGGAAATTCTTCAAAAGTTTAATGAAGGTTTCTAAGATGTTCTAGTAATCTACAAAAAAAATTAAGAAACTTGTAGAGGTTCATAAAGAAATTCTTAAAAAATGGAACGAAAATTACTGAAAAGTTGTAGAAATCTATAAAAAAACGAACTGAAGAAAATTCTGGAACATTCTAGGAAACTTCTTGATAAACTGAAGACTCTTTCTAAAAAATTCTAGAAGTCTACAAAATTCAAGAAACCTTTAGAAAAGTTCTTCAAAAATATAATGAATGTTGCTGAGAACTTCTTGAAATCTACAAAACAATATTAAGGAAAATTCTAGAGGCCCATAATAAAATTCTTGAAAAATGGAATGAAAGAAAGGTTCTACAAACCAACAAACAAAAATAACTGAAGTAAATTCTAGAAGTCTCTAAGAAAATTCCTAAAAAACTGAATTAAACTTTCTGGAAAATTCTAGAAATCTACAAAAAAAAAACAGGAAAAACTTAAAAAATAAAATTTAATAAGTTACCAAAAATATCTAAAATCTACAAAAAAAAAAAATAAGAAACAGGATTGTAGTGACCGTTACTATGTGGTATTTCATTTTCAAATATAGGATGAAATAAAACACTATTCTCTATGTTTACAGTGGTAAAAAAACATAGAAAATAGTGTTTTATTTCATCCTATATTTGAAAAAAATTAAGGGAAATTCTAGAGGCACATAAGGAAATTTTTAAAAAATGGAATGATAGATACTCGAAAGTTTTACAAAATAAACGGAAGAAAATTCTGGAACTCTAAGAAAATATCTGAAATATTGAATTAAACTTTCTAAAAATTCCAGAAATCTACAAAATTCAAGAATGCAATGAAAGTTGCTGAGAAGTTCTAGAAATTTACAAAAATATTGATTAAAATTCTAGAGGCTCATAAGAAAATTCTTGAAAATTGGAATTAAAAAAGTTCTACAAACCTACAAAAAAACTTGAAGAAAATTCTTAATGCCTCTAAGAAAATTCCTGAAAAACTGAATGAAACTTTCTAAAAAATTCTAGTAATCTACAAAAAAAAAAAAAAATTAACTCGTAAAATGTAATAAAAGTTACCAAAACGATATAAAAATTCTAAAAAAAAATTAAGGAAAATTCCAGAAGCAAATTAGAAAATTCTTAAAAAAATAAATTCTTCAAAAGTATGATGAAGGTTTCTAAGATGTTTCAGAAATGTAAAAAAAAAAATGAAGAAACTTGTAGAGGTTCATAAGAAAATTCTTAAAAATTGGAACGAAAATTACTTGAAAGTTCTAGAAATCTATAAAAAAAACAAACTGAAAACAACTCTAGAACACTCTAGGAAACTTCTTGATAAACTGAAGAAACTATCTAAAAATTCTAGAAATCTACAAAATTCAAGAACCCTTTAGAAAATTTCTTCAAAATTGTGATGAAAGTTGCTGAGAAGTTCTTAAAATCTGCAAAAAAATATTGAGAAAAATTCTAGGGGCCCATAAGAAAATACTTGAAAAAAGGGAATGAAAGAAAGGTTCTACAAACCAACAAAATTAATTGAAGTAAATTCTAGAAGTCTCTAAGAAAATTCCTAAAAAACTGAATTAAAATTTCTGGAAAATTCTAGAAACCTACAAAAAAATCAGGAAAATTCTTGAACTGATAAAATTTAATAAACGTTAGTATAAATATCTAAAATCTACAAGAAAAAATTGAGGAAAATTTTAGAGGCACATAAGGATATTTAAAAAAAATGGAATGAAAGATACTCAAAAGTTTTATAAAATAAACGGAAGAAAATTCTGGAACTCTAAGAAAATATCTGAAATATTGAATTAAACTTCCTAAAAATTCTAGAAATCTACAAAATTCAAGAACGCTTTAGAAAACATCTTCAAAAATGCAATGAAAGTTGCTGAGAAGTTCTAGAAATTTACAAAAATATTGATTAAAATTCTAGAGGCTCATAAAAAAATTCTTGAAAAATGGAATTAAAAAAAGTTCTACAACCCTACAAAAAAACTTGCAAGAAAATTCTAAAAGTCTCAAAGAAAATTCCTGAAAAACTGAATTCTAAAAAATTGTAGAAATCTACAAACAAAAATTTGGAAAATTCTTGAACTTGAAAATGTATTAAAAGTTACCAAAACGATCTAAAAATTTACAAAAAAAAAATAAGAAAAATTGTAGACGCAAATAAGGAAATTAAAAAAAAATTCTTCAAAAGTGTGATGAAGGTTTCTAAAATGTTCTAGAAATCTACAAAAAAAATGAAGAAACTTGTAGAGGCTTTAAGAAAATTCTTAAAAAATGGAACGAAAATGACTGGAAAGTTCTAGAAATATATAAAAAAACAAACTGAAGAAAATTCTAGAACACTCTAGGAAACTTCTTGATAAACTCAAGAAACTTTCTAAAAATTCTAGAAATTTACAAAATTCAAGAACCCTTTAGAAAAATTCTTCAAAAATGTGATGAAAGTTGCTGAAAAGTTCTTAAAATCTACAAAACAATATTAAGGAAAATTCTAGAGGTCCATAAGACAATTCTTGAAAAATGGAATGAAAAAAAGGTTCTACAAACCAACAAAAATAACTGAAGTAAAATCTAGAAGTCTCTAAGAAAATTCCTGAAATACTGAATTAAACTTTCTAGAAAATTCTACAAAAAAAAAAACAGGAAACTTGAACTGATAAAATTTAATAAAAGCTACTAAAAATATCTAAAACCTACAAGAAAAAAATGAGGAAAATTCTAGAGGCACATAAGGGAATTTAAACAAAATGGAATCAAAGACACTCGAAAGTTTTACAAAATAAACGGAAGAAAATTCTAGAACTCTAAGAAAATAACTGAAATATTGAATTAAACTTTCTAAAAATTCCAGAAATCTACAAAATTCAAGAACGCTTTAGAAAACTTCTTCAAAAATGCAATTAAAGTTGCTGAGAAGTTCTAGAAATTTACAAAAATATTGATTAAAATTCTAGAGGCTCATAAGAAAATTCATGAAAAATGGATTTAAAAAAAGTTCTACAATCCTACAAAAAACTAGAAGAAAATTCGAAAAGTCTCTAAGAAAATTCCTGAAAAACTGAATGAAACTTTATAAAAAATTCTAGAAATCTACAAAAAAAAATTCTTGAACTCGTAAAATGTAATAAAATTTACCAAAACGAACTAAAAATGTACAAAAAAAAAAATTAAGGAAAATTCTAGAGGCAAATAAGGAAATTCTTCAAAAGTTTAATGAAGGTTTCTAAGATGTTCTAGTAATCTACAAAAAAAATTAAGAAACTTGTAGAGGTTCATAAAGAAATTCTTAAAAAATGGAACGAAAATTACTGGAAAGTTCTAGAAATCTATAAAAAAACAAACTGAAGAAAATTCTGGAACATTCTAGGAAACTTCTTGATAAACTGAAGACTCTTTCTAAAAAATTCTAGAAGTCTACAAAATTCAAGAAACCTTTAGAAAAGTTCTTCAAAAATATAATGAATGTTGCTGAGAACTTCTTGAAATCTACAAAACAATATTAAGGAAAATTCTAGAGGCCCATAATAAAATTCTTGAAAAATGGAATGAAAGAAAGGTTCTACAAACCAACAAACAAAAATAACTGAAGTAAATTCTAGAAGTCTCTAAGAAAATTCCTAAAAAACTGAATTAAACTTTCTGGAAAATTCTAGAAATCTACAAAAAAAAAAAACAGGAAAAACTTGAACTGATAAAATTTAATAAGTTACTAAAAATATCTAAAATCTACAAAAAAAAATAAGAAACAGGATTGTAGTGACCGTTACTATGTGGTATTTCATTTTCAAATATAGGATGAAATAAAACACTATTCTCTATGTTTACAGTGGTAAAAAAACATAGAAAATAGTGTTTTATTTCATCCTATATTTGAAAAAAATTAAGGGAAATTCTAGAGGCACATAAGGAAATTTTTAAAAAATGGAATGATAGATACTCAAAAGTTTTACAAAATAAACGGAAGAAATTTCTGGAACTCTCTAAGAAAATATCTGAAATATTGAATTAAACTTCCTAAAAATTCTAGAAATCTACAAAATTCAAGAACGCTTTAGAAAACATCTTCAAAAATGCAATGAAAGTTGCTGAGAAGTTCTAGAAATTTACAAAAATATTGATTAAAATTCTAGAGGCTCATAAAAAAATTCTTGAAAAATGGAATTAAAAAAAGTTCTACAACCCTACAAAAAAACTTGCAAGAAAATTCTAAAAGTCTCAAAGAAAATTCCTGAAAAACTGAATTCTAAAAAATTCTAGAAATCTACAAACAAAAATTTGGAAAATTCTTGAACTTGAAAATGTATTAAAAGTTACCAAAACGATCTAAAAATTTACAAAAAAAAAATAAGAAAAATTGTAGACGCAAATAAGGAAATTAAAAAAAAAATTCTTCAAAAGTGTGATGAAGGTTTCTAAAATGTTCTAGAAATCTACAAAAAAAATGAAGAAACTTGTAGAGGCTTTAAGAAAATTCTTAAAAAATGGAACGAAAATGACTGGAAAGTTCTAGAAATATATAAAAAAACAAACTGAAGAAAATTCTAGAACACTCTAGGAAACTTCTTGATAAACTCAAGAAACTTTCTAAAAATTCTAGAAATTTACAAAATTTAAGAACCCTTTAGAAAAATTCTTCAAAAATGTGATGAAAGTTGCTGAGAAGTTCTTAAAATCTACAAAACAATATTAAGGAAAATTCTAGAGGTCCATAAGACAATTCTTGAAAAATGGAATGAAAAAAAGGTTCTACAAACCAACAAAAATAACTGAAGTAAAATCTAGAAGTCTCTAGGAAAATTACTAAAAAAATAAATTAAACTTTCTGGAAAATTCTAGGAATCAACAAAAAAAACAGGAAACTTGAACTGATAAAATTTAATAAAAGTTACTAAAAATATCTAAAATCTACAAGAAAATGAGGAAAATTTTAGAGGCACATAAGGATATTTTTAAAAAATGGAATGAAAGATACTCGAAAATATCAGAAAATTCTGTAACTCTCTAAGAAAATATCTGAAATATTGAATTAAACTTTCTAAAAATCTACAAAATTCAAGAACGCTTTAGAAAACTTCTTCAAAAATGCAATGAAAGTTGCTGAGAAGTTCTAGAAATTTACAAAAATATTGATTAAAATTCTAGAGGCTCATACAAAAATTCTTGAAAAATGGAATTAAAAAACGTTCTACAATCCTACAAAAAAACTAGAAGAAAATTCTAGAAGTCTCTAAGAAAATTCCTGAAAAACTGACTGAAACTTTCTAAAAAATTCTAGAAATCTACAAAAAAAATTTGGAAACTTCTTGAACTCGTAAAATGTAATAAAAGTTACCAAAACGAACTAAAAATTTACAAAAAAAATTAAGGAAAATTCTAGCAGCAAATAGGGAAATTCTTAAAAAAAGATTCTTCAAAAGTGTGATGAAGGTTTCTAAGATGTTCTAGTAATCTACAAAAAAATGAAGAAACTTGCAGAGGCTCATAAGAAAATTCTTAAAAAAATGGAACGAAAATGACTGGAAACTTCTTCTGGAAAATTCTAAAAATCTACAAAAAAAACAGGAAACTTGAAGTGATAAAATTTAATAAAAGTTACTAAAATATGTAAAATCTACAAAAAAATTTTGGAAAATTCTAGACACTTAAGGGAATTTAAAAAAAATTGAATGAAAGATACTCAAAAGTTTTACAAAATAAACTGAAGAAAATTTTGTAACTCTCTAAGAAAATATCTGAAATATTGAATTAAACTTTCTAAAAATTCTAGAAACCTACAAAATTCAAGAACGCTTTAGAAAACTTCTTCAAAAATGCAATGAAAGTTGCTGAGAAGTCCTAGAAATTTACAAAAATATTGATTAAAATTCTAGAGGCTCATAAGAAAATTCATGAAAAATTGAATTAAAAAAAAGTTCTACAATCCTACAAAAAACTAGAAGAAAGTTCTAAAAGTCTCTAAGAAAATTCCTGAAAAACTGAATGAAACTTTCTAAAAAATTCTAGAAATCTACAAAAAAAAATTTGTAAAAAAAAACTCGTAAAATGTAATACAAGTTACCTAAACGATCTAAAAATTTACAAAAAAAAAAATAAGAAAAATTGTAGGCGCAAATAAGGAAATTAAAAAAAATTCTTCAAAAGTGTGATGAAGGTTTCTAAAATGTTCTAGAAATCTACAAAAAAAATGAAGAAACTTGTAGAGGCCCATAAAAAAATTCTTAAAAAATAGAACGAAAATTACTGGAAAGTTCTAGAAATCTACAAAATTCAAGAACCCTTTAGAAAAGTTCTTCAAAAATGTGATGAAAGTTGCTGAGAAGTTCTTAAAATCTACAAAACAATATTAAGGAAAATTCTAGAGGCCCATAAGAAAATTTTTAAAAAGTGGAATGAAAAAAGGTTCTACAAACCAACAAAAATAACTGAAGTAAAATCTAGGAGTTCTAAGAAAACTCCTGAAAAACTGAATTGATAAAATTTAATAAAAGTTACTAAAAATATCTAAAATCTAGAAGAAACAAATGAGGAAAATTCAAGAGGATCATTAAGGAAAATTTAAAAAAAATGAAATGAAAGATACCCGAAAGTTTTACAAATTAAACTGAAGAAAATCCTGGAACTCTAAGAAAATATCTGAAATATTAATTCAATATTTCATGTAAAAAATTCTAAAAGTTCTGGAAATCTACAAAATTCAAGAAGGCTTTAAAAAACTTCTTCAAAAATGCAATGAAAGTTGCTGAGAAGTTCTAGAAATTTACAATAATATTAGGCTCATAAGAAAATTCTTGAAAAATGGAATTAAAAAACGTTCTACAATCCTACAAAAAAACTAGAAGAAAATTCTAGAAGTCTCTAAGAAAATTCCTGAAAAACTGACTGAAACTTTCTAAAAAATTCTAGAAATCTACAAAAAAAATTTGGAAACTTCTTGAACTCGTAAAATGTAATAAAAGTTACCAAAACGAACTAAAAATGTACAAAAAAAATTAAGGAAAATTCTAGAGGCAAATAAGGAAATTCTTCAAAAGTTTGATGAAGGTTTCTAGTATGTTCTAGTAATTTACAAAAAAAATGAAGAAACTTGTAGAGGCTTATAAAAAAATTCTTAAAAAATGGAACGAAGTTGCTGAGAAGTTGTAGAAATTTACAAAAATATTGATTAAAATTCTAGAGGCTCATAAAAAAATACTTGAAAAATGGAATTAAAAAAAGTTCTACAAACCTACAAAAATTCTAAAACTGAATGAAACTTTCTAAAAAATTCTATAAATCTACAAAAAAAAATAGGAAAATTCTTGAACTCGTAAAATGTAATAAAAGTTACCAAAACGATCTAAAAATTTACAAAAAAGTAAGGAAAATTCTAAAGGCAAATAAGAAAATTCTTAAAATATGGAATGAAAATAACTGCAAACTTCTAGAAATATATAAAAAAACTGAAGAAAATTCTAGAACCCTCTAGGAAAACTCATATAAAACTGATTGACACTTTCTAAAAAAATTTTTTTGAAGTTTACAAAAAATTGTTGAAAAAAATTGAAAAACTTGATGAAACTTTCTAAAAAATTCTATAAATCTACAAGCAACTTTTTTGGATTTAAAATAAAAATTCGGTCCATAGGGGGTTCAATTTACAAGTTTTTCCTTGACTTTTAGATTGTTTTATTTCAAGATTCTATTAAAGTGACCAATACATAACTGAATAAAGTTATTTCCTTCAATCAAAAATCACCTTTGATTATTAAAATAAAACAAACCGAAAAAGCATCAATGTACACTTAAAGGGAGAAGGCTAAATGAATTAATAATAAAATAAAATAACGAAACAATTTTAATGAAGCAAATCAACTTGCCATTCAAATTTACACACCGTTTCCAATTATTTTGAACACAATTGTGAGAACACCAGGAGACCGCATTTCGCACCCGCGCAAGAAGTTCCAATTTGGGCGAGAGATACAATTTCTGCGGTCGTTGTGCAAGAGCACTTCGCCTATATTTTTCCTTCCTTTTCTCGGATTTTGTGGGAATTACGTATCGCGCGAGTTCGTTTCATGCATATTTGATTCGGTGTGCTGGTGCTCGTAATGGGAAATTGAACGTGGCGCGATAAATGCACGAAACAACTTCTAAGTATAGATTTGTAATTACGGGGGAGCCAAGATTAGAGTTTCAATCATAAAAGTTTTTTTTTTCTATTTGGTTTTATTATAAACAGGCGCTGTGCCGTTAAATGCGTTCGCGTTATTATGCGCAGAGGGACTAAATTTAGATGGTTAATTAGGGGGGAATAATGCACTGAGAGAGTAATTGTTTATGTTGCTAATTATAATTGACGGAAATTTTGATACATTTGGATATGTTGTGATAACAATCATACTGGGATTTAGAAGTATATTACAACTTTTTTTATGGTATAAATATAAATTTTAACTTTAGATAGAGTTATATAAAAAAATCCAACTCGATGGGGTTTGGGAGTATCACCAAAAATTAGTTCAATGTTTTCTCTAACTGCCCTCAAAATTTCGTATCTCCACCGCCGCACATTTTGGGTCATTTTGATTTTTTTTATTCGGGGCTACCTTTCAAAAATGGGTCGAGCGAGGCCGTGTTTAACTTTAGAAATTGTTATACAGTGTGTCTGCTTAAGTTCGCACCGTATGGAAAACTGTTTTATTATTAATTTTACGAAAAAAGTTATTCTTTATAAAAAGTTTTGCATGGTTCAAAACTTAAAATGCAATCATCAGATATCAACATTTTAAGCTGTATACGAGTAATGTCAAAAAATATGAATTCTGACCAAGAGTAAAGTGCCTTTATTTCTTTATTATTTTTCATAGGGTAACCTTCAAGTTGATTGATTAAGGAGATAATTCAGATTTGAAGAATATTTTTAACAATTTTTAATTGATTTTCCATAGCTTAGGTCTAAAGAATTTTTTAAAATTTTAGGTAATATTTTTTTGCACTCATAATTATAAATTTTGGGAGAATCTTTCGAGAATGTTCTTCAAGGGTTTTAGAATTTTGCAGTTTATAAAAGTTTTTTTTCTGAGGTCACCAAATTTAATATTTTTTTCTCTTTTTAATTTCTACATAATTTACTCTAAATGGCGAGAATTGTTCTCGAGATTTTTTTACATTTTTTCAGAAGTTTTGTAGATTCTCATCATTTTCCCATCAGTTTTCTAAAATGTTTCTTCTTAATTCTACAATTCTCTAGCATTTATCTTCTAGATGATTGATCCTGATCGAAATTGAAAATATTTTTCCATTGTTTTCAATGGAAATCTATTTATTTATTAAGTAATGTATTGTTTTATTCATCTATTTTACTTATTTTTACATATATTTATATATTTTTTTTATTATGTGCTATACAATTTTTATCAACGAATGTTATTTATTATTTTAATTATTTGGTATATTTATTGTTTTAAATTTTAATTTATACAGTTTTTTTATTTATTTATATATGTATTTTGTTGTTGTTATTATATGTTATTGCATGTTTCTCAATTTTGCGTTCAATATTTAAATTAATTATTCGTCTTGCTATTGCTCTAAATATGTTCAAATTTCTGTATTGACCTGTGTAAGATTTTTATCATTAGCACCAATAAACTATTATTATTAAATTCCCTAGCCTTTTTCTAATTAAAAAAAAAAATATGGTAGCTTTCCAAATTTTACTGTTTATTTTATAATTTGCAAGTATATTCTTTTACAAATGACTTTGAGAACTTTGAGAATGATCCGTAAGGACCGAAACACGTGTCAGTTACCTGATAATAAACAAATGGAACATAACAAGTGTATTACTTCTCCCAATATGACGAGAATTATCCTAAAAATTTATACAATTTTTAAAAAACATTATTTTAGAATTGTTCTCTAATTTCTGCCAGCATTTTTTATTTTAGTATTTACGAATTTGGGTTTCCAAATTTCCTAAAATCTTTCTTTTAGTTTTCTCTATTTTTTCAACATTTTCTTTTCAAAATACCAAATATTTTCCTTAAGTATTTACAATTTTTTCAGAAGAATTTTAATTTCTCTAGACTTCCTTCTCCAGATTTCTAGAAATTTACAACATCTCTTCTACATAACAGAAAATAAAAGCATTTATAGAAGAATCCAGATATCCAAGAAGATATTTGCTCCCTCAGCATCGTGGTCAACCAAGGGTTAGAGTGGAAGATCCTCGCTGCTGCACGAACTCCGTCCAGCTTCGTCCATCCAAAATTTTTGTACGTTTCGTTTAATTTTTGGATAGTAAGCTAAAGAATAATAAACATATACATTCGAGAAATTTGTTCCATATTTCTAGGTTTGTAGAATTTTCCTTTAATTTCTCTTCTTAACTCTGTAAAATATACTTAGGGATTTTATAATCTTCTTTAAAACATTAAAATATTTCTTGAGGTTTTCAAGTTGAGAAATGTATAATTTTCTTAAGATTTTATTTATAGTTTAGATTTTTTTAAATTGTAAATAGTAGAATATGTTATTGGTTGGAGGTTGAGATAGAGGCCGCCCCCCACCCTACATATACAGTTATACATTTTCCTATAATATATTCAATACTTCTTCTACTACTTTCTTGATGGAACCATATATTAAAAATGGGTGGAGTAAAACACTTGTTTTGTTTCATGATTTTATTATCAGGTTCCTGACACGTGTTTCGATCCGTCACGATCATTTAACTTTGAAAATGATCGTAACGGATCGAAACACGTGTCAGGAAACTGATAATAAAATCATGGAACAAAACAAGTGTTTTACTCCACCCATTTTCCTATAATTTATTTTTCAGGTTTCAAGAATTCTTTTCCAAATTGTAAGCAGTTTCTATGAGGGTTTTCAAATTTAACAATAATTTGTGTTTTTAGAATTTTCTTGGGTGTTTTACAAATTTTCTAAAATCATTCAAAATGGTAAGAATTTCCCTCAAGATTTTTACTATTTTCAAATTCTTCTCCATGATTTATTGAATCGTTTTCCTCCATATTGCCAGAATTTTCCATTAATTCCTCTACTAAATTTCGAAAATATTTCTTAAAGGTTTTAGTGTCAAGTCATAATCCCTTTTTGGGACAAAAAAGGCCATATTTGGCAAATCATTTGATAAATATTCATCAAGAAAGCCTTTTGCCAGACGAATAGAGGGTGAGAATGGAAGAACACATTTTTTGTGAATTCAAACCTTTTCAAGTGCGATCGAAATTTTTGTAAAGAATTATTATGTATAATATTGGAATACTTTTGGTAGCATCTTGGATAAAATAAATAATACCTAATACCTAATAATTCTTTCAAGAATTTTCTGAGCTTTTTAAATTTTACAATAATTTAAATTTTTCTTTCTTGAAATAGTGAGAATTTGTCACGAGACTTTTTTTTCAATTTTTCTCCATAGAGACCACCCGCCCGCCGTACATATACATATTAACTTTAATTACTAATTTACACTCTCTAAGACCACTAGGCTCACTTCTAATTAGGTGATTGATGTCCTCCTGTGGTATCTCATTCCAAGCAATTACTAAGGCATTTCGAAGTCCTTCTAGAGTTTGAGGGGGATGCTAAAATTAAGAAGTCTTCGGCCCATGAAAACAGAAGCAAAAAAATCCGAGGGCGACAAGTGGCAGTGCATCCGTTGCAGTGCAGACGAAGAATTTGGAAAATGCAATACACAGGAATTGGAATCAGTAATTGATAAAGTTTTAATCGAGCATTTAAATAACTTTAAAATAGCTTTAACTAAATCACTATCATCCAAAATTAAAAAAATAACATTCGCCTTGATACTTTTGAAAAAAAAAAACAAAAAGAAATGAATCAAGAAATAATAAAATTACAAATCTTCAGTAGATGATGATCGTAATTATTGTTGACATACCGGAATCAAATAAATCAGTGGCAGGCGAGAGAAAACAAGAGGATTTATCGGCCGTCAACTGTATTTTACGAAAAATTGGAGTTGACGCAACGCATTCCGTGTGGGCCAAAAATCTGACAAACCGAGACCCACCAAGATTGTATTTTCTAACAGAAAGGCAGTTCTTGATGTGTTTAAAAATTGCAAACACGACGGTACAGCTAACATTCGTTCTGATTTAACTATAAGTCAAAGAAAGAAGTTGAAGGACCTAAGAATTGAACTAGACACAGCAAGCAGGCTGGTGAGTTGGATATCACAAACTAGTGTTGCTTTGATAGCAAATTACTTTTGTATTATTCAATGTCTGTCGAAGTATTAGCTAGAGAAGTAGTTGTTTCAAAAGTGATTTGTTCTTGTAGTCTTAATAAGACTCATTTGTTGTAGATTTTACGAATATATTTTCGTGTTTTTTCTATTTATCACAATTCGTTACTTAAATGGTTACCCCGAAATCCTAAAAGTGAAAAAAGATTCTAACTTAAAAAACTGAAAAGCCTAAATATATATTTTCACAACGTTGGAGGATTTACTGGACAGCTTTCGGACTTTGCAATAAGAGTAGTTTCATCAAATTACGAAATTATCATAATCATCTTGGTTTTCGGATAAAATTAGTCTAAAGTCCTAAATTTCGGGTTGAGTAATGTGAAGTGTTGTATATTATGATGAACGAAATAAAATTCCTTACTTCACTTATTATTTTTATTAGTACCAGATGTACATTTCGAGTACTACGTACTCATTATCATCATAAAGTCCTAAAAACTTTTGGAAATTTGTGCATGACCTACGGCGTACCAACGAAATTCCCTTAAATATGTCTTTCAATAATGTTTCTTGTAATAACCAACAGCAATCATCCGATCTTTTTGCCGACTTTTTTTCTAGTGTATACGATAATAATGATGACATTGACTTGGAGTCTATCCATGGCAATTTTAACTCAAGTGATTACGCTGATCCAACATAAATTTTATGGATGTATTTAATGAAATGAAGTTTGAGTGCTGGGCCAAACAATATTTCTAATATATTCCTCAAAAACTGTATGTTCACTTTATCCATTCCAATTGCATTACTTTTTAATCGTTCATTGCTAGAGAAAACTTATCCACAAATCCGGAAAACCAGTTATATTACTTCAATCTATAAAAACGGTAGTCGGAATGATGTTAAAAAATATAGAGGATACTCCTCTATACAATCTGCAATCCCTAAGATATTGGATAGTATCTTGGGTAAGCAGTTGAAATGGGCCACAAAAAATATTATTGTTGAGGAACAACATGGTTTTTTCCATGGTAGGTCTTCCAGTACTTAATTTTATACCAATCTTATCTGTTGAATGCCTTGGAAGATGGGGTTGAAATTGACTCTCTATATACTGACTTTTCAAAGGCATACAATTTTACTGGAAAAGCTTAGTTTGCTGGATTTTAATGACGATGTTGTAGGATGGTTAAGCAGTTTTTTGACCGATCGATTTCAAATGGTGAGAATTGGTAATTGCACATTTAGGTTAATTAGTGTTACATCAGTGGTACCGCAGGGATCTCATATGGGGCCGATTTTGTTTGTATTATTTATTAACGACTTACCAACTGTAATTAGGCATTGCAAGTTTCTTTTATATGCTGATGATCTAAAGCTTTTTCGCAAAGTTAGCTCAAGTGAAGACACTCAGTTTATACAACAAAATATTGATTCCATGTTTAGTTGGTGCATTGAAAATAAATTTAAATAAATGCAAAACGATAACCTTCTCAAGAAGCAGAAATGTAATGCTTAACAATTACAAAATTAACAATACCAGTTTGGTGAGAGTTGATGCTATATCTGATTTTGGAATTCTTTTCGATAAAAATTTATCATTCAGCAATCACATTAAGTCAATTGTTAATAGAGCGACGAAAATGTTGGGATTTATTCGGAGAATAGGCGTGAAATTTAATGTTTACACGTTAAAACTTTTGTATTGCGCTTTTGTGCGGTCCCATCTGGAATATGCCTCTAGTATATGGCAATCGCATCAAAAATATTTAATAGATTTGCTTGAGAGAGTACAAACAGGATTTTTAAGGATGATTGCCATTCAATCAAATATTTTCCGTATGCCTCTGTCAATTATTCACAATTAATGTCTGATCTTAAAATTTGTAAGTTGCGTTCTCGCAGAAATTTTGCTGATTTATGTTTTCCATATTCACATTCGCTAGTATTAGTAGAAAGAAGCTTCATTTTTTCCAAATCATTCATTAGCATTAAAGTTGCTCCACATATTCTACATGACTGAGCTGAAGAATCAGTTATAACACCATATGTTTTACCATCAATCATGGTCATTTTAAATATGTGGTTGACTTTTATTTTATTTTATATACATTCCACTAATGTAGGAATTATAGCACTTATTTGGTTTTCTATATCTTCAACCACAGTTTTTGTTAATTCGGCAGTTTCTTTTTTAAATAATAATTGAATTAGTCAACAAAATCGTTGGGATGATGGTTTTTGATTTTGCCATACAATTATACTGCTTTTAGTTGCTTTTGATTGTAGCGGAAATAAACATACCGAAAACATAAACGAATCTGTTTCTGGTGAAGTTGATTCAGGTTCCGAAAATTTCTGTTTTTACAGTCAATGACCGGAACTTACATCGCAGCCCCATTTATAAATTAATGTTACTTTATTTGAAATATTTTCCACGTTTTGCACAATAAAATTTTCTATATATTTGATTAATTCTTCTTGCGAAAATTTTTCTAGAAGTGGTTTCACTTTCCTCTTTTTTGACATTGATGTCAAATATGTAAAAGATTTATATGAGCCTCTCTCTCTCTCTCTCTCTCAGGAGGATAAATAAAAAACGAAAACTGTATTTGATACAGTTGAAAACCTAGATAAGCCTAAATATCAACTTTTATCAAAATAAAATGACGAATTTAATATTAGGAATTAGCTTCTCATTGTTATTGCACCATTTATAACGATTCGTAATGGCCGTTATACCAAGCACCATAACATTGGCTACTAGTTTAATTATATCGAATGGGAAAGCCTATACCAGTTATTTACGCCCATAAATATTAACTTAGACCTTTGGAATATTTAGTGCGCGTATAAATCACCGCTGTTGCATCTAAAGGTTAAATTGGACTATCGTACACCACAAACAGGTGAGTAAATCGTGGCTTGCGATGAGGTCGATGGCATTTTAAACAGACACCGCGCCGACATTTGCATCCATTCCATCTTGTCAACCACCCTCGCGCCATTTATTTTTTATATCTGTTGCGCGACTTGTTGAACTTAAGAAACCGCGCCCGGCCATTTGGTTTCTTCGCCACGCCGACGAGTTTATTGCGATAACGTTGATTAAAAACTGCAGCTCTATCCGATTAAGGAAGGAATTGCTGACGATAAGAATTTTGGCGTGATATAATTAATAAAATGTTATCTGAATGCAATTATGTGTCTCGTGAGGCCGGAATTGGAAGTTACAGTAAGAAACTGATAGGAAATAAATTTATCTGAAATAATTGTTGAGGCGAATTTAATAATTAGTTTTTCCAAAGAGCATATCTAGCAATTAGATTTGATTTGCAACGCTCTCTATAGAAGAAAAAATATTTGATTATTGCACTGTGCGGAGCGCTGACGAATAGAGTGGCCGCTGGATGCATGCTAACATGTTCAGATGTATTTCATCATCTCATGATGACCGACGAGTATTCTTTTTTAACTTTTTAACTTTTAACCAACTACCCTATAGTACAAATTTAGCTCCATCAGATTATCTGTTTACAAAATTAAAAAAAGTCTTTTTGACTGGAAAAAAACGTTAATATTTGTTAATATTACTAATAGTTCTACTTTCCGGCTGACCCTCGTATATAAAATGCTCTCAATTATGAAGCAAATAGTTGAAAATTAGGAAAAGATTCAACAATCTGCATTTACGTTCGTAGATAATGACCTAAAGTTTGCATGCTCGTTCAATATTTAATCAAGTGAGATTCATAGAACGTTAAATTGGCTTCCTTGAACCGCATTACCTACTTAGATTAATCTGGTCGTTTTTGCGAGCTTAACGAATGGCCCTTCAAAAAAATAACCTGCTCTCCTAAACGATTAACTGATGTTAACATCATGATTGAAATTTCCAGTAATTTTTGATCGTACTTTTAAATATTCAAGATTAACGAGCGTCGAAGTTTTATCACAGCGATAAATATTTATCTCTAAAGAGTATTTAGGTAATACAACTTCCTAGAAGTTCAAGGAAATGTATGTGGGTCAAACGCTTCGCATTATTCATGCTTATTTCTGTATTTGGAAACGAGCGTGTACTTGCAAATCACCAAGGTTGTTATTTACATTCAATTTTAATAATAGATTTTAACACTTACGACCTGTAATTACTGAATCAGCGGACGACAATTTAATTACCACGTGATGTCTGCACGAAGCTTGGACAATCAAATCATCGTGTTTGATAAATGAGGTGGTTTAACAATAATAAACTAAAACAGTAAATAAATATAATATATAAACTTTTTATAATACTTACCATATATCTAAAATTATAATTGTATGACAAATTTGTTTCTAGATCTTCTAGTTTCTAAGATATTTTCTTGTGATAACGTGATTTTATAAAACTGTTATAACTTTTTAGCAGCTAGAAATAATTATAGAAACAAATGCTATCGACTAAAAATATGTCAAATATACCTAAGATAGATGTAAAATTATGACGGATTTACAAATTTATTAATATGATTTCGAAATATTTAGATAATTTTCAAATCAAACTCGAGAAATTTTAAAAATAGTTGCATTTATTCAGAGGCTTCAAATAAATATAAAAACAAATGATATCGATGAAAAAATTGTCAAGTTTATCTAAAACATATGTAAAATTATGACTAAATTATAAATACATTAATATAACTTCCAGATATTTAAATATTTTAAATCAAACTTAAGCCATTTTGAAAGTAGTTTAAATTTTTTAGATGCCTGAAATAAATATAAAAACAAATCCTATCGGTGAATAAATCATGAAAATTATCTAAAACATATGCAAAATTGTGGCTGATTTATAAAAACATTTTTACTACTTGAAGATTTTCAGATATTTTAAATCAAAATTAAGCAAATTTGTAAATAGTAGTTTACATTTTTCAGACGGTCAAACTTAATAATAGAAAAACAATTGCTATCGACTTAAAAGTTTTTAATAATATTTATCGTATATCTAAAATTATAATCGAATGACAATTTTGTTTTCAGAACTTCTAGTTTCTTAGATATTTTCTTGTAAACATAACGCGATTTTATAAAACTGTTATAATTTTTCAGCGGCTAGAAATAATTCAAAACACAAATGCCATCGACTAAAAATATGTCAAATATACCTAAGATAGATGTAAAATTATGACAGATTTACAAATATATTAATATGATTTCGAAATATTTAGATAATTTTCAAATCAAACTCGAGCAATTTAAAAAATATTTGCAATTATTCAGAGGCTTGAAATAACTATAAAAACAAATGCTATCGATGAAAAAATTGTCAAGTTTATGTAAAACATATATAAAATTATGACTAAATTATAAATACATTAATATAACTTCCAGATATTTAGATATTTTCAATCAAACTTACGGCATTTTGAAAGTAGTTTAAATTTTTCAGATGCCTGAAATAAATATAAAAACAAATGCTTTCGGTGAATAAATTATGAAATTTATCCAAAACATATGTAAAATTCTGGCTGATTTATAAAATCATTTTTACAACTTGAAGATTTTCAGATATTTTAAATCAAAATTAAGCAATTTTGAAAATAGTTTACATTTTTCAGACGTTCAAACTTAATAATACAAAAACAATTGCTATCGACTTAAAACTTTTTTAATAATATTTATCGTATAACAAAAATTATAATTGAATGGCAATTTTGTTTTCAGAACTTCTAGTTTCTTAGATATTTTCTTGTAAACGTAACGTAATTTTACAAAACTGTTACAATTTTTCAGCGGCTAGAAATAATTATAAAAACAATTGCTATCGACTAAAAATATGTCAAATATACCTAAGATTGATGTAAAATTATGACGGATTTACAAATATATTAATATGATTTCGAGATATTTAGATAATTGTCAAATCAAAATCGAGCAATTTAAAAAATAGTTGCAATTATTCAGAGGCTTGAAATAAATATAAAAACAAATGCTATCGATAAAAAAATTGTTAAATTTATGTAAAACATATATAAAATTATGACTAAATTATAAATACATTAATATAACTTCCAGATATTTAGATATTTTAAATCAAACTTAATATATTTTGAAAGTAGTTTAAATTTTTCAGATGCTCGAAATAAATATAAAAACAAATCCTATCGGTGAATAAATTATGAAATTTATCCAAAACATATGTAAAATTGTGGCTGATTTATAAAAAAACATTTTTACAACTTGAAGATTTTCAGATGTTTTAAATCAAAATTAAGCAATTTTGAAAATAGTTTACATTTTTCAGACGTTTAAACTTAACAATACAAAAACAATTGCTATCGACTCAAAACTTTTTAATATTATTTATCGTATATCTAAAATTATAATTGAATGACAAATTTGTTTTCAGAACTTCTAGTTTCTTAGATATTTTCTTGTAAACGTAACGTGATTTTATAAAACTGTTATAATTTTTCAGCGGCAACAAATAATTATAAAAACAAATGCTATCGACTAAAAATATGTCGTATATACCTAAGATAGATGTAAAATTATGACGGATTTACAAATATATTAATATGATTTCGAGATATTTAGATTATATTCAAATCAAACTCGAGAAATTTAAAAAATAGTTGTAATATAATAAATTAATAAATATAAAAACAAATGCTATCGATGAAAAAATTGTCAAGTTCATCTAAAACATATGTAAAATGATGACTAAATTATAAACACATTAATATAACTGCCGCATATGTAGATATTTTAAATCAAACTTAAGCTATTTTTAAAATGGTTTTAAATTTTTTAGATGTTCGAAATAAATGCTATCGGTGAATAAATTATGAAATATATCTAAAACATGTGTGAAATTGTGACTTAATTATAGATACATTAATATTATTTCGAATTATTTGGATATTTTGAATGAAAGTTGTGAAATTTTGAAAATAGTTTTTAAATTCTTTCAGAGGCTTAAAATAAATATGCAAACAAAAGCTATCGATTTGAAACTTTTTCAGTATATTCGTAATATGTTATGAAAATAATGGTAATGGTATGAGTAAAATATATTTAAAGAGTTAGGAAGCAATAATTCATTTAATCTGATCTTCAAATTTGACGAAAATAAAATATATGCTTTTATTTGTAGTTGTTTGACACGTGTTACGATTAGGAATGATAAGTTTCAAGTATTAACTGTGTCAAGCAACTAAAAACTAAAAAAAATGTGTTTTTCTTCATCAAGTTTGAAGATCAAATTTAATAAGGAAATAATGAAGAATCATTGATTTTTTACTCCTGAGTATATTTTACTCAAACGCAAGTTTTACCTTTTTTTTGTTCCCTTTTTGTCTTCCCACTGAAGCGTTGAGAGTGTCAAAATAATTGGAGGGTGGGATAGAGGCCACCCACCCACCCTACATATACATTGTGACTTCCACCACTCTCACTGTTTTAGTTTCCTTAAAACACATCAATACAACTGTAGATCTCGGCGAATAAAATGCAGACGCCTGACACGTGTTTTCGATCGAACTTATAAAAGCCACCCACCCTACATATACATTGTTACTTTCAGCATTATCACTGTTCTAATTTCTTTAAAACCAACACCACACAATTGTTGATATTTTTATTGAATACAAGGCATTTGTCTCGACACGTGTTTTCGATCAAACTGATAGAAGACACCCACCCATCCTACATATACGTTATTACTTCCAGCACTGTCACTGTTCTAGTTTTCTTATAACCACAACAACGCTACTGTTGATATTGTTAGTGAATAAAAGGCAATTGTCTGACACGTGTTTTCGATCAAACTGATAGAAGACACCCACCCATCCTACATATACATTATTACTTCCAGCACTGTCACTGTTCTAGTTTTCTTAAAACCACAACAACACTACTTTGATATTGTTAGTGAGTAGAAGGCAGTTGTCTGACACGTGTTGTCGATCAAACTGATAAGAGCGAACCACCCACCTTACGTATACATTACTTTCAGCGCTGTCGCTGTCTTAGTTTCCTTAAAACCTGACCAATATTACAGCAGATCTTACAATCGAATAAAATTCTTTTGCTTGACACGTGTTTCGATCACACTGATAAACAGTGTATATTTATAAAATCATCATTGTTGATCGAAAAACATGTCAAAGAATTAAAAATTAAAAAAAAAACAAAAACAAGTGTTGCAGATTAAATTTAATATAGAAATTTATACAAAATTATTGATTATGATTTCTTGACTATATTTTACTAATTGGATAGTGATTAATATATAAGTTTAATAGCTTGTTTTTTGGTAAAATATTTCCAATAAATCGTTGTTAATGTTAAATAGAATTGGAGGGTGTGATAGGGGCCACCCACCTACCCTACATATACGTTGTTACTCTCTTCACTGCTTTGGTTTGCTTAATTTCACACCAGTTTTAGTGTAGATGTTATAGAATAAAAGAATCAAATTTAATTTGAATTTCAATGTATATGTAGGGTGGGTGGGTGCCTACTATTTCACCCTTCAATTATTGAAATAATTGTTTTATTGGGAAGACTTTACAAAAAAGAATGAAACGTATAATCTTCTTGCGACTGTCCATGAATTTAATCCAATGTTTGAGTATTTTTTACTAATTGGAGGGTGGGTCAGAGGCCACCCACGCACCCTACATATACATTGTTACTCTAACCACTGTCACTGCTTTGGTTTTGGTAAAATTTACCCCATTTTTAGTGTAGATGGTGAACAAAAAAAAGGTAGGAATATTTCAGTTTGTCTTCTCTCCTAGAGGAGAGGGAAAATTTCACCTGGGGTTTTAATTCTTGTACCAATTCAATTTTATAGGGGTGCATCTTTAAGTCTTTGTGCATAAGATTATGTATTTGCTCAATAAACTGCAGTTATTACAAAATAGATAACAAATATTGAAAGCATACAAACAAATTTTGACAGCAAGTTGAAGGGCGATGTTCTTCCACTCAAACTCCATTCAAATAAAATGTTGAGTATATTTACATATTTTTTATATTATAAATTTTGTAATATTAAGTTAGAAAGGAGTACAAAGATGTTAATGTTAATAATAAATGTCCATTCCTCATTCCATTGAAATTTTAGGACTGTCACGAACAGACTGGTTAATGCTATCTACATAATCTGCCGTTCTTGATGATCTTGGTCGACCCGTTTTTTGTTATTCCGATATCTTCAAAGATTTTCACCCATTTTCGAATGAGAGGTATGCCACATTTAAGTGTCTAAAACCTTGAATATTGCAGATCTTCTCAAAATTTTGATAAAACGTTCACATAATGACTTAATTCCCAAGAACCAGACTACTGATTGACACTGCTCGGATTAGTTGCATTCATGCAGGAAGCTAAAGATATATAAACATTCTTTTAAGACAATAATAATTAAACTGTTATGTTTATAAACATAAAAACAAAAGTTTTTACCACTTAGTACTACTTTTAGTGTTTATCACGAACTTCCACTTAGTAATGGTCGATCTTTCATGATGACTAACTGTTCCACTCGACTTTAATTTCGATGCTAATAAGACAGGATTATTAATACGCACGTGTATGCAAATGATTTTTTTTCTTCGACCATTATTCAATTCTTGGGAGTTTTCAATGTGGCCAAAGTGGGCGTTTACAGTTAATGACATTGCAAATAGCCGCGTGAATTTCAGGAATGTCGCTGGAATTTCTGAAAATATCGCTTCACACCTGCCGCAACTCATCAACCCGAGTGTGTCGGGTTAAATGCGAATTATGTCGGATAACTCGCCGTCGACGTTTCCTTTATAGAAACAATGTGGAAAATGGGAAGGTCTTTTTTAATTAGTCATATGTGTGGTGTAATTAAGTGCTGAGTTTGTTTTTTTCTTTCTGGGTGATAAGATAGCAAGACAGGAACGAAAATGTTCTTATAAATTAATCTGCGTTAATGTTAGCGTACGAAAATATCCACTTTGTTATTGTTTCTGATACAAGGTGTCTCAAAATAATGAAACTATAAAATTTTTTCTTAAAAATACTAACGGCAAAATGTAAACCTTTGTTGGTCACTGCAATCATTTTTTCGAACAGGTAGACTCTACAATGGCTGCCTTTTTATGATGAAGGGAATCCGAAGTGGTTCAGGTAAAATCCCTTCACTCAGATAGCCTTCCTTTTTATGATGGATATTTTGTTTCAAATGTTCAGAGAAGTTTGTCTTTTGGCGTAAACTTTAGATTTGAGATAAACTCACGTAAAAGGATTCATAGGGAATAAATCACAACTGCGTGGAGGCTATTTTGTCATCAATTCACTTTGACCACCATTCTGGGGCTTTAATTTTTGTACCAACTGAATTTTATAAGGGTGCAGCTTAAGGCTTTTGTGCATAATGCGGTGTAATGACGATCTATCCATATTTAAAACACTTGCGCGCTTTCAAATTGAAAAGTTCGTATCGTCACGAACAGACTGCTTAACACCATCCAAGTTCTCTGCCTTTCTTCATTATCTTGATACCGTTTTTGGGCTTTCCAATGTTGTACCGGTCTTAACAAATATTCTTCCCCCATTCTAGAATGACAGGTATGCTTGGAGTCACAATTAAGTGGCAAAAACCTTGAAAATTGCAGTCGACGAATCAAAATTTTGGTAAAAGTCCCGCACACACAAAGCGTGGTCCGCTGCAGACAAACGCTCCATGATGATTAAATTCCCAAAAGCCAGACTACCGATTGATTTAACCTCCCCAAGCCCCTCGAATTCGTTACGTTCACACAGGAATCTAAAGAAATATAAACTTTCTTTTAGGACACCTTGTATTATAAAGAGCGACAGATCTGAATTAACATCACTCAAAGTGAGTTATTAAATGGTACCTTTTGCGTTGTGAATTTATCTTTACTAAACTGAATTTTTAAATTGAAGTTTTTTGACCACAATAACATGAATGAATTATTTCGACGTATTTAATAGTAGAGATTTTTTTATCGAAAAGTTTTTTGTTAATGACTTTGATTTTTACTTTGGTGAAATCTAAGTGCCTCTCCACTGGCATTTTAATAACAGTGCACACTTTTATCGGGCATTTGATCCGCGGTGTGTAATCAAGTCGTGTCGTTACGGTTCCATTGTTCCGTTAGAGAAATGCGTTCCCTTGAATAAACCGAAAACGGGACTGCCAATCACTGTATGTGTGTTCGGCGTGTGTCTAGGACGCTAATTTTAGAGAGTCGTGGTGTGTATTTATGAAATATACGCTCTCATCCTGAATTCGTATCGCTATCAGCCTATAAATCATCGGCCGTCATGCACCGACGATTTTCCAGCCTTCTCGTTCTCGTTCAACAGATTTTTGTTTCATTTTTTCAACTATTATATACTCTCACCAAGAAAAGGTTGCAATAGGTAAAAAGGGATAGAGGGCACCCACCCACCCTACATATACATGATCACTTTAAAAACTAATGTCAGTAAAACATCTTTAAAAATTATTTGAAATACTTGTATGAATACATCAATTAAAAAAATGCAATAATTTTGAGTTTGTTTACATTTTACAACTTCTAACTAAAACCCTCGCTTATGTTTTACTGATTGGAGGGTGGGATAGAGGCCACCCACCCACCCTACATATACTTGATAACTTAAATTGCTAATCGTTGATGATTTTCCTGCTAAAAACAATCAATCCCTTTATGTAATAAAAACTAAAACAATATCAAAATTTCTTCTAAAAATTTCTAAAATTAGAGGTGATATTAATAAACATTATCTTAAAGGAATCTAACAGAAAAATTCATTATAAAATTCTGAAATAATGGAAAAAAATTCTGGCAAAATAAAATTCCTAGAAAATTTTAGAAAACTAGCTAAAAATTTTCTAAAAACTTTTAAAACACCTAAAAAATTCTAACAATTTGGAAGATTAAGCAAACAAATGATTACAAATTCTGGTATAATTTGATGTTCCTAGAAAATTTTAGAAAACTGGTTGAATTTCCTAAAAATTCTAAAAAACCTGAAATCTTCTAAAAATTTGAACGATAAAGCAGAAAACTGATTACAAATTCTGATATAATTATAAAAAATGCTAGAAAATTGAAATTAAAGGAATTTGGAAAAAAGTATTTTAAAATTTTAGAATTATAGAACAAAATTCACGCAATTTGGAAGAGAAATTTCTAGAAAGTTTTAGAAATTTAATAACAAATTAGTTGAAAATTTTAGAACCCTCGAAAAAATTTCTAATGATTTCGAAGAGATTCGTTGAAAACTAAGGTAATATAAAACGAGAAATGATGGAATATTTGAAGTAGAAAAATGCCAGAAACTCTTTAAAAGTCGAAGAGAAATTGATGGAAAATTATACAACCTTCAATGAAAATTCTAGAAATCTTGAAGACAAACAGATGTAAAATTAAAGATAATTTTCTAAAATAGAACCCAATAAAAGAAATTCTAATAATTCGTAAGATAAAATGCTGAAAAGTTTTCTAAAAATATAAGAAAAAACTATGGAAAATTTATAGTCCTAGAAATTTTAGAAACCTGTAAGAAAAATTGCTGAGATATTGCAGAAATTTGAAAAAAGATTTCTAGAAAATTCAATAAGAGATGGAAAATTCTAAAAAATTTCTGACAATAGAAGAGAAATTAATAAAACATTAACTGAAAGTAATCTAGCAAAAAAATATTTAAAAATCATGGAGGAATATTCTGTCAATTTGAAGTTCCTAGAAAATTTTAGAAATCTGGATGAAGATTTGCTAACCCCTGAAAAAATTCTAAAAATTTGAACGATTAAGCAAAACACTGATTACAAATTCTGGTATAAATATTTAAAAAAAATGCTAGAAAATCTCTAAAATTGAAATTAAAGGAACCTGGAAAAAATATTTTAAAATTTTATAATTATAGAACAAAATTCTCACAATTTTAAAGACATTTCTAGAAAGTTTTAGAAATTTAATAGGAAAATTCGTAATTTAATTTTTATTTTGTAAAATACGTTCTATTGCAGTAGTTAATATGTATTATATAGTATTTTGTATAGTTAATTTATCCATAATTCTCTTTCTTGTAATAGATTAAGCTGTAATGATTTCATTGACCAAATGTGGTCAAACTTATTTTGTAATTTTGTATAAAAGGCATTTGCCGTAAATAAATAAAATTAGTTGAAAATTTTAGAACCCTCGAAAAAATTTCTACTGATTTCGAAGAGATTCGTGAAAAATTAAGATAAGCTAAAACAAGAAATTAAGGAATATTTGAAGAAGAAAATGCCAGAAACTCTTTAAAAGTCGAAGAGAAATTGATGGAAAATTATATGACCTTCAATGAAAATTCTAGAAACCTGAAAGATAAACTGCTGGAAAATTAAAGATATTTTTCTAAAATAGAACCCAATAAAAGAAATTCTAACAATTAGTAAGATAAAATGCTGAAAACTTTTCTAAAAACATAAGAAAAATCGATGGAAAATTTTAAAATCCTAAAAAAAATTAGAAATCTGTAAGAAAAATTGCTGAGATATTGTAGAAATTTAAAAAACGATTTCTAGAAAATTTAATAAATGATGGATAATTCTATAAAATTCTAAAAATAGAAGAGAAATTAATAAAGCATTTACTGAAAGTAATCTAGCAAAAGAATTATTTAAAAATCATGGAGGAAAATTCTGCCAATTTGAAGATCCTAGAAAATTTTAGAAATCTCGTTGAAAATTTGCTAAAAACTTCTAAAACCCTTGTAAAAGATTCTAAAAATTTGGACGATTAAGCAAAAAACTGATTACAAATTCTGGTTTAACCATTAAAAAAATGCTAGAAAATCTCTAAAACTGAAATTAAAGGACCTGGAAAAAATATTTTAAAATTTTATAATTATAGAACAAAATTCTTGCAATTTGGAAAAGAAATTTCTAGAAAGTTTTTGAAATTTAATAGGAAAATTAGTTGAAAATTTTAGAACCCTCGAAAAATTTCTAATGATTTCGAAGAGATTCGTTGAAAACTAAGGTAATATAAAACGAGAAATGATGGAATATTTGAAGTAGAAAAATGCCAGAAACTCTTTAAAAGTCGAAGAGAAATTGATGGAAAATTATACAACCTTCAATGAAAATTCTAGAAATCTGGAAGACAAACAGTTGGAAGATTAAAGATAAAATCGATTTCTAGAAAATTCAATAAATGATGGAAAATTCTAAAAAAAAATCTAAAAATAGAAGAGAAATTAATAAAACATTAACTGAAAGTAATCTAGCAAAAGAATTATTTAAAAATCACGGAGGAAAATTCTGCCAATTTGAAGTTTCTAGAAAATTTTAGAAATCTGTTTGAAGATTTGCTAAAAATTTCTAAAACCCCTGAAAAAATTCGAAAAATTTGGACGATTGAGCAAAAAGCTGATTACAAATTCTGGTATAACTTTAAAAAAATGCTAGAAAATCTCTAAAATTGAAATTAAAGGAACCTGGAAAAAAACATTTTGAAATTTTATAATTATAGAACAAAATTCTCGCAATTTGGAAGAAAAATTTCTAGAAAGTTTTAGAAATTAAATAATAAATTAGTTAAAAATTTTAGAACCCTCGAAAAAATTTCTAATGATTTCAAAGAGATTCGTGAAAAATTTAGGTAAGCTAAAACAAGAAATAAAGGAATATTTTAAGAAGAAAATGCCAGAAACTCTTTAAAAGTCGAAGAGATATTAATGGAAAATGTTTATAACCCTCTATGAAAATTCTAGATATCTGGAAAATTAAAGATAATTTTCTTAAATAGAACCCAATAAAAGAAATTCTAACAATTAGTAAGATAAAATGCTGAAAACTTTTCTAAAAATATAAGAAATATCGATGGAAAATTTTAAAATCCTAAAAATTTTAGAAATCTGCAAGAAAAATTGCTGAGATATTGTAGAAATTTGAAGAGATTTCTAGAAAATTCAATAAATAATGGAAAATTCTAAAAAATTCTAAAAATAGAAGAGAAATTAATACACAAATAAAAAACTTTTTAACTTTGTTTGTATAACACGGACTTTATTTAGTGACTATAGTTTCGACAATTTTAGCTTGTCATTATCAAACTAGAAGTTTGATAATGACAAGCTAAAATTGTCGAAACTATAGTCACTAAATAAAGTCCGTGTTATACAAACAAAGTTAAAAAGTTTTTTATTTGTGAAGAATTATGTATAACGAAGTAGAAGCCTCCACCGTTAACAGAGAAATTAATAAAACATTAACTGAAAGTAATCTAGCAAAAAAAAATATTTAAAAATCATGGAGGAAAATTCTGCCAATCTGAAGTTCCTAGAGAATTTTAGAAATCTGGTTGAAGATTTGCTAAAAACTTCTAAAACCCCTGAAAAAATTCTAAAAATTTGGACGATTATGCAAAAAACTGATTACAAATTTTGGTATAACTATTAAAAAAACTAGAAAATCTCTAAAATTAAAATTAAAGGAACCTAGAAAAAATTATTTTAAAATTTAAGAATTATAGAACAAAATTCGCGCAATTTGGAAGAGAATTTCTAGAAAGTTTTAGAAATTTAATAGGAAAATTAATTGAAAATTTTAGAACCCTCGAAAACATTTCTAATGATTTGGAAGAGATTCGTGGAAAATTAAGATAAGCTAAAACAAGAAATGGTAGAATATTGGAAGAAGAAAAATACCAGAAACTCTTTAAAAGTTGTAGAAAAATTGATGAAAAATTATATAACCTCCAATGAAAATTCTAAAAATCTGGAAGACAAACTGCTGGAAAATTAAAGATAATTTTCTAAAATAGAATCCAATAAAAGAAATTCTAATAATTCGTAAGATAAAATGCTGAAAACTTTTCTAAAAATATAAGAAAAATCAATGGAAATTTTAAATATCCTAAAAATTTTAGAAATCTGGAAGAAACGTTGCTGAGATATTGTAGAAATTTGAAGAAAGATTTCTAGAAAATTCAATAAATAATGGAAAATTTACGAAAAGTGAAAGAATATTTTACAATCCTCAAAGAAAAATCTAGAAATGTGAAAAGCAATTTGCTAAAGAATGAAGAAATCTGGTAAATTAAAATTTATTTTGAAATTCTAGAGTCGTTGAAGAAAATTCTCACAATTCGGAAGAAATATTCATAGATTTGATGTACAATTCAAAAATTTTCCTTTTTAATTTCTTTTTTATTCAAAAAGTTTTGTAATTAATTTCATTGGATACAGCGAGACGATAAGGAATTAATGTTTATATGTATATGTAGGGTGGGTGGGTGGCCTGTATCCCACCCTCCAATCAGTAAAACATCATCAAAAATTATTTGAAACATTTGTTTGAATAAATCTATGAAATTTTGCAGTAATGTTATGTTTATTTATGTTTTGCAACTTTTAATTAAAACCCTAGCTTATGTTTTACTGATTGGAGGGTGGGTTAGAGGCCACCTAATTTAATAGATTTATTCAAACAAATTTTGAAAAATAAGACATAACTTTTTAACAAAAGTTAACGAGAATGAAAAACTGAAAAAGTCTTATTAAAACATGTTTATCATAAAGTTCTTGTGAGAAAAAATTAAAAGTGAATAATTTTGACATTTTTTTCCCATTACTAATAAACTAAAGGAGTTAAATGAAATTTATAGAACAAGTAATTGTGATGAATTTAAAATTGAGCAAATTATTAAGAATAGCCTTTTTGCGCGAGCCTCAAGATATAGTGAAAGTATTATGATGGCCACATCACCATGTTATTTAATATTGAAGTTAACGGTTTTGAAATGTTCGAAAAAATTGTCTATAGTAACCACAAAGTCCAAGAAATAAAATAAAACTAATAAATTTTTAACAAGACTTTATTTTTAATCAATAATATAATCACCCTCGGTATCAACAACCTTTTGCCATCTAGAGTGCCGATAAATCGATAAAAATCAACTGGTTTTTAAGTAAAATATCTCGAGATGACATTTTGGACATCATCCAAAATATTGTAGGGATCAGAATTGATGGAAATCCGAGGGTGCGATTTCAGGCAGTGTTCATTAATTTTTTTGTCGTGTTGCAGAATGATGAATTTTCTGTTGATAATCGCCGGATATTTTTCGATTAAAGATTGGTTCACTCGATCCAATTGTTCACAATAAAGGTCTGCATTCACAATTTGTCCAGGTTTCAACCATTCAAAATTAACAATTCCGCGAATACTCAACCAAACACACAGAATCACCTAATTGGGATGTAAACCCGGCTTTGCAGTTCTTCGTGGTGATTCATTTGGAGAGAGCCAAGGCCTTTTGCGTTTTGGATTATTATATAGAACTCATTTTTTGTTTCCAGTAATCAAACGATTAAAAAAACAGTTCTGTATGGTTGAAACAATACGTTGCATATAATGGATCGATTGGCTTTGTTCTCTTCTAGCAGATTATGGGGGACCCAAACACCTTCTCTGCTAATTTTTGAAATCTGCTTCTTTCTTGGATTGGTTAGGGGTATTTCGATTATTTGGACATGTATTTGCTGCCACTTCTGTTAATCTTTCTGATCGATAGGAGTCAGAGAGATAAAAATTTTCGGATTTGAACTTTGAACCATTTTTGGCATTTACGAACGTCTAATACACGTGGATAAATATCTCAAATGTTTTTTGAAGCCTTACTACGCTTGTGAAACTCAAAAAGCATACAATGCAGGATATGCTCTTTTGGTATTTGGCTGGACATTTCACCACAAATTCCAAAAAAGTTTAATATTGAATTATTTAGAAGTGTACAAGTCATAATAACCTTAAAATGACTTTGGCACGCCTTCGAGATACATAATGAGCTGAAAAATGAAAATCAAATGCGCAGAAACGACATTACTTTCCGGCCCTCATAATAATTTTCAAAAGTGATTTGTTTTTGTAGTCTTAATAAGACACATTTGTTGTAAGATTTATGAAATATTTTCGTGTTTTTACTTAGAGAGGACCATTCGCAGTGTGGTGGAATAATTTGAGTCCACTGGTTCAGTAAACAATAATCCAACACCCGTATGACGATGAAACGCATGATCTGCCAAAAACATCACCGTTGTCCTTGAGAATATGCAGGAGAATCCGAAGTAGTCGATTTCACGTCGCTCACAAGAACTCGGCCTTTAGCAGACCACAATTTGGTGAATTTTGCGTCGTGACTTGGGCAAAATTCAAATGACCCAGGACCTGTAGGTAGTTGGAAACTGACCATAATTTTCATCAAAAAAATTATCTTCATCATGAGGCCTATTTTTGGATGGATGAATGGATACGTCAACATACAAAATTGTTGAATTTGGGACAATACGAATGCCTAGTGCATTCCGAAAAAGTCACTGTTTGGTGTGGATTTTGGGCTGGCGGCGTCATCAGTCCCTATTTCTTTTATAACAACGTTGGAGAGGCTATCACAGTTAATAGGTCGATAATTACCAAATTCGTTGGATTGGAGATATGGACACCAACGACATGTGGTTTTAACAGGACGGCGCTATGTACCACACAGCTCACATTGGACATTCTGCACAAGGGCGTCATCTCACGTGAAGGTGATGTGAACTGGCCATCGAAATCGTGCGATTTAACTCAGTTAGACTCTTTCTTGTGGTGTTTTCTTATGTCGTAGGTCTGTGCGAATAAACCATAAACCACAGTAGCCCTCAAAGCCAATATAACCCATGCCATCGGTCAAATTCAGCCAAAGTCATTGAAAATTTGACATTTCGGATGAGCGCCACCCATCGAAGCCACGGCAGATGGCGTGTATGATGTTATATTCCATACATAATGGCATCGATAGGCCTTTCAAACGAATAAAAATTTCGATGATATCTCACACACACTTTGTTATATCTAAATTTAAAGATACCTTATAGTTTAGGTTGGTACTCTATAGGATTTTTAGTTTGTGGCGCTATCTATTAGTCAAACCAAAGACTTTTTTAAAGCCTGTTTAGCAGTATCAAAACAATTCTTGTAGTCAGGCAATATAAAAATAACATAAACTAAAGTTATAGAAAAACACTTCCACTGTTTACCGTTTATTTAGAAAATATTTGTTTTTACTGTTACATCCTTCCTTCGCATGAACTAATTATGATTATAAATAGATGACCGGAAGAATGCGCTTAATTGTCGTGCAATTATGCAATCGAAAATGACATAACAGAGCCCCGGCCGTTGTGGATAGAGCAGCAACAGCGTTATTATTTTATTTTTCTCTCTCTCTCTCTAGTTATTCAACAATTTTACACGTACACACAAACACACGTCGAAGCGATGAAAGTGAAGGTCGCGGCGCTCGGTGCGTTCTGTTCTATAAATAGTGATTACGTAATCGCCGGCTATAAATTAAAACTGCGCCTTTTTATACGTGAAAAGAAGAAAACCGATAAACCCAGATTTTGCGAATTAATAGGGTGATCCGCTTTGCGTCGCTGCACTTTAATCATACATCGTGTTCGAGTGTGTACGTCCATGCATTTAAAATGGACGCCATTTACGCGAAACCGCACGAGCACGCCGGGCTTTTCTTCGCGTAATTAGGACGGACGGCGAGAGGAACGTCTTGAAGTTCGTGTCATTAGCCTGTGGAGTGGCGACGTGTTGTTTTACTGAAAATTGAAAGAAAACAAAAATGTGTGTGCTTTATACAGTGATTATAATATTGCGTGTTCGTAGTTGAACATTGGTATAATAATTATTGTATTTGTTAGGGCAAGTCTAAAGTAATTAAAAAGTAATGTATACTCAGTGATATAGAAATCGCAACACTAAGAAGTAGTAGGACTTTTTGTAATCAAACTTGGCACACACGTTTAACTATTAAAATATAACGTTGATTAAAAATTTGATTCACATGGATTAAGTGATATTGATGTTGAATTGACGAGGCGGATACATGATGAAACTCCATAACAAATTGAAATAAAACAACACAGTTGGGAGGGTTTCACATTTATTGTTGAACACTGCAACATGTTTCGCCACACAGTTATACATCTGCCTGATGAAGCCACTGTGTGGCGAAACATGTTGCAGTGTTCAACAATAAATGTGAAACCCTCCCAACTGTGTTGTTTTATTTCAATTTGATATTGATGTATTTAACAGCTCTTTCAGATTTTTCTAACTATTTTATCAATCGAAATTGTGTTCGGTTTTTTGTTGTTTTCGCTTTTGAAAGTGTTATTATGCCTGGAAATTGAAATTGACCATCAATTAAGGGAATTCGACAGAGGTGGCATTGTTGATTTGAGCGAAAGTGTTTTTTCAATTAGAGATATTGCTAACAGCCTAAACCGAAATCAATCGTTGCTATCAGACATGAACTAAAGAGGGTCACAGAAAGGTTCGTAGAAGAAGAACCGGGAGACGAAGAAGAATAAATGAGGTTTAAGACCGCCGTCGTCGACATATGAAAACAATAGAGCGATCCTTTAGTATCAGATAAATTGCTGATCTATGGTTAACCAACGAAATTCATCCATCAAATGGTTTACCGCAGAATCAGAACATTCGGCTTGCAATCATATAGGCCACATCTTGTGGTTCAACATCGACAGAAACTTTTGGAGTCGTGTAGGTTGCGACTGTATTAGAACCTAGGGTGGTGTTTAGTCATGAATCCTGATTGTGTTTGGGGATGTATGGTGGCCGTATGAGGGTCAGACGAAGGCGTTGCAATATGGAATTTTTTATTGAGAGGCATATGCATCAAACTGTAGTGATTATGGCATCATCTTCTTCGATGGCACTATTGCACAACTTGGGCCATAGCCTCCTTAATGATTTGCCTCCAATGTTCACGGTTATTAGCCGACCTTTTCCAGTTCCTTACTTTTAGCAATTCTTGGGCGTCTTTGACGTTATCCGCCTACCTTGCTGGTTATTGTCCACCTTCGCTCCGCACGCGAACTTCGATGTATCCGTGGTGATCACAAAAGGTTTATCAAATTGGGAATATTGTAGAATTGGTGGTTTTGTTAGTATATTTTTCAACAATTGGAATGATTTCTCGCATTCATCTGTCCATAAAAATGTTGATTTTTTCTTGTTAATTGATCTAGTTAATGCGTGTGCGCCTTGTCGGTGGTAAAACTTGTCATATCACATGGCTCTTCCGCTAGTGGAGTTTGATGAAATCCTGTTGACAGGTCTAAAACTGAGAACCATTTCCCTCTTCCTAGTAGGTCAAGTACGTCGTCCATTCTCGGTAATAGGAAACGATCAGCGATTAATTTCTGGTTTATTTGCCTAAAGTCTATGACAAGTCGCCATTTTTTACTTACATCCGCTGTCTTCCTTGGTACTAGCATTACCTGTGAGTTGTAGGATGCTCTCGGTACGATGCATTTCTTCATTTGTGGACATACATCCCATTTTATTTGTGACTGAGGTTGTTCTTAGAAAAATTTCATAACTTACTCTGTATTCCTTTTTTTGGGTTGGGCCCGGTGATCTTCATTTGTGGGTAGCAGATTCTTGTTTCATTTGGTAGATAATGCCATTGCAATATGACCATCTGTCGCCAAGGTCGCCACGTAAAATGTTTTACGGTCGCCAATGTAGTACGTGTGTTTTATTTGAGTATTAAGATACGTGCCTCAATTTCATTACAGATTGATCCCTATCATTCTCACTGCGTGTTAAGAGTGCCAGGTTGGAGAGCATCGGGGCTAATTCATCCCCTGCTGCAGTCCTGTGTATGAGTCAAATTCGTCTGTTAGTTGGTTCTTAGAAGTCTCACTAGCTTAGGGGGTATGTTGAAATCAAGCAAAATAGAGTAGATCTTGTTTCTATCTACACTGTTATACGCCTGTTTAAAATCTATATATAAAGAGTTGGCGATTATCGATGTCAAACTGCCAGAATTTTTCGTTATCTGTCTGTTGGTGTGTAGTTGGTCGACTGTAGATCTCCCAGATTTGAATCCTGCCGATGGTGTTTTCGGCGTATTATTCAAGTTTGTCCTTGATGATCGTTGTATATGTCTAAGTAGCGATTACCCTATAATTGTTACAGGCGAGTTTGTCTACCTTTTTATGTATAAGGTGTATAAGGCTGGTGTTCCACTCTTGCGGCATTTTTTTGTGTTCCGGATTTTAATTATTAATTTATACACTAGATGTTCTCCGCCACATTTCAGGAATTCCGCTGAGGCATTGTCGACACCCAGTGCTTTATAGTTCTTTACCTTTCCGAGTGGTTTCGATATTTCTTCGTAGGTGGGTTGCTCGTCAGCTTCCTCATTAGCACTTGCTTCTAGACGTGGGTCGCGTTCTTAAGGAATGAGGAGATCTTGAAAGTGTTGCTTCCATCTGTCTAGAATTTGTTGTTTCCTGATAGAGTCCCGTTTGTAGATTTTCAAAGTGATGTTCTTGGCTGATACGCCCATTTGAAGAAGTTGATGTCCTCGTATGTTTTATACTAAAGTTTTTTTTGCCATTTTCATGGTGGCGTTAAGATACGCCCTATTTTTTACTTACTATTTTCTTAATTGCCTTTCTGAATTCTTTGCATGCCATCTTTTTTTGTTGGCATTTCTAGGTATGCTAGTCTCCATTTTGGACTTCAATAGCTTGTCTGCATTGTATTCCATACTATTCGTTTCTGGTTGTCTTTGGTTTGTATCCTATTGATGATTCTGTAGCTTTCATTTTTGCTTCTTTGATCGTTTGTGAGTCGTCTTCAATGTCTTGATCATCTGGCCAGTTTCTCAGCATGGCGGTTAGGTGTTCTTCTAGCGTCTTCTAGTATTGTATTCTTGTTTTTAGAACGCTTAGTTTTTCTACGTATAATTTTTGGGGCTTTTTGAATTTGACTTTGCATTCATATTATGTGTGTTGCTCCAGTTGCTCAAGTAACTACGGTTCCATTCCATACCCAAAGGATTTGGTAAAACAATAGTTCATAGGTCTGCTAGAGACAAAGTCAGACGACTCATGACTGTCATCAAAGCTAGATGATGATTTGATTCCATTAGGTTGTTGATTAGCATGTTAGTTGTTTGATAGTTCGTGTTTTATAAACGACCACCAAAAACATTTGGATTCATTTATATTCCAAATTGATGACTTTGAATACCTGACTAATGATACCCACCCTGAAGTGGATTCAATTGTAAATGAGCTTGTGTATGCTCTGCTTGAACGACGGATATGTATAGTATCTATTGGTATTGTCAACTTTGGAGCTTGAATATGACTAAAGTGAGAAATCGAAAGTGATAATTCTGGTGTTGCAGTTCTCTCATTTGGTTGTAGTATTTTAGAAACTGCTTTAATATTTCCGGATTTGATATGAATTCAGTCTAATCATCATCGTCATCATGTTTAGGCTGATTTATCAACGGTATATATTTCCTAGGGGTTCAAACGGGATTCACGAAGCTGCATCTATAAGAAATGCACTCAAGATGAAAAAGTATAAAGTATTTTGGTTTTTATGATGCACTCATTTACAATCACTTGCTCAAGTATTTAATAACGAGATTGAACCGAAAAGCAAAACAAATCATTCCCATTCATCCTGAAATTGCAACAACATTTTGAAAACAGTTACTTTCGGTATTAATTTGGATCCAATGTTTTGCTGTAACGTTATCGAAAAAGGACCAAAACAGTTTGAAGCCGACGCTGAGAATTTTAAAAAGTTTTCATTGGCAGAACTGAGAAGGTTTAAGGATTCTTATATATACAAAGCGGTTTCCTTTAAGCACGCTAAAATCGTACAGGATAAGCGTTTAATCTAGAAATACATAATAGATTTCATCATGTCTAAGAAAATGAATCTTTCTTATGACCTTATGGGCATGAAATGGAGAAGTTAATCAAGCTGGACAGGGTGCAGACTCCGTTTCCCTCGGTTGCCGAGGAATACTTGAACGTGTTTTACGAGGGTTTGATATTCAGGATAAGACTGTACCATCCGAAAGAGGTGGCCCTTTTGAAGCAGGACGAGTCCACCGAAGGCGAAACTTTTTACAAAGACACCGAGGAAAGTTTGAGGGTTGAGTGACAACTCGAAAGTATATTTAACAAGAACATCCATCATTTGGGCCAAGTACACGCTTAATCAAGACATGGTTAAGATCACAGTTGTTGGATGACTATCATATACCACCTGATGTGGTTGTGAATTTCCTAAAATCCGCACTATTCTTATCTCCGGATCCGTTCAAATATGCAACAAGTTGTTTTCTTAAGATTTCTAAAATTCATGTCCGAATATAATTTCAACTTTCAATTTTAATGATGAATTATCAAGAGACAGAATTATGGTAGCATACGCATTATCACGTAATACGACAGTGGTTTATCTGTTTTACGAAAAATTCTCCAACTGAAAATACATTAAGAATGATTGTGTGTCTAGCTGGGAAAACTTATAAATACTTATCGAATACTATAAACAAAGGAAATACATTTAAGTTTAATGTGTCGATAATAAAAATACCAACAAGTTTGAAGAATTTGAAAAAACCTCCAACAAACTCATACCTGTGGTTAATTTTAATCCTGTAGATTTATACCTTCAAGAATTAAGAAAAAACTATGGAGATTACGCTTTATTCTTCCATGATTTTTACGCTGGTAAATTGATAGGTATGCTGTGGAAAGAAAAGGCACTAGAGAATGTCGATTTTAAGGTTTTAACAATAGGTGCGAGAAAATACGGAGAAAACACGGATGCGTTAATAGAAGATATTTATACACTAGGTAGTGAAGCAAAATAAATACATTCTATTAATTACAGTTAGCGTCGAATAGCCTCTCTTTCTCAATGCTGAGTCTCACTTACATGAAACCTCTTATGAGGTGTAAACTCCGGTAACCTGAGCAACTTCGTTTAAGATCCGGTAAAAACCAGTATGGAGGACGAAAGCGGGAGAAATAGCCCTCCGAAAAGGGGATTGGGCTTGGGGCCAACTACCCCACCCTGAAAAACAAGTAAGTTACGAAACCAAAACAAACGCCTCGGATATCTGTTGGAAGAGGATAGTTTTGGAGGCAAAATCCCTATGAGGGATGTAAAGGCCAAAGAAAGAAAGAATCCAAAATATATTTCTTAGGTGAACTTTCTAATATAGGCAAAACTAAATGTTTAGAAATCATTCGGACTTCTTTTGAAGGTAGTACTACATTATTCGCTGGAACCAAAACTGATTTCTCAACTAACATCAAGCCTTAACTTCCGCTCTACTTGACTGTCTGAATTTTCAACTGTTTTTACTTCGATTCCATTCAATTTAGAATACTTTTCAAACCTAGCCAATTCCTCCTCAATAATTCCAGGATCCGTCAATTAATCATCCCTGTTTCATTAGTTTCTGACGGCTTGAAAATCTATTCATGTTGTAATATGTTACTAGAGCTAAAAGGAGCATTTTTCACATCAGCTTCAATATTTAGAACTTTCCTTTATACGGGTAAAACGGTTAAATTAGATCCAAAATTTGTAACCGGTACATTAGCTTGAAAATCGGTAAATTCGTCCTTCTCTTTCCTAGGGAAACCGGACTTAAAATTGTTGATTTTAGAAATTCAGGTTTCTCTGAAATTTTTTATTTGCATGTTGTTAATGTTAATATTTGACCAGGATGGTTTGAAGGACGTGAAATCGCTTAACTCATCTTCTTCATACGCTTTTGTGTCCTCTTCGTTGGTTATTTCAGCAAATTGCAAACTGTTGACTTAAACTTTGTTTGTATAACACTTGATGTGTTTTATAAACAGAGTTAAAGTATTTTACTGATTATTAAACATTTATAACGAAGTAGAAGCTTCTTATATTCAAAATATTGTTGACTGATTAATTGTCGATAGATTTTCTCGATGACGTATTTGTGGCATTCGTTTGTGTGAAGTTTTCTACCTCAGTTTACGACACGGAATCAAGTGGTTTCGCTAGACTAGACCCGTCCCAATTGTTCAAATTGTGCTGTAGGTAATATTATTACCGTAATAATACTAATAGGAGTATGTCTTTATTTTCAAAGTGTCAAAAAAGTTTACAAAGTGAAAATTGCGTTAGGTTACATAATACTAATTGTATGTACAATTAATTAGGTACATTTGTGCTTGCCGTAGCCTCATTGGATTGGCTAGATGTGGACGGATTTTAAATTTGCGTTGGTGCTAAAATTTCGGACTTCATAGGTTCTGAATGAGTCAGTCCTAAATTCAGCAGCAAATTTTGGCATTTGAATTTATACCAGGACCATACAAAATATTTCTTGTATCAATATTTAGACTCTTCGGTAGTCCCTTTTGGGTTTGTGTACCTCAAAGCATTTATTTCTTGGACCTCAAAGGCATTCATAAAATGAACTAGTTACTGAAAATAAAGTTTTAAGTGGTGAAAAAAGTAAAAAGTGTTTTCCTTATTCTCAATGTATTTGTTTCAGTAATGTCTTCCATTTCCTTTCCGATGAAATTAAATTTGTGGTAATCATTGAATTCCACTTTACTATCTTCAAACATTCCTTCCAGTATTCATTTGGCCTTATCAAATACATTATTTGAATCAATCGCAAGGATGACTGATGAAGATGCAGAAGTGTAATCATCAAAATCACCAAATACGTTATCCACTTCGTTATCTAATTATGCCTCAAAAGCTGGCGAATCGTTTGGATTTTTCACTTCTAGAACAAGTATAACAAAGTCTCAACAATCTTCATCTTCTGTTGTTGGAGGAATATTTTTTGTTTCTATACTGGCGAAGTCTGCAAACTCGCCAAATTCATGGTTTCAACCTCATCTGTGTTCCTTGTAATATCCAATGTTTTATTTTCAATATCTGTACCTCTAGGAATTGTATTATTTCCCATATTCTTGGAATGTACATTGAGTTATTAAAATCTAAATCTGTAAGTTTATTATCTGTTGTTATTGTAGCTGCTCTTTTTATATTTTCTTCTAAATTGATTGAATTACTCAGTGTTGTATCAGCTAAATTCAGAGTATCTTTAACTTAGCCTTCAAATTCATCAGGAATAATTTGCGGCATTTCCTTCCTATACACATCCTCAGTTTCTGCTGACAGGTGCGAAGGCACATTTAGATCACCTGTCTTCGGTTGGTATTTCACGTTCACAGCCAATAATTTACCAGAGTACTCCTCTTTTGGCGCTTGTGGATAGTGATCTAGTAATGAAGAAAAAGTCGGGTGTTACTCTGTGGCAGTGGCCATTTTGGAAAATCGACGCCATCTTGGATTTACTTATCTCGAAGATAATGGTTATTAAAAATGCATGTGAGATGTCGTTTTATATGTTTTTTTTTTTAGGATGCTGAACACGTTTAAGACGTTTACAAATATATTAAGAACAATTTAACGGATTTCAACAAGTCAAACCACATTAAATAGTTACGAAAACTTATAGCATCATTTTACCTGGTTTTATTAATTTTTTGTTTCTTTCTTTGTACGTTTGAAGCTCTTCTGTAATTGGAAGTGATATGGAGCGATATGAAGGTATATTCTTAACAAAAATAGGAAGAGTAGTTGATGCAGAATTATGTGTCATATGTCAAATAGGATTTGAAGTTGAGAAACTGGCTCAACTTCAAACTGAAAATGGTCGCAAACGAGTATGAGAAGCTGCTGAGATTCGTCAAGATGAAACTGTCTACAGTCTTACAACAAATAGGTCCAGATGGCAACTTTAAGTAACTAAAATATGCTATGAAACCTATACTCATAAGGGTCAGTTAGAGAGGATTGCTAAGCGTAGAAAACTGTACCTCTAGGAATTGTATTATTTCCCATATTCTTGGAATGTACATTGAGTTATTAAAATCTAAATCTGTAAGTTTATTATCTGTTGTTATTGTAGCTGCTCTTTTTATATTTTCTTCTAAATTGATTGAATTACTCAGTGTTGTATCAGCTAAATTCAGAGTATGAAAAAGCATTGCAAAATGGGGACAAGTATGGAACAAGTAAAAGAAGGCTTAACTAAATCTTGTTCACGGGCCAATATAAAATCCCGACGTGCGACAATTAAACTGTGTTATATGTGGAAGCAAAAAAGCATAAAACAAATTACAATAAGCACAAGGTTTGCGAAACCAAAAGAGCAAAACGTTTTTTCTTAAGTTTCGCGCTTCTTCAAAGATGATGTGGTCACCCGCACTGCTGACATTAGTGACTACAAAGATATTATTTGCGAAAGATCTATTCTACCATCTCCGCTTGTATTTGCGCATAATTTTAATCATTATGAAAGTAAAATGAAACAGTTAGAACCATCTAGTGACGAAGTACCAGCAATGTGTTCTAAAGAAGAAGCAAGTGAGTAACTTATAAAAAAGTATCTTTCCACAGTTGAAATGCGGAATTGGTTTTACCTTAACTGAAATAATAATAATTATGATGACAAAACTTTACAAACGTCCAATTATCTATTCCAAAACAGGTGAATAAGCCAACTATGTTTTTCAATTCATCTATTGCTATTGTAGTTTAAGTGGATTTGGTACGATCAAAAAATGCTATTCGTGATTGTGCAAAACTATTATATATTTCTTCACCTGAAGAAGCTACGGTGTAGCGAAATAATTGTAGTGAGTAAAATAAAAAGTTGAAAATCATCAATAATTTACTATTATTATTATATTAAGTGCTTAGGAAATCATTTGATGCTGTTGATTTTAATCTAAAAAGCCGTTTTTGCGATGTAAATAACTTACAGATAGCAATTGACAATATGGAAATTCTAGAGCCCTTCACGATGTTCTTGACTGGGCTGTTCTATTGTAACGAAACAGATTTAAGTTAGACAGATTCTCTAATTTTCTATTCCAAAACAGGTAGCTAACCAAAGTTTTTAGTCATCTATTGCTATTGTAGATGTAGGGGATTTAATACGATCAAAACATGTTATTCGTGATTGTGCAAAACTGCTTTGGAAATCATTTGACGATGTTGATTTTAATTTATAATGCAGTTTTTCCGAATCAAAGGACATACAGATAGCAATTGACAATATGAAGATTCCAGAGCCCTTCACTATGTTCTTGGCTGAGATCTTCTGTTGTAGCGAAACAGATTTCAACCAGATTCTCTTCGTACGGATAACTCGGATGATTCAGTGGAAAGACAGGAGCGAACATACAATAAAATTTTAAAACTATCCAGTTTATATCAAACAATGTATTACATATATCATAATGGAAAAAAGAGGACATCATATAATGAATGGGATTGCTGTCCAGGATGTTTGTAGAAGTAGTACGTTAATCAAAAGCCTAAATCATCACGTTTTACTACCGAGTTTAATAACGGAAATGTGTCTACTACCAGCCATTTTGAAAAAACAAAATTTACAATAGGAGTTTTTAAAACTTTTAAAAAAGCACAATGAAAAGACTCTTTCCGGCTTAGATAGTACTCATGATAGTTTCCGTTCTTCTCCAGAGAAATCTTCGGCTACAATAAAGAAACAAAAGCTCTCATATACTTCAGTTCTTAAGGGTAAAAGGATATTCATAGAAGAGCTGTTTCCCTTTACCAAAGCACGAAATCCTGTAAAGATGAAAGAAAACGTCAATGCTACCAACATTTTGTAATGAATGAACATGACTATAAGAAAATAACTTGTAAGGATTTAACAAGAGCGATTACTGAACAACAAAAAAATCCCTCATGGCCTGCGTTTAAAGCAGCAATCTCAGTCCCTGTCGTTCAGAAAGACAGTGTTGGTTTCATACCATTAATTTCCAATCCAGTAACAGATTTTTCAACTGTGTACTCGGCTTTGTGCAACTTCAAAAATGTACTTGACTACTAGTCAAATTCAGCAAACTATTTTACTTGTTTTATGCGATCGAACGATCCGTGCTAGTGAGAAGTCGCTCTTCACGTGCTCCTTGTTCAAGTGTGTTTTATCATAGTTCTATGGTGTTTTATTATATCAGATAAGTACCAATTTGTTCGTTAAATTGCGGCGCATCCGGTGATGTAAAAATTAGCTTAAAAAGATCTGTAGAATTTGCTTTATAAGTTAAAATTCGAAAATTAATACTGTTCGATTAAACGAGGTGAACGGCCCGATCGCGTTTTTTCCGTTTTTTGTCGCATACTGATAGTGCCTGACGATTTGACTTATTAAAATCACTACTCCTCTGTATTATTTTGTTACCCTTTCCGTGGCCCACCTGTATTGTGTAGTTAGCCACCCTGATCGGCCCCTGGGTGCTTTGTAACCCTGTTTATCCCGAACCTAAAATGGTACTTTGTTGCGAAGCTTGTAATAAAAACATTAGCCCACGCTCACTATCCCTTAAATGTCAATTCTGTAAAAAATGGATTCATGCCGTATGCACTAATCTGCCGGAGGAAAAATTAGACTTCTTCTTGGAGGAAGCTAAGAAAGAAAACGGTAATAAATGGATTTGTGAACGCTGTACAAATTCTGGTAGTATAATTAAGGCGGACAATATTTCTGTTAGCTCGTTAGAAAACACGATAGCATCAATAATCGCAAAACAGTTTGAAATTTTTAAAAATCAATTTATGTCATCACCTTTTACTGTTGAAAATATAGATATTGTTGCAATTGAAGTAAATATATGTAAAAACAATACAGCTGTCATTATGTGTGTTTATATACCACCTCAAACTGCACTTGATACTTATAATCTATTATTCAATATGATAGAGCAACATTTTAGTTTAAATAATATAATTATTTTGGGTGATTTCAACTTAACTAACTACATTCAATATGTCTCCAATACAGAACGACACTTCACTATTCTACCACTTTTAAATTTTATTTCTTTTAATAATTTAAAGCAACATAATTTTATAAGAAACTGCAATAATAGAATTCTAGATTTAGTTTTAACGTCATATGAATATTGTATTGTTGAAAAATCAGAATGTGCTTTAGTTAATGAAGATCGACATCATCCGCCCCTGCTAATAAATATTGTGGCGCCACGAAAGTATTGTTCAAATTTTTCTCCTTCAGAACGTAACCACGATTTTTACAATTTTAAAAAGGCTAATCTTCATCTCCTATATGAAGCTATATCCCAAATAGATTGGTCCGAAATAGAACAGTCATGTGATGTAGAAGAATGTTGCAACTTATTTTACAAAAAGTTATATAATATCCTGGATATTCATGTTCCAAAGCGCAAACTCAAACCTAATACAAAGCAATATCCTCCATGGTTTAATGCGGAAATTATTCAATTAATAAAATTAAAGAATAAACTATTTAAACGCATTAAACTAGATAATGTAGTATTAGAGGAATTCAGATCTGTACGACGATTAATTAAGCAAAAAATTAAGTCAAGCTACAGCACACACATTAAAGCTGCAGAAGAAAACATAAATAATGACCCCAACCTTTTTTGGAGCTTTATTAATAACAATAAAGGACAGTCACGAATACCAGGATGCATGAAACATCGCAATACAGCCCTAGAAACACCTGGAGATATAGTAGAAGGATTCGCCGCACAATTCAAGAGCTCCTATTTGCCTCAAGATGATGTCAGAGATTTCAATCCGCAACACTATCCGCATGCCCTGGGTAATTTTGTAGTGAGTGAAGAACAAGTGTTGTGTAGTTTGCGCCGGTTACGACCGAAATTAACTATGGGTCCGGATAGTATACCAGCGTTTTTACTAAAAGACACTGCGGTTTATTTTGTACGGCCCCTAACATATCTATTTAATTTAGCTTTATCCAGTGGTGTCTTTCCATATCATTGGAAAATTACCCGTATTTGTCCTGTTTTTAAAAAAGGTGATAAGTGTTGTATAGAGAATTACCGACCGATTGCTCTAATATCTAATTTTAGTAAAGTATTTGAACGCATCCTATCAGATCATATTTATTACAAGGTAAACAGCACTCTTAGTATCCGACAACATGGTTTCATGAAAAAGAGATCGACGCAAACCAACCTAATGAATATTACCCAATTTATTTCTAATCATATGGATCTTGGTAACCAGGTTGATGTAATATATACCGATATGAGTAAGGCTTTTGATCGCATATCTCATAGATTATTAATTAAATTACTTCTTAAATGTGATATTAGTGGTAACATCGTGTCTGTACTTTCTTCGTATTTATCCAATAGAGTTCAGTTTGTCTCATATATGGGAATTAAGTCCAATACATATATAGCTAGTAGTGGTGTTCCTCAAGGGTCCAACCTCGGCCCATTGATGTTTTTAATATTTATTAACAATGTGTGTGATGTATTGGACTGTGAATTTCTCATGTATGCAGATGATATCAAACTATATTCAGTAATACACAACTCTGAAGAAGCCATAAAATTACAAAATAATTTGTCAAAATTAAGTGAATGGTGTTCTGTTAATAGCGTTAATATTAATATTTCTAAATGTAATGTCGTATCTTATACCCGATCAAATACTCCCATTTTGTATAACTACGCTTTAAACAATGTCCTTATCTCACGTGTAACTTCTATCAAAGATCTCGGTGTCTATTTCGATAATAAATTAACATTCAACATGCACGTTGAGAAAATTTCATTAAGTTGTTATAAAACTCTAGGTTTTATAATTAGGAACTGTCGTGATTTTCATTCATTAAATACCATATTTAAACTGTATCAGTCACTGATCTTTTCTCGAATTTCGTATTGTGCAACAGTGTGGTCTCCAGGATATTTAAAATATATTAATCTTTTAGAAAAAGTTCAGAAAAGGTTCTTAAAATATCTGTACTTTTTTAAACATGGTATTTTTCCTGATTATGACTTGTCTTATCATGCGTTACTTAGCGAGTTTCATATAGAAACAGTGCACAAAAAACACAAATTTATATCCATTACCGACTTATATAAGATTATACACAACATAACTGACAATGAAAATTTCATAGATTTAATAGAAATTAATATACCTAGATTTTCCTCACGACATAGGCGCACCTTTTCACTTAAAACTCCACGCACAAATCATAATTCACTATCACCTCTACATACAATGATCCGAAATTATCACGAAGTTCAATATTTAGTTGATATATTTCATTCATCTTTAAGCAAATTTATTAATGATTTGAATTCTTGTATGCTCTAAAAATCTTATCTGTGTTAAGCAATGTATATTATTTTATAATTTATTTTTAGTTTAATGTAATAGAATATTATTTTTAAGTTGTAGATTAAGCCAATCTTTGTATTTTCTCTGTAATTGGGCTCCATGCCTGTTGAGAATAAATAAATAAATAAATAAAATTAAATTATGAGAGTGAGTACAGTATTGCACATCGCCCTGAAGAAGTTAAAACTATATTTTTGTTTCTAGAAATATTTCACATGACTAAAATTCTTCTTGCTTATATATTTATATATGAGAACATTTCCATAGAAATTTGAAGTAAATGAAGCGGTTCTGAATGGTACATTATGTACGATGCTTTAAGGGAATGATTCTAATAGGTGAAGCAATGTTAAGGCTGAAACTGAACGAGTTTTTTAACGAGAATCCTCTCCAAAATTATGATATCGATGCAGCAATTCATAGTTTGAGAAAATGTTTCCATGACAACATTGATGCTACTGAGGAAAAGAATGGTGTTTCAGATTTAATTCCTACATTGCTTCCCTGACTTTGAGAGATACGCCTGAATTTCATGGTTTGCGCGAGAAGTATTTCTCTGAAAGATTTGGGAACATTTGGAGATTTTTGCAAGGCTCTGTTTTTACACATGAGACTAAATACAGCAACAAGAATAGATTTCATATTTGATTCTTATTTTGATAAGTCACCAAAGAGTTTTGAACGCATTCGTCGTGATACATCTCCACTCTTCAATCTCTAACACTGATTCCTGTACAAAAGGAGAAATTTTGGACGTCTGGAGTTCTAACAAAGCGAAACTTCAAGACTGTTTCAGATCATATCTCCAAGATGAATGCAACAATATGTGGCCAAATGTGGAGGTCTTCTACAACGCAACATCTCTTCCTTACCCAACATCATGCGTCTCCATACAGCAAACCAATATAACACAACCCAATGAAAAATTACAGTCTGCCATGTTGGAAGAGGTAGATATTATGCCCAATATTAAGCATTCTAAAAACAGAGGGTAACAGAGAGTGATTCTGGAAACGTTCTGGTTCTTCTCTTATATAATTGGACTACCTTCAGAAATATGGGAATGAAGGAAATGTTTATTCGTTTAGGTGTTGGAGCTACGACGCATCAAATACCAGTTAATATCATGGCTGAAAGAATTGCAATATGCCGTGTACTTCCTGCTGTACACTTCTTAACTAGGTCAGATTGCACTAGCAAAGTAGGAACAAAAATAACTAAAATTTCACTACTATCAAATAATAGGAAACACTAATTGGGATTTTTTGGAGGACTTCAACCTACATTTGAAGGCAAAATGTTCCTAAACCATCTAGGGACAGCATTGGTATCTGCATTCCCTGAAAAATCCTTTAACAACAAACCCAAGAAATTGTTTCAACAAAAACCACAAAAACAAACTCTCCAATCGCTTGTTGAAGCCGACCAACGTAATCCGGACAGTGCGTACATAAACGGGGAAATAAAACGTCTCAGGAGAGTGTACAGGGCATCACTTAAGGAAGCTAAAGTCAGTGCATTGGACAACTTTATCGGTCATCCAGTCACGCACGTAAAACGATGTGGCAAGTTGTTAATGCAACCGTCCGTGACAGCTTGTGATTTAAACGACCGAGCACATACTATGCACTTGTGTCGCGATTGTTCACAAGCGTCTTTCACATTTCGGCAGGAACCGATTATCTCTCGAAGAAGTGAGCAGTATCACCCACAAGAAAGTTACCAGGTTCAAGGTGGACGTGGGAATGCTTGGGAAGTGATTGGTTAAGGGTAGAACAATATATCTGTTAGGTCTCAGTTCACGAGAGGTTAACATACCTCACTAGGACCCTATTTAACCTATAACCTATATAACCTTGTGCTTTGAATGCAAGTGATCTGGACAATTTTTGGTATTTGTCAGGGAGGCAACAATATGTATCAGTCAATGGACAAACATCTGACCACTCTAATATTGGGGTCCCATAGGGCTCGATCCTGGGGCCATTGCTATCCCTAATCTTTATTAATGGATTCCCCTGATTTTGACAAAAGTATTATCTCCATTTCACTACAATTAAGTGAGTTGACGGCAATAAGCGGTCTCTTTGTAATAAGTTAAGATTTAATGAAGGGAAAACTACTAATATTGTGTTTAGCTTGAGGCCCTTTAATGAACCTGGTGATGTTAGCTTTAGCGACTCCTGTAAATTCTTGGGAGTGTATATAGATTTTAATTATGCAAAGTATTAACTATTTTTTTAAAATTGTTTTAAGAATAAACTACTCATATTAATAATCAATATGAGTAGTTAATTAATTAATTGAGGCAAATGCGTCGGATTAAGGCCTAATTTATTGAAGCAAGGTAGGAAACTTAGCTTTTTAATGTAGGTCACAAGAGTATATAAAATTCAATTCGTATTTTATTTGAGGTAAGCCAGGAATACGCTACAACAATGTGAAATTTGCTAAGAAGATTCCTAAGACAAAAAATTGACACATAAGATAATTGTGTAAAAGAATATGGATGGAACATATTATTACTATTACCAATAATTAGAAATCAAAGACTTGAGTAATCAATTTAATCTTCATACGTTCACACGGCCGGATTACAATAGCCAATTAATCGAAACCCAATAATATCCGCCGCTAATTAACAACAGTTGATAAGGTGAAATTTAATTTCGTATTCCGCGAATAGAAACAATTAAAAACCATATTGAAATTATGATGTCATTTATGGGCGCATTAAACTTAATCTTATCTTTAAGATCGCATACTGTTTTAACGGAATACCAATATATAATATTTTATTACCATTCCATCATTCCTAATAAAGTAATCATCTGCAGATTATACGCTTATAATTAGCAATAAAGCATTAGGTGTAGTGGATATGTTTATATTTATTAATACAGTTGTTTTAATGCCCAGAAGGAAATTGATCACCTATTTAGTACGAGATGTGATGGTGGCTATAAATTTAAAAATACTGACACGTTCTGTAATTAAATTCTAATGGATTTTTATCTGCTAGTTGGTACATTATATTAATGTAAAACTGCGGTATAGAAACGCTCGAAGAAATTAATTCCCATTATTACTTTTATTATTTTTATCAATACTTACACTTGTACTATTACGTTTTGTGAAAGGTACTTGACGTTCGTGTTTTAATTATCGAAATGTTTTTCTTATTGGGTTATCAATTGAAAAATATGTATGTATTTGTTTAAAATCTTTAGCATGCTTTGTTCCTCTAAATCTGCCATCTTCATTAATCAATTCATATGTCTAGGGTGGGATCTTTTTAGATATTATAAAGGGATCTACATATTTTGGCGCTAATGTCCAATGATCCTGATCATCATCATTCTGATGATAGGCCGATTTAAAAAAAAATACCTCTGTATCGTAAATTATAATAATGTCTATTTTTTCACTAGCCTTTTGCAAACGATTTTTAACTTGCAGAAATAACTTTTGATACGAGTCCTGCCTATTCTTGCAGAGATAATCTTCCTCAATTCTGAATTCTGATGAAGATTCTGCACTCATCTCAATATTAGTAGACATTTCACAGCCGAAGATAACAAAATATGTAGTGTATTTATGCACATCATGTACAACCTACCTTAAAAATATTACTATCCCAAGTTTTCTGATTTTCACGGACATAGCAACGAAGCATTGTGCCCAGAGTTCTATTGATTTTTTTTTCAAATTTTCCTTTGCCAATAGCAAATCGAGGCACTCACGTTCGGTAGTTGACCACTTGCGTTCTGACACAACCCCTTCAACACAATCGGAACCTAATTGCGTTGATACAGCTCCAATACCAAAAGCACTCTGATTAGTTTGAATTGTGAAAGTAGATCGAAATTTGGACAAGACAGTACTGGTGCAGATTAACTTAAAAGACTCTTTCTGCAGAAACCGAATTTCGCGTTTTTCTTCAATTGTTCTGTGAGCGGTTGTATTAACGTCGAAAAATTAGGAATAATTCTCCTATACCATAAAGCAGTCCTGATAATGTTACGAACATTAGCGACTTTGATTGGAGTAGGAATTTGTAATAAGGCATTGAACTTTTCTGGGTCAACATGAAGACCATTAACATCCACTACATATCCAAGATATCGGAGTTCATTTTGACAAAACTGACATTATTATTTACTTAACGCTAATTCCGCAGTTAATAATCTATTAAATATAAACTTTTGTCAAAATCTCAATATGCTACTCAAAGGTTTACGTAACAACGACAATATTGTCGAGATTCACAAATACTAAGGGCTATTATTCTGCCCCAAGCACATTTTCAATAACCCTGGCCAAGTGGCAGGTGCATTGAGATGACCAAACGGAAGATGTTTAAATTGGAAAGTCCACACCCACTGTGAAAGCTATGGATTGGCGAGACTGTTTATTCAATGGAATTTGCCAATAAGCAGATTGAATGTGAAGACTAAAAAGATAACGAGCATCTTTAAATTTATCTAAAATATTGGCAACAAAAGTTTAGGGGTAAGCACTCATTTTTGTCACACTATTAAGTTTACGATAATCTACGCAAAACCTGTAAGAACCATCTTTCATTACAATAGGACTACTCCAAGAACCAGAAGATGGTTCTATAACACTTTTATCTAGCATTTCCCTTAACTCGTCGTCAATATGCTTCACCAAATCGGGCGAAAAAGGATAACATCTTTGTTTAATTGATTGAACACCCCCCAAAGGTCTGGACTGTGAACGTTTTATTGAGGTCGTGACTTAAAAGAAAGGATTAGACTATCTCGGAAAATTCCGAGATAAATTTCCAGTACCAGGAGGCCATTCCGAGAACTCTTCTCACCGCCTTCACGTTTTTGGTAGTTTCCACTTGGGTCATTGCCTGGACCTTTTCCGGGTCAGTATAAATGCCTTCCGAGTAGATTATATGTCCCAGGTATTTTGAACGTGCACTTTTCGAGATTTACCTTTAAACCTCGATCAATCCGTTTATGGAGAATCAACCTCAAATGTTGATGATGTTCGTTGAATTATTCACTGAAAACAATTATGTCATCCAGGTAACATAGACCATAGCTATCGCTTTCCAGACCGATGATTGAATCTAGATATCGTTGGAATATTCCTCTAGTTGAGTGCAATCCGAACAGCATTACTTTGAATTGATACATGCCTTGTATATACACCGCCCCGGATACGGTAACCTGTTGGCTCTTCAATGATAACGAAACTTGCCAATAGCCGTCATTTATGTCGATCGTGCTAAAAACCCCTGGATTTGCAGTAATTGATAGGAAACGGACTTGCTTGCGGAAGTCACCCTGCAGAAGTCAATGCAAAATTAGCATTTCCCTGTTTAATTTTTCCAGCTGATGCTAGACGGCTCGATAATATCTCTTGTGAACATCGAGTCAATTTCTTCGTTTATAATTGCCTGCATGGCTGGTTTCCTTGGGCAATGCCTCTATTTTGATGGCTCGATTCCTGTCTTTAATCTGATCCACCAGATTCTCGAATTTTACTTATTTCCGGGCCCACAGGGAGCTTAAGACAGAAATGTTTCAAGTTTCACCTTCTGCTTTCCGATCCTGAATGATTCCGACTCATGCCAAAGATTCGGTTTTTCTTGCCTGATATGAATTTCAGCGTCGATTTTGATTTGGTGATCCATCAAGAAGTCCATCCCAATTAAGGCATCAAAGGACTGGGCAGAAATGAGGTTCTACTCTACTATAAATCCGACGGTTTGCGGCCTTCAATTTTCAATGGTAATATCATCTCCCCTTCGCTATTTGCCTCCTTGTCGTCTACGAGTTTCATTCTTTTCTGTTTTGCTACATTACCGATATAATGGTTCTCTTCCAGGTGCTCCCAAACTTTCCCGCTGACGCTCCGGTGTCGATTAACGCTGTGAATTGTCTATCATGCAAGGTAATACCGTTGCAGAACCTGGCTTCGTTTACTCTCACTGGTATACAAATACTGGAAATTCATCGCGGGTCTCTGGACTCCCGGTTCTTCTACGAAATCTCTCCCTGCTCGTTCCGGCGCCCCACGTTTCCTTGATTTTGGCATAGGCAATTAGGCAATTTTAGGTTCAATCCAAGCATTACACCCTAACCCGTTACCCATTTCCACAAATTTTTCAAGAATATAATTATATAAAATCTTAAGTTCATTTAATGAAATCTAATTTTGACTAAAAATCTCAATACTATCCACACAATCAATCGTTACAAAACGAGAGCATTCCCATTCCTTAGTTCCTAAAACCGGATTGATTCCCATTCTCACCCAAAAATCAATCTCCAAAATAAAGGTATGACTTAATGAAGGACATAAAAGAATATCGATTGTTTTCTCTGCGCTTCCCAATTTCCACTGGTACACGCGAGTCCCCCAAGACAATCACATTTATCACCATTTGGAACAAAAATAGACCTAACAGTACACAGTTCTAATTTAACGAAACCTATATCTTGTAATATTTTCCAGTTCTAGTTGCATCAGAGTCTAATAAACCTAATAGGTCTCTGCCAAAAATTGAAACAGCTCAATAAACGTACTAATGACATATTGCCCTGTCTACCCGAGAATTTCAAACCCCAATCGCGAATTGGCAACGGTTTCGTTTTGAATTCCTTTATACTGCAGTCGCTATCTGAATCAACATCTGAACTTTGATTTTTTAAGTTCTCGCACAACATTGATAAATAAAAAATAACAAGAATCCCTATCAAGGATATCAATAATTTCCTACTAAATTCAGATTTAAGCGCCTTTTCTTGATCGTTGTTCGGCCTAGATTGGTTTACTCGACCCAGTAAATAATACATTTTAGAAAGTATACACCCTTCAGAATTCGCTAATCAATTATTCGATACCTTTAATAATATCAAGCAGATTAGATAAGTCTTGTTCAAATGTGTAAGGATATTTTAGTTCAGTAACCGTAACCTCCCGCCATTTCTACAGGCACACCTTAATTCCTGAACAGTCAAATTCTTTCCGTCCCCTAACTAGCGAACATTCAATTCATACACAAGTTTTTCACTCTATAAGCGACCAAAATCAATTTTAATTTTCCCTGTAGCCACTGTACACTCGAAATAACAGCCTATCCTTTTTAAGAAACTTACATTTAATATTAATTTTAATGTTCACAAATATGTACATACTAATATTCAAAAGACAAGATTAGAGTTGCATTTCTGAGCTATATTCTAGCAGCTATTCCTCTTCCCCAAATATTTTTTTATTGTACCGAATGATTCCACTGAATCATTATATAAATGTTGATTACAGGGCCCCACGTTGGGCGCCCAATTTGCATCCTACCCCGGTCTCACAAATCAACTTATTATTTACACAAAGTGCTTTATACAAAAAGTGTTGTAATTAATTTTATGGAAAACCACGAGACGATACGGAATTAAAGATTATGTGTATATGTAGGGTGGGCGAGTGGCCTCTATCCCACCCTAAAATCAGTAAAATATCATCAAAAATTATTTGAAAAATTAAAAGTTGTAAAACGTAAATTATTGCAAATTTTAATAGATTTATTCCGACAAATTTTTCAAATAATTTTTGATGATGTTTTACTGATCGGAGGGTGGGATAGTAGCCATCCACCCACCTTACATATCCATATAAACGTGAATGCCTTATTGTCTCGCGGTTTCCAATAAAATTAATTACAAAACTTTTTGAATAAAAAGAAATTAAAACGGTAAAATTTTTGAGTGAGTAAATTAGTAAAATTTTTATGCGTGTTGGGCGGAGAGACTTTAAATCTAAATTATTTAAGATTAGCTATAGAAAGTCCTTTATATTTAAACTTAATTTTGATTTTGTTAAATTTTTTATTACATAAAGGGTTTGATTGTTTTTAGCAGCAAAATCATCAACGATTAGCAATTAAAGTTATCATGTATATGTAGGGTGGGTAGGTGGCCTCTATCCCACTCTCTAATCAGTAAAACATAAGCGAGGGTTTTAGTTAAAAGTTGTAAATTTACAAACAAATACAAAATGCATGTTTTAATTGGTATATTCATACAAATATTTCAAATAATATTTGATGATATTATATTGACCGGATGGTAGGATAGAGGCAACCCACCCACATTACATATATATATATATATATATATATATATATATATATATATATATATATATATATTAGCTTTAATTACTGATCGCGTCGTGGTTTGCAATAACTTTAATTACAAAATTCGAATAAAAGAAATTGACAAAGTAAAATTTGTAAGTATGTAAATTAATATAATTTTACGGTATTTATTATTGGTTGTTATTTTTAAAATTATTTATAAATGTATCAAAATGAGTATGAATATCAATTGATTTTCAAATTAATTTCTTCGAGTGCTTAAAATAATTTGGATTATTCATTTGTACACCTAATACATCTGGGGTTCCACCGGGCTTGGACCGTGGTACAATTTTATTTTGATTTAGAATAAAGTAAATTTCTTCTGTTCGCTGATTTAACAATTTTTACTCAAATCACGATCAAAGTGATCTAAACAGGTTAACTATTTTTAAATTGAAAGTAATTGTCGTTTAATTAATCCAAACTGAAAACGCAACACAATGCGCATTGTTGTTTATGGTAATAACGAAAAAAAAATCAATAGGTCGTTACACAACTACACCTGTAGAGGATGTACGGTGAAAAATGTAATAGCATAAGAACACTGGACCTACCTTTCTTGCCTATTATAGGTGGTGACTATGTGATTTGTCTCTGTTATAATAGTGGCGGCCATTATGTAGTCGGAATCGGAGAGAACGGCGGGCTCATCCGGCAGTACCACCTCCTGGGGCTTCAATTGTTGCACAAACGAAACTCGTACTTTTTCCCGTTCGTCTCTGCAACAACAACAAAACGGGCATAATTTCACACGCTGTCCTCACAACAGCAAATAAACACGGACACGGAGACTCACTCTGGCACTCGTTTGTCAACGGTTCCGTGCATATCCACCGCTCGAAAAGTACCGAATAAAACTACTATACAAACACATTTTGTTGATGTAAAATTTAAATATTATGTTGATAACCTTGACCCGGTGTATCAGTTAACCTTTACTTGGCCGCTCTTTAGGTACATCATACTTTATTTATACACGGCCGCTTGAATGGGAGAATATGGCAGAATGCCATTCGCGCACACCTACGTGCCGACGGTATCTGTCGAATTTAACAGTTTAACATGCAAATTTATTCTAATTAACCATTACTCTTATTAAATGGCACTTGGAATTCCTAGCCCACCTATATAAACGAGGCTCAATTGGAAGTTTATTGGAGCGGTCAATTACGGTCCTCTCGGCGAACAGAATGGAGGCAAAAAGAAACAAACTAGGTGAGCCTTATCGATTGTGGGCAAGGGACTTGTTCGCAACGACGTGCCACAAACGCGTATTGATTGAATTAAGGGATGAGCTTAAAGTGTTTAGTCATTTATAATCGGCAATAAGGTGTGTAAGTATAAACAAGGTTTTAGATGATTAAATTTTAAACAAAATTACAATTCCTACATTTTCCTCATTTCTTCCTTAAAATTTAACCAATAGCAAGCAGTTCGAATATATTAGACCACATTCTATTAGCACTAAATAATACAAGGGTTGAATTTATTAGGGTTGCTGGATTTAAGGTTTTGGAATGAATTATTCTTATTCTAGATTCCAAGAATTTCTTCAGAGATTGTTAATCTTTCTCAATTAACCAACAAATGTTTCGATGAATATTTCTTTCATTTCTTTGAGAATTCTAGAGTTTTGCAATAACTTATCCACCAATTTTTATTCAAGTAAACTTCTTTCAAAAATTATAAAGCTTTTAGAAGTTTCGAGCAATTTCTCTTCAGGATTGCATCAATTTTCTTGAATAGTTTTAAAAATTTTCAAAAATTCCTTCAAAGATTCTTAGATTTTTCGGAAATTTCTTCTCCAGACTTTATAAATTTCTGATCAGTGTTTCTATAGGATTGTATTTTTTTCTGCCATTTCTTATTAATCGAACTATTTGATTCCATTTTTATTTAACAGATCTAGATTGTAAAAATTTCTTTGGGGGTACAATTTTTCAATGTTTCACCATTATATTTCTTATAAATTCCGAGAATATTCTTCGAAAATTCTAGAGTTTTACAGCAATTTCTCCTTCAAACTTTTTCAAGCAATATTTCTTCTTTTTTTTTCAGAATTATCAACCTATTCTCTTCCAGGAAAACTTTCAAAGATTATAGATTAGAAGTTTCAGGCAATTTCTTTTCGCGTTTGCAACAATTTTCTGTCGTGGTACTAAAATTTTCCAACAATTTCTTTAAATATTCTTAAGTTTTTCAGAAATTTCTCCTCTAGACTTCTCGAATTTATGATCAATACAACGATCAAAAATTCTTAAGAATCTTTAAAGAAATTATTGGAAAATTTTAGAACCAATAAACAAAGTGGTTGCAATCCCGAAGAGAAATTCCTCGAAACTTCTAAGTTCTTGAAAAAAAGGTTAAAAATTCTGAAAAAATTAAATAAAAAGTTTTTCAGATATTGCTCCTCTACATTTCTCGATTTTATTATTAATACAATGATCAAAAATTCTTAAGAATCTTTGAAGAAATTATTAGAAAATTTTAGAAATAATAAACAAAGTGGTTGCAATCCCGAAAATAAATTCCTCGAAACTTCTAAGTTCTTGAAAAAAAAAGGTTAAAATTTCTGAAAAATATACAATAAAAAGGTTTGGAGAACAAATTGCTGCAAAGCTCTAGGATTCTTGGAGAAAATTATGAGCACTTTGAAAATAACTTAATTAATGTCAAAATATGTATTATATTGTATAAAAGGGGTTTCCCGTATATAATAAATAAATTAATTAAATATATAAAACTTTTAATTAACTTACAAATCTCACATTACTCACCAAAGTTTTTGGAAAAGTCTTTAAATGGGCGTGTAATAATACAAATAGAAAGAATTTACCAAAGAATAAACTTGCTGATAATATGCTTCTAGTTAATAATAATAATAATTCAGTGACTTTTCAGTTGAAAAAATGAACTGCCCTGTTTTTGCAAGTTCAATGGAACTTATTAATTCCTTCAAAAATTGTACACCGTTTTCTTTACAGGTACGCTTTTTCTAAATGGTGAGAAATTTTTACAGTTTTCTAACAATTTTTCCTACAGACCTCAAGAACTTTTTTCCGCATTTTCCTAATTTTCGAAAATGTTGCATGATTTTTTTTCCCAGGATTATAAGAAGATTCTTAGAGAGTTTTAAAAAAAATTCCTACAAACTTTTGAATTCTTAAGCAATTTCTCTTACAAGAATTTTCTCCAGCAACTTCTCATTTTTCGAGAAGTTTTAACCATTCTTTTTTCCAAGAATACGTTTCTTAAGTTTTCCTAAAACTACTTCTTCAGACTTTTAGAATTTTCAAGCAATTGCAAGATTAGAGGTTGTAAAAATTTCCAGCACTTTTCTTTTATTTGTTTGAGAATTCTCCACCTCATTATTCCCGTGATAATTCTTTAGAATAGTGAAAATTCAAGACATTTAGCAAATTCTTCCCCATTCTTCTAAAAATTTTGATTAACATCTCTTGACATTTTTTGAAGATTTTAAGTTTTCCAGTAATGTATCTTCTTGACTTTTAGAATTTCGAGCTATATATCTTCCAAGTTACAATAATTTTCTTTAAAATTACTAAAATATTCAACAATTTCATTTTTCAAAAGTTCTTCTTGATTGCATAAATAATGAATGTATATTATTATTATTATTCATTTATTACATTCATTTTTTAACAATTTTTCATATAGGAGTATCATATATCAAGAAAACTTTTTAAAGCAATAATTTTGTTCAATCTTCAACATTTATTCTAGGAAAATTTCTCTCGAAGATTTTTAAGTGTTTGGCAATTTAGTTTCGAGCAATTTCTCTTTGGGATTGCAATAGGTTTATTTCGTGGTTCTAATAGTGTTTAATAATTTCGGGTTTATTTATATATCTTTATTAGATTTTAATAAATTTCTTTAAAGATTCTTAAGTTTTACAGGCATTTTTGATTCAGCATTTTAAAGCAATTGCAAGAATTTCCTTAAAGGTTGTAAAATTTTCCAGCTAGGTTTAATTTTTTGAAATTTATTCACCCTTTTTTCCGGTGACATTTCTTTAAAATAGCGAAAAAAATCTTAGAAGTTTCTTGACTCTTCTAGCAATTTCTCCTCCAGATTTTTAGAATTTTTGATTGACATCTCTTCCAGATTGTATAAACTTTCAGAGTATCTAAATCTAAGTTTTTTGCAATTTCGAAAATTTTCAAACATTTTATTTCTAAGAATCTTCTAAATAGAGTTATTTTAACAAAATGTAATAAAATCCTTTAGTTCGTTGTAGAAAATTAAATAATAAATTTAAAAATACGAAAACATTTCGTGAATCTACAACAATGAGTCTTACTAAGACTACAAAACAAATTAATTTGAAACAACTACTTCTCTAGCTAATACTTCGACAGACATTGAATAATACAAATTAATTTGCGTGTTACAAATAGTACAACTATTATCATTTATTAGTTTATTCAACAGAAATAATTTCATTCAAATTAGTGTTGCTTTAATAGTTGTACTATTTGTAACACGCAAATTAATTTGTATTATTCAATGTCTGTCGAAGTATTAGCTAGAGAAGTAGTTGTTTCAAATTAATTTGTTTTGTAGTCTTAGTAAGACTCATTGTTGTAGATTCACGAAATGTTTTCGTATTTTTAAATTTATTAGAGTTATTTTAGATCGCATAAATTTCTTTAGATTTCTCTTTAAAAACTTCTCATGTATCAAGAATTTTTTACCACTTTTCCCAGGAATATTTCTTACTCATGCTGGGAACTTTTTCAAGCAATATTTCTTCTCATTTTTTTCAGAATCTTCAACGTTTTCTTCCAGGAAAACTTCTTTCAAATATTCTTAAGTTTTTAACAATTTAGTTTCGAGCAATCTCTCTTCGGTATTGCAACAGTTTTCTTTAGTAGTTCTAAATTTTTTAAATAATTTCTTATTTCTAACTTCTTTAGGCTTTAACTATTTTTTTCCATAGAATACTTTTTCCAAACGGTGTGATTTACTTTGAAGATTCTTAAGTTTTCCAGAAGTTTTTCAGACTTTTAGAATTTTTAAACAATTTCAGGAATTTCCTTTACAAGTTGTAAACATTTTCCAGCAAGTTTTTATTTTTTGATATTTTTTCACCACTTTTTTACAGTGATGTTTTCAGCAATTTTTCCTACAGATTTCTAAAATTTTTGATCAATATCTCAATAATTTTACATATTATCAGAATTTTCTTTAAGATTTCTAAAATTTCAAATTTTTCATTCATCAAGAGTATTTCTACATTGCAGGAATTTCTTCGGAGATCCAAATTTTCGAAACAATTTTTTATTCTCGATAACCCTTTTCCACCATTTTTTCGAGAAATATTTCTTCCAAATGTTAAAAATTTTCTCCAAACTTTTAAGTATTTTTGTTTCTCTCGTTTTTCAGAAATTTCAACCATTTTTTTTAAGACAATTTGTTACAAACCTTTGAATTTTTAAGCAATTACTCTTCTAGATTTTTTTGAGTTCTAAATCTAAAATCTAACAGCAATTTCTCTTTTTTTGAGAAGTTTTAACCATTCTTTTTCTAAGAATATTTTTACAAAATTTTCTAGAAACTTTTTCTTTAGACTTAGAATTATGAATTAATTTTAAGGTTAGAGGTTGTAAAAAGTTCCAACGTTTTATTTTGATTTTTTGAGAATTTTCCACCATGTTCTTCCAGTGATATTTGTTTTGAATAGGAAAATTCTAGAATTTTCCAGCAATACCTTCTCGAGACTTCTAGAATTTTTGATTAACATCTCTTCCAGAATGTATAAATTTTCTTTAGAGGATCTAATCTAAGTTTTCCAGAAATTTATCTTTTAGGCTTTAAAATTTTTCGAGATATAATATATCTTCCAGGTTACATGAATTTTCGTTAGAATTTCTAAAAATTCCAACAATTTTTTAGTTTCCTCTACATTTGAACAAATATTCATCAAAAAAATGTTTAATTTTAAGTTTAATAAAAACAAAATTAATCTTCTTCTAGATTTTGAGAATTTCTTTAGAGATTAACAATTTCTCAAGTATCAAGAATTTTTCAAAATATTTTCTCCAAACTTTTTCAAGTAATATTTCTTCTCAGAACTTTCCAGGAAAATTTCATTCAAAGATTCCAAAGTATTTAACAATTTAGTTTCGAGCGAATGCAATAGTTTTCTCTCGAGGTTTTAAACATTTTCAATAATTTCTTACTTTTTTAGGTTTAGTCCATTTTTTTTTCCTACCAAAACTTCTTCCAAATTTTCAATTTTGTTGAAAAAGTCTTTTAGAAAAAGTCTTTGTGAATTTTCAAGCAATTGCAATGATTTCTTTAGAGATTGTAAAACTATCCAGCAATTTTTTTTTTTTGAGAATATTCCACCATTTTATGACGACTAGTTAAAAATAGAGGCTTTTTCAGAAAAATTTCTCCTCCAAATCCTGTCAAGCAATATTTCTTCTCATTTTCTCAGAATTTTCATCTTCTTTTTCCAAAAAAACTTCATTTAAAGATTCTTAAGTTTTTAGCAATTTTTCTTCGCGGTTACAACTTTTAGAATTTCTTCGGAGATTGTAAAACTTTTCAATTTTATTTTATTTTTAGAATTTTTCACCATTTTTATTCACTGATATTTTTTCGAAAAGTAAAAAAAATCGAACATTCGAGACTTCTAGATTTTTTTAACAATATCTCTTCCAGATTGTAAGAATTTTATTTAGAGGAACTAATTTTTTTCTGCAATTTCTCATTCATCAAAACTTCTTATACTTCTTCTGAATGACGAGATTTATTTTCAATTTCAAGTTTTCCAACAATTAATTTAAATTAAATTAATCTTTTGGGCTTTTAGAATTTTTCAGATTAAAAAAAATCAAAATTTCCAACAATTATATTTTTTCCCGATGCTGAGAATTTTTTTCATTAATTCTAAAGTTTTACAGCAATTTATCTTCCAAACTTTTTCAAGCAATATTTCTTCTAATTTGTTCAGAATATAGAACCTATTTTTTCCAGGAAAGCTTCTTCCAAAGATTATAAAGTTTTTTGAAGTTTCGAGATAGCAACAATTTTCTTTAGTGGTTCCAAAATTTTCCAATTATTTATTCTTAAGTTTTCTAGAAATTTCTCCTCCAGACTTCTAGAATTTTTGAGCAATATCTCTTCTGGTCTGGATTTAAAGAATTTTCAATAGAAGAAGTAATATTTTTGGCAATTTCTCATTAATCAAAAATGTTCGAACATTTTATTCCAAGAATACTTCTTCAAGCTTCGAGCAATCTAACTTCGATATTACAATAATGTTCTTTAGAATTATTAAACTGTCCAACAATTTCATTTTTCAAGAGTTCTGCTAGTTCTCATCATTTTTTTAGATTAATTTTTTACTTATTTTATTTTACTTAATTGTTTCATTTTATTATATTTTGACCTATGTAAATCCTTGTCTGTTAACACATTAATAAAGAAATTTGAATTTTAACAGTTTCTCATGTTTCAAGAATTTTTCACAACTTTTCCCAGGAATATTTCTTTCAAATGCTGAGCATTTTCTTCGAGAATTCTAGAAAACTTTTTCAAGCAATATTTGTTCTCATTTTCTTCCAGGAAAATTTCTTTCGAAGATTCTTAAGTTTTTAGTAATTTCTCTTCAGGTTTGCAAGTTTTCTTTAGTGGTTCTAAATTTTTTTAAATAAATTCTTATTTCTAACTTTTTTAGGTTTTAACCATTTTTTCCTAGAATACTTTTTCAAATGGTGAGATTTTCTTTCAAGATTCTTAAGTTTTCCATTAATTTCTCATTCAGACTTTTAGAATTTTTAAGCAATTTCAAGAATTTCCATTTTTTTACAGTGATGTTTTCAGCAATTTCTCCTACAGACTTCTAAAAGTTTTTGATCAATTACTCTTCCAAGTTCCCCAGCAATTTATTTTTTTAGGTTTTTAGAATTTTCCAGATTACAAGAATTTTCTTTAAAATTTCGAACAATTTTAAATCAAGAGTATTTCTAGATTGTAAGAATTTCGAAATTTTCCAAAAAAATTTAGAATTTTCGAACAATTCCTCTACCGGATTAGAACATTTTTCTTTGTGTATTCCATAATAATTTTGTTTAGCGATTTATTTGAGGATTCTTAAGTGTTTCTGAATATTTTTTCCAAATGCTGAGAAGTTGTTTCGAGGGTTTTAAGTTTTCAGCAATTTCCAGGCATGTTTCTTCTAAATTGTAAGAATTATCTTCGAAGGTTAGAGAGTTTTCAAACATATTCTTATTCAGACCTTTAGAATTTTCGAACAAATTCTCTTCCAGACAACAAGATTTTTCTTTGGGTATTTTAATTTTTTGTAATTTATTCGAGGATTCTAAAGTTTTTCGACAATTTTTCCACTAGACTTTCAGAATGTTTAATCAATTCATCTTTCATATTGCAAAAATGTCTTTGAAGGTTTTAAAATTTGCAATTTCTCATTTTATGAGAATTTTGCACCATTTTTATTAGAATGATTACTAAACATCTTTATTCACAGAAAAATAAAATCTAATACATGTAATGGATAAAATGAAATAAATTCTGATATAGTTGTTCTTCTGCTCCATGGCTATCGACCGGTGGTCTTTCAGCCCTAGAATGAGTATTTCTTCGAAGAATCAAAATTTTGCAGTAATTTCTTCTACAGATTTTTGGAATTTCCGAATAATTTTTATATTCCGGATTGCAAGAATTTTCTGTAGAAGTTCTAAAAATTGCTTATTTTCCTAAATTTTTGACTTTTCTAGAAATATTTCTTGAAAATTGTGAATTTTCTTAAAGAATTATTGAGTTTTCCAGCAGCCTAAAAATTTTCGAGCAATTTATCTATTTTTTTTAATTCTCTTTTTTTAGCAATTTATTCGTGTATTCTAGTCTTTCGACAATTTGTCCCCCAAAATTTTGAATCAATTTCTTTTCAGATTGCAAAAACTTCTTTAAAGGTTTTAAAATTTGCCAGCAATTTCTCAATTTATGAGAATTTTCCACCGTATTTGTAGTTGGATGATCATTTCTTCGAGGATTCAATATTTTTTTAGTAATTCCTTCTTCAAATTTTTAGAATTTCTGAACAATTTTTATTTTCCAGATTGCAAGAATTTTCTTTAGAAGTTCTAACCGTTTCTTGTTTTCCTAAATTTTTGACTTGTTTTTCCAGGAATTTTTCTTAAAAATTATGAAAATTTTCTTTACGAATTATTGAGTTTTTCAGCAGACTTTTAAAATTTTCGAGTAATTTATCTACAAAAATATATTCTGAAAATTCTAAAATAATTTTATCAATTTATTTCTTTTCGAGGAATATTTGTTCCTAGTGCTGAAAAGTTTCTTCAAGGGTTCTAATATTTTTGAGCAATTTCTCCTCAAGACTTTTAGAATTTTCAAACAATTTTTTTACTATTTTTGCTAGTAAGTAATTTCTTCTTCAGAGTGTTAGAATTTTCAAGTTCTCTTCTAGTTGCAATTTTCTTTAGAGGTTCTAACAATTTCCTGTTTTCCAGAGTTTCCAACTATTTTTTTCCAAGAATAATTCTTCAAGATTTGGAGATTTTTCTTCTAGGATACTAGTTTTTTCTAGCAGACTTTTAGAATTTATCAATTTATCTTCCAGATTGCAAAAATATTTTTTGAAAGTTCTAAAATTTTCCAGCAATTTCTTATTTTCTTGGTAATATTTCTTCCAAATGGTAAGAAATTTCTTTAGAGGTTCTAAAATTTTCTAGCAATTCTCAAAAAAATAATTTTCAACAGTTTATATCCAGAAATCCAGTGAAACATTTATTTTTTAAAGCAAATTTGTTTGAATTGATATTTTTATTACATTGTACTACCAGCAGCACTCTACCCAAATATTTTGCCTTGAACATTTTCGGGGGACAACGTTATGGAGTACAAAAGTACACTAGGTCAATGAAAAAATTATTAGCATAGGTTAAGAGTACGCTAGGCCAATGAATAATATATTGGGATAGGTCAAGAGTACGCTAGTGCAATGGACAGTTTATTCGCGTAGGTCAAAAGTACGCCAGGGCAATTAATAGTCAATTGGGATAGGTCAAGAGCTAGCATGCACTTGACTTATCCCAATTGATTATTTATTGCTAATATGCAATAAATAATATATTGGGGTAGGTCAAGAGTATGTTAGTGCAATGAACTGTTTGTTTATTGGCGTAGGTCAAAAGTACGCTTGGCAATAAACAATTATTTGACATAGGTCAAGAGTATGCTAGGCCAATAAATAATATATTGGAATAGGTTGAGAGTACGCAAGTGCAATGATTTATTTATTAGTCTAGGTCAAGATTACGCTGGGCCAATTAATAAAATATTGGGATAGGTCAAGAGTACGCTAGTGCAATGAACAATTATTTAGGAGAATAAATAATTTATTGAGAGAGCTCAAGAATATATTAGAGAAATGTATAATTTATTAGGTCGAAGGTACGCTGAGGAAGTGAATTTTATGTTTGGAAAGGTGAAGAGTAAGATGGAATGATTAGAAATTATGAGTCTGCTTGGGCAATAAAAAAATATTGACATACAATTTTAAAAAAATATTGGGATAAGTTAAAAATACGTTGAAGTTTATTGAGATAAGTCAAGAGTGCGCTAATAATAAATAATTGATTAGACAATTAATAAATTTTTGATATACTTCAGAGTAATAAAAATACATAGTTTTCTTGAACTCTTCCTCTGATAACTTGGGCACACGAACACATTTGATTGGAAATAACCTTGATTATAAGAAAATGTATATTTTTCTTTAACAAACATAAATTACACGTTTATTTTTCTATTATCACACCCAAATTAAGCGACCTTGAACTTTTAATTTTCGTTTTTCCTCTTACAATTATGTTCATTTCAAGAAAGAGAATTGGAAAATAGAATTGCAATGAATGTTATGTGCAAACCGAGATATTCGTGTAAGGTTAAACTAAGAAATCTCGCCTCATTTTTCACGGCGATTGGGTAATCCGATCGGCGGATGGTATTTGATACTGGTGTTTATTTCGAATTTAATGGCGCAATTAATTTGTCCTCGAGGCGTTGCGGTGAAAAAGCAAAGCCGGTGTTTTCAACTAGGCGCCCCGTAACACGATTTGCAAATTAAAATCGAATTTGTGAATCGGTTCAAAGAGGAATTTGGTTTAATTCATACCTGCGGGTCATTAGGCAATTGTGCTGTAATTAACCGTTGCGTGCATTGTTTTAAATGCCGCTTTAATAATACGTTTCTATACGTAGGAGGATAAAAGTGTGGTTACATGTAAATATTTCGAAAATCATAGCTAAGATTGAAAAGAAATTTTATTAAATATTATTCAATTACATGTTACACACATTTCGCTTGAATTATATGGAAGTTATATAAGTTTGATATAAGCATACAGTAAATTATCCCAATTAATTTTAGAACACACGGTGATAATCAAATTCAGGAACATCGTCGGGCCTAAGTTGGATCCTTGGGGTACACCAGTAATTGTTACAAAGATTTAATTTAACACATTCATACTTCACAATCTGTCCTCTAAGATACGATTTGATAAAAACTATTATTAGTGATGTTAAGATCTTTTAACGTAGATACTAATCTGACATGTGGATTCGGAGATAATTTCTATCATTTTTAATATCTTCTTCATGCTTTATAGATTTGTTATAATTAATGTAATTACTTCTGAAGATCATAACATAAAGTAAATAGGTTACGAATTGATTTTACATGTATATAATGCAATCGTATAACATCGACAGTATATTAAGCCTCCAACAAAGAGTAAAGTGCACTTGAAATAGGTCAAGGAAAACGTATAATAAAAACGTGATGGCGGTAGTGTGAAATACGACCGTATAGAAATAATATTAAAATAGAAGTATGCAACATATTTTTAATTAAAAAATCGATACATCACGGAGCGCTGACATTTTTAACGTTCCTTATAATAGGGTAACATTTCAGGAATTTTAATTAGTCGACGCGGAAATTGCTGAATTAACGCGATATTTTTCTTTGTAATATCGCAATCGATAAAACGGCCCACATCTTGCAGTTTTATGGCACTCTTAGATTCGGCCATAATGGATTTTATGTGTGTATGTTTTTATGTTTACGTGTGGCGCATTAATGACGTAAAACACGGAAAAGTAATCTGGCGTAGTAAATAAGGAAGACGCGCGTTCGATTGGCAACTTTATTTCCGGTATGTGAGTGGTTCCTTCCTATGGGACACCTGTACATTCCTGTGGATACACACGGGATGCACTTGCTCGGAATAAGAAGTGAGAAATTTAATGCCACATTTGGAGCGCGACAAATATTCATATCCTTTCGAGACAAGTCCATATATTTTGAGTTAATATCAATTTTCACAAAAGAGTGGATATGAGGGATAGTAGGAAAGTAATACCCTTTTGGAACGTGCGGAGCGTTGGCGAATAGAGTAGACGTCGGATGTGTGCTAACATGTGTATTTCGGATGTCTGTGTACAAAAGTTACGACGTCAAGAAAATAAAAGCTAGTTATAAATTTAGGGGTGGGCTTAGATTCCTTAACGCAAGAAATATATACCTTCAGATATTCATGGTCAATTAAAGGCCTCGTCAGAAGTTTTTTCTATATCAATACACAGTGCAATAATAATTTAATTTAATGTTCTGCCATTCTTAATAGTTCTACAATTATTATAGTCTTTGGAATTCCTTAGTAATTTTCATATTACATTTCCCAAGAGCTTTCCTGGATTGCAAGAATTTAATTTTTTCAAACAATTTCTCGTTTATCCAGAATTTTCTACCATTTTTTTAAGGAATATTTTTTTCATATGCTGGAAATTAAAGTTTTACAGCAATTACTCCTCTAAACGATTGCTTTTCTTTTGATTTTACAATTTTAAAACGATTTTTAGAAGTTTCAAAATTTAGGTTTGCAACAAATTGCTTCAGAAGTTCTAAAACTTTCGAAATAATTTATTATTTTGGGGGATTTTTTCTACTATTTATTTTTTCGATTGTAGAGTTTTACAGCTTTTCCTCCTCAAGAATTTTCTTTCGAGGTTTAAGAGCAATTGTCCAGCAATTTCTTATTTTCTGAGAATTGTTAAACGTTTCCAGCTATTTCTTCTCAAGTATTTAGAGCAATTGCTGCTAGAGATTCCAAAAATTTTCTTTAGAGGTTAAGCAACAATTTTCCAACAAATTCTTATTATCTGAGAATTGTCAAACATCTTTTCGAAGTATGTTTCTTTTAAAGAGGAAAAAATTTATTAAAGGAATTTTTCGACAATTTCTTTCCAGATGCAAGAAATATAATAATAATAACGGAATGTCCATAATGCAAAACAATCAGTACAAATATTTTACATCTTTCAAGGTTCCAAAATTTTCCAGCAATCCTCATTTTCTGAAGATTTTTTACCATTTTTGCTAAGATAATTATATCTTCAAGGATTTAGTTTTTTAGAATTTCCGAGCAATTTCTATTCTATATTGCAGGATTTTTCTTTAAGAGTTCTAATTTTTTTTTTCAAAGAAGAAATTGTTAGAACCTCTAAAAAATCTTACATCTAGAAAAGAAACTATTCGGAAATTCTAAAAATCTAAAAAAATATTTTTGGAAAATTTTAGAATCCTTAAAAATGATTTTCCTAGCAGAACTTTAAAAGAAATTTCTTTTAATCTAAAAGAAAATCTGTATGTTAATTCTTAAAGTCTGAGGGAAAAATTCAGTACCCCGAAAAAACTTTCAGCATTCGGAAGAAATATTGCTGTTAAACAATCCTGACAAATTAGAAATTACTAGAAAATTTAGGAAATAACTAAATTGCTTGAAAAATCTAAAAGCCTGATAAAAAAACTCAAGAATCCTCGAAGAAAGTTCTCACAATTTAGAAGAAATATTCCTGGAAAAAATGTTGGCAAACAACAATTTCCCAAAAATAAGAAATTGTTAGAATCTTTAAAGAAATTAAAAAAAAAAAATTATTCGGAAATTCTAAAAATCTAAAAAAAAGATTTTTGGAAAATTCTAGAATACTTAAAAAATGATTTTCCTTTTAAAGCCCTTTAAAGAAATTTCTTTCAATCTAAAAGAAAATTTTTTTGAAAATTCTTAAAGTCTGAGCGAAAAATTGCCGAAAAACTTCAGTAGCCCCGAAAAATCTTTCAGCATTCGGAAGAAATATTTCTGGTAAAAAAATTCCTGACAAATTAGAAATAGGACGAAATTTTTAGAACCAGATAAATTGCTTGAAAAATCTAAAAGTCTGCAGGAAAACTCAAGAATCCCCGAAGAAAATACTCACACTTTTTAGGAACAAGAAATTGTTGGATTTTACTTAAATTTATTTCTGTTTTTTTTAAGGAAAATGAGTTATCAAATTTGAAAAATATGTCAGAAAACTGAAAACAAAAATTCACGTGCATTCATCTAAATAAAGCATGGATTTTTTTAGAATTTTTGGGCTATATTACTTACAAGATTAAAAGATATTTTTCCAAATTTCAACAATTTTTATTTTTTCAAGAATTTCTTTGGAGATTCATTTTTTTACCATTTTTTTTTTATTTATCAAGGATTTGCCGATTTTTTGAAACATTTTTCTTTCAAATGCTGAGATTTCTAGAGGTTTTCCCTTGTGATTGCAACAATTTCATCATCAATTTTGTTTTTGGGATTTTCTGCCATTAACATTTTCAAATGTTAAAAAATTTTTTGATTCAGAGTTTTTTTTTGCTTTTTCTTTGAGATTTTTAGAATTTTAGTGCAATTGCTCTTCCAAATTACAAGAACATTTAAATTTCTAAAATTTCTAACAATTTTTAATTTTTAAAAGTTCTTGAAGATTCAATAATTTTTTAACAATTTATCATTCATCGAGAATTTTCCACCATAGTTTGAGGAATATTTGTTCCAAATGCTGAGATTTCTAGTTTTACAGTAATTTCTCAACCAAACTTTTTGAACAACATTAATTTTATATTTTTTATATTTTTCAATAATTTTACAGCAAAATTTCTTCCACAGATTTTAGAACTTTAGAAAGTCAGAATTGTAATAATTTTCTTTTAAGATTCTAAATTTATTATTTTTGTAGTATTTTTCCAAAGGTTGAAAATTTTCTTCGATTCTACAGTTTTCCAGCTTTCAAGAAATTTAGAATTTTAGAGCATTCGAGGTTTAACAACAATTTTCCAGTAATTTCTTATTTTTTGAGAAATTTTAAATATTTTTTCGAGGAATGTTTCTATTAAAGGGACAGAGACAAAGAGACTTTCAGGATTTTCAAACAATGTTTTTCCAAATTGCAAGAAATTTTTTCAACAATGTCTCCTCCAGACTTTTAGAAAATGTGTTCAATATCTTTTCTAGATTGTAAAAATTGTCTTTAGAAAATCGAAAATTTTAAAATATCACATTATTAAAAAGAAGCTCCCTTGGAATAAAATGGTTGAACATTTTCAATTAATAAGAAATTATTGAAGATGTTCAACCATTTTATTCATCAGAAGCTTCTTCTAAATGATATTTTAAAATTTTTGAGCTATATACATTTCATATTTTATTCCCAAAAGTTCTCCTGGATTGCAAGAATTTCTTTAGAGATTTAACTTTTTCAAACAATTTCTCATTTTTCGAGATTTTTCTACCATTTTTTTAAGAAATATTTTCTTCATATGCTGGAAATTAAAGTTTTTCTCCTCTAAACGATTGTTTTTCTTTTGATTTTACAATTTTAAAACGATATTTAGAATTTTCAAATTTTAGGTTTTGAACAAATTGCTTCAGAAGTTCTAAAATTTTCCTAATAATTTGTTATTTTTTGTGTATTTTTTATACTATTTATTTTTTCAGGAAAACGTTTTCCAAAAATTGAAACTTTTCTTCGATTCTAGAGTTTTCCAGTTTTTTCTCCTCAAGAATTTTAGAGCAATTGCTCAAATAGATTGCAAAAATTTTCTTTAGAGGTTTAAGAACAATTGTCCTGCAATTTCTTATTTTCTGAGAATTGACAAACGTTTCCAGCTATTTCTTCTCAAGTATTTAGAGCAATTGCTGCTACAGATTGCAAACATTTTCTTTAGAGGTTTAGCAACAATTTTCAACCAATTTCTTATTTTCTGAGAATTGTCAAACATCTTTTCCAGGTATGTTTCTTTTAAAGAGTGAAAAATGTATTCAAGGATTTTTTTCTCCCGCAGAGTTTCAGAATTTTCAAAACATTTCTCTTCCAAATGCAAGAAATTTAATAATAATAATTAACGGAATGTCCATTATGCAAAACGCAATCAGTATAAATATTTTAAAGGTTCCAACAATCCCCATTTTAAGATTTCTTTACATTTTTAGTAGGAAAATTATTTCTTCCAGGATTTAGTTTTGTGGAACTTCCGAGCAATTTCTATTCTAGATTGCAAGATTTTTCTTTAAAACTTCTAATAATTTATTGTTTTCTATCATTTTCGATCTCTCTTCAAAATTGTAAGAATTTTAAGTAAGGATTCTTTAGTCATTTGTTTTGGAATTTCTCATTATTAAAATAAAATATTTTAAAATTTTTGGAAATCTTCTGAATATTTTCTTTTTTTATAAATATGAATTATTTTGTAGAATATATAACTTCTAAAAATTCTATAGTTATTGTAGTTTTAACTTTATAGAATAATAAATAATTTTAGAATTTATAGACTTTCTCTACATTTCCAAAACTAAAAAATAATATTTGAAGATCATCATTTTGTCTGTAGTGTTATTTAGAATTCTGTTAAATGTTAGATTACAGATTTTCCATTTACATATAAGTTTTCTAGAGTTTAGTTTCTTTGTTACTTTGTTACTCTCCTCCACAGTTCTAAATCATTCTAGAGTTTATAGAAACTTACCCTAAGGTTCTGCAATGAATAATTGTACAAAATATATTTCCTTATACTTCTAAATCATTCTAGACTTTATAAAGACTTTAGAATTTCCTAACGTTCTACAACTTCACAACATTCTAAGGTTCTATTCTTAAAATAAAGAAAACTTACAACTTTTTTGTACCACTTTTTAATACACTTTCCGTGACTACTTTCGATTACATGGCAATCATTATCAAACAAGTGTTTGTAGTCACGAAAAGTGTAATAAAAAGTGGTATAAAAAATTATTTCTATATTTTAAAAATTGAAAATGTACTACGAAGTGAAGATTCAAGAATTCTAAAGTTCTAGTTTTTTAAAGTCTTCCTAAGCTATAAAATGAAAATGATTCAGAATTATAGAAAAAAGAAAACTTACAACTTTGCAATTAATCATTCCAAAATGTTAAGAAATTTCAAAATAAGAATCCTCGAAGAAAATTCTGACAATTTTTAGAAACAAGAATTTGATAGAACTTCCAAGAAAAAAGAAATTTTCTTGTAATCTAAAGAGAAAATTATTCAGAAATTGCACAAATCTGAAGAAGAAATTCCTAAAAAAACACTTTTAGAATATTCGAATAAGTAAATTAGAAAAAAAAATTGAAAACCCAAAGTTAAATCTTGTTATCTGGAAAATTTATTCTTCGAAAATTCTAAAGCCTTGAGAACAAATAGACAAACTCTAATCCTGGAAGAAAATTCACAATTTAGAAGAGACATTCACGTATTGTAAAATTTTCTTTACAGGTATAACAAAAATTTACCAGCAATTTCAAATTTTTTGAATATTTAAAAACATTATTTTCAGGAATGTTTCTTCCAAATGATGAGAAAAATTAATAGAAGAAAATTCTTGAAATCTAAAATATATCTCGAACCTTTTAAAAACCTAAAAGATAAATTATTGGGAAAGTTAGAATCTTCTAAAAAAATTTGATTGATTATGATGTATTCTTCAAATAAAATAAATCAAAAGTTTCAATTAATAAAATGCAGGAATAATTTCAGTTCCTCTAAAAAAAATTCTGGTAGTTTAGATAAGATATTGACTCTAAAAAAGTAAGAAATTAGAAATTATTGAAAATTTTTTGAACCACTAAAAAAAACTGTTGCAATACCGAAGAGAACATTGCTCGAAACTAAATTTCTAAATTTTTGAAAGAGATTTTCCCTGAAGAAAATGTAGAAGAATCTGGTAAATGAGATATATTGCTTGAAAAAGTTTTCTAGAATGTCTGGAGGAAAAATCTCGACGAAATTTTTAGCTGTTCGAATGAAACGGCACTTTAAAAAAATAATGAAAAACTAAAAAAAAAATACTAGCTGGAAAATATTACAACTTCTAAGTAAATTCAATTGCTAAAGGAGATTCGAATCAAAAATTTATATAAAACTCAAGAATTCTCAAAGAAAATTTGGAAAAAGTATTCTCGGGAAAAAATAGTTAAAACCTAAAAAAGTAAGAAATTAGAAATTATTAAAAACTTTTTAAACCACTAAAAAACTGTTGCAATCTCGAAGAGAAATTGCTCGAAAAACTTAAGAATATTTGAAAGAAATTTCCCTGGAGGAAAATGTTGAAGATACTGAAAAAAAAAAATGAAAAGAAACATTGCTTGAAAAACTTTTCTAGAATTCTCGAACAAAATTCTCAACATTTGAAAATATATTCCTGGTGAAAAATTCTTGATACATGAGAAATTCTTAAAAAAATGAATCTAATGAAATTTATGCAATCTAGAAACTCTTGAAGATAATCCTCAGCATTTGGGAAATTGATTAATTGTTTAAAAAAAGTTAAATCACCAGTGAAACTCTTGCTATTTAAGAAATTTTAAAGAAAACTCTTTAACTTGGAAGATTTATCATCTTTATAAATATAATCTAAGGAAGTTTGTCATTATATTTATGAAACAGTGTACTTATTGAAGTAAATATAAGTAAAACAGATGTTTAATGTTTTACTCATTAATTAAACTGTAATGGATTTGTACTATCGATCAATAAATTTTAGTAACTCAAAGCGATATTTTTCCCCTTCAATAATTAAACTAATTACCCAAAACAGTTTTCTTCTCGCTCATCTCTTCGAGATTTCTCAAGTGCTGGCACTCTTTAAGTAATTCATCCGTTGATAATCCCTTAAAACACCCCCGCGGCTTTGTGCACGTGTGCAGGTGCATTGCGGTGTCGCCGCGGTCGTAAAAACTTTGCACATTTGCATCGAATCAATATGTGCAGCTTTCATTGCCCGTTGTAATTGTGGAAAGACCGTTCCACATTTCTCAACTCTAAATTACTGTTTTGACCTGGAACACGCTTTTATTGTGCAAAAATATTTGGGGTACGAAGTCGACGAACTCTCGTTGCGCTTTACAAATAGCGGAGATCGCCGTAAGGGATGGCGTTTTGAACGAGTGCCATGCATGCATTTTTAAAGCTCGCCCTTTGTGCGAATAGAATCGATATTAACTAGAAACTTATTTGTATGTTTATATGGTATATTAAGTGAATAATTTATGCTATGAAAACGTGTAATGAACAACTCAAGAAAATATATTATACTCTTTTTAAGGTAAATGTTTGATATTATTAGACATGAATACTATCAAAAAAGTAAAATCACTAATAGAGCACTTTGTTTATCCATTGATCTTTTTTGCTGAATGTAGTTTGAGGTAAATCCAGAGAAGTTCAAAGTATCATCAGTGACATGCAAATCGCAACACCAAGAAGGGGTATGAATTTTTTGACTTATGGCAACAAGAGACTAATTCTTCAATACCAAATCAGTTGATGATCTTTGGTTAACTAACGAAGGTCATCCTGTAAACTTTCGTACTTTGGGCTTTCAATGTCAACAGCCAAATCTTGTATTACCACTAACGGCTCAACATCGACAGCAACGTTCTCCATGCGTAGGTTGCGACTACTCTGGAACCTAGGATGGCATATTGTGATGTACAGTGATGAATTCTGGTTCTGTTTGGAAATACATTATGGCCATATGAGTCGAAGATGTGGGAAATGACGCCACATGAAATTTTCTGTTGAGAGGCCTGTGCATCAAGCTGTAGGTATTATGATATGGGGTGTTATAATTTATGGAAGTAGGTCTCGTTTGGTATTCATCTCCGGCAATACCAATACTCAGTGATATGTGTGAGGTGATAGAACTCCATATGCTCCTATTTCTTCAGAAATTGGTAAACTTTTACAGCAAAGCAATGCAAGAATTTCTATGGACCAAATTAGTGGCCATGGTCACAACGAGCTTCTGATTTTTCTCCATTTAAGCATGTATGGGACATTAAGAGGAGAATACTAAAGAACTTGCAGCATCCTCTGCTCTTCACCACGAATTGAAAATTGCTTTGGATACAATACTTTAAAAGATTGTCTACCACCTCCTAGAATCTATATCAAGAAGAGTAGGAGAGTGTGAAAACAATAGGGGCAGACCAACCCATTATTAATAAAATACTTTATCCTGACTTTATAGATTTATAATTATTCAATAAACACTTATTATCACATTTCTACGAGATGTTCGAATTATTTATCCCAATTCCCGTATTTATAGAGGTCAACAGAAACCATCTCATCACATCAGTGTGGTGTAAGTTCCGGCATGTGCATTAGCATGGGCGTTTCGCGCTTTTCGCGGATTGAAACGTTGTATATTTATATTTCGCATGTCTGGCTAATATAGGTTTATCATCAATTCTCTCGAAATAGTCGGATCGCGGCCCGATTTCATTAATGCTAAAGGCCAAGACGTGCACCGGCAGCCATTAGCTCCGGCAATAAATTATCAACATAAAACGGGAGAGATTCGACTAAATTAGGTCGGCGCGGATTGAAACATAAAATTTGCAAGACTGTTTATTTTTTCGAAAGCTCCATCAATTTTATGTTTACGCGCGCTAATATTTTATTAAGTTCTTTCGGTTCCGTGAACAGTTAATTATGTTATTGCAGTAATAAATTAACGTGGTCCCATACATTCCGCATACTTCAGGGTTTGCAATAAATTGAAAGATAACGTGTAACGTTAAATTCAAAACGTTAAAAAATAAATCTTGAAAATGTAATAAGTTGAAACACAAAAACTTTTAAATGTGTAAACGTAAAAATGTAAAAATGTTGATACGTTAAAACTAACGTAATGTAAAAACAAAAAAAACTTGACAACTTATAGTGTTTTTTTTTTAAATTATTACAAAATGTGAAAAAACCCAGATATAGTTCACATTAAAATATTAGAACGTGAAAAGATTAAGACAAGAATTTAAAAATTCTTTGAGAGGCAGTTAAACATTAAAACGTTAAAATATGAAAATGTTATAATATTACGTCGTAAAACCATTAAAATATGTAAGTAAAAATATGAAACCTTATAGAGTAAAAAGCCAAAAATATGATAATGTTAAAACATAAAAATCCGAAAATGATAAAATTTCAAAACTGTAAAACGTGAGGAATAACGTAATCTGTCAGTTTTTACATTAAATCCTTATCTCTGGGAAATGTAAAAACGTACAGATGTGATGGTAAAAAACGTTTTAGAAAGTGAACGTACTAAAACGTTACGTTAAAAGGTAAAATCTAAACATATTTAAAAGGTGAATATTTAAAAACACGAGGAACGAAAAATATTAAAATGTTTAAAAAGTGAAAACGTACAGAGATAAATGAGCAAAACTTTAAAATGTGAAAACGGTTAAATGTAAACCTTAAAACGTGAAGACGTTAAATGCAAAAAGCTTAAAATGTGAAATTCAAAACGTCAAAAAAACAAAAATATGAATTTAAATTATTAAAATGTGGACACGTTAGAAGACATATAATATTGGCAAAATTGTGAAAACGTTATAACGATAACAAATAGTTATAACAAATTTAATGACGGAAAAATGCGAAAACGTTAAATTATAAACGTAAACAAAGAAAAGGATGAAATAATATCTTAAAATATGAAAATATCTTAAGGTATAAACCACGTTAAAGTATGACAATATCTCGAGAGACACACAATCTTAAAACATGAAAACATTCAAATATAATAACGTTAAAATGTTAAATCTTTAAAAACAACGAAACGTTAAAATTTGAAATTAAAAAGATGAAATTGTAAACATGTTAAATCTTTTAAACATTAATTAGAAAAAATATAAAAACAACACACCGTTAAAACGTCAAAATATGAAAATATAAAAATATTAAAATTTTAAAACATAGTAACTGCTAGTTTAAAAACATTTTTATATTTGTTTCACTTATATATTAAAATAAATAAAAACATTTCGTTGGCATCATATTTTTATTTACACTTGTTACTGTAGTTTCGACAACTTAATCGTTTTATTTATTTTGAATTATCAAAATGTATCACGAAGTAAAAGCCTCCACAATTACTTATTTACCTATATATTTTTTCATTTGACATTTTATGTAATAGTTTTTATGTAACAGTTTTTCCAGTTAACGTAACGTTAAGTTTTTAAACGTTATAACATTTTTATTCTTTCACATACCTACGTTTTTTTTAATTTCAATTTCTTTTCTTTTTCACTTTTTCCAATTATTATGTTTACGTAAAATTAAAAAATAATAAAATATCAAAATTTAAAAACATAAGAACAGTGAGATATTAATATGCGAAAACGTTAAAATCTAAAAGCCAAATTAGTAAAACAGTAACAAAAATGAATATCTTAAAATCTGACAATACTTTAAGAGACAATCTATGTTAAAACGATAAAACGTTAGAAGGTGAAATAGCTAAAAGATTAATAGATACATTAACAAATATATTTAAAAATGGGAGGAGATGGAAAACGTTAAAACGTTAAATCTTAAAAAAAACGAAAACGTTAAAATGTTAAACTATTAAAATGTATTTTGTATTTGTTTCTCATTTTCACTTTGTGAAACTTTATGTTAATAATAGGTTGTTGAAGAAATTCACTTGGTTTGTTTCTCTTAATTTTTTATTATAATTTTTTTATGGCCCAGTGCCGAAACTTGTCGAATATAAAATTACTTTATGCTGTTGTTTCATTTTGGTTTATCTCTGTAAAAATAATAATTACAATATTGCTATTATTATAAACAACTGCAATTGTGTTACTTTTACCTTTTTCATGGCTACCCATTTTTTATTTATAATAAAATTTAAAATGACTATAACTCACTTATTTTTAGGAATAACTATGCCGTATGCCATATTGGATTAAAGAGAAAAAAATTACCTTTTGAATGAGGTCATAGCCAACCATGGTTTGTATTTAAGAAAATGTAAGTTTGCGTCATATCTCGGAAAATAATGGCGATAAAAATTATCTAATATCTAAAATTTTGTCCGTTACAGTTTTTTTCTATCTGTTATAATAACCGAGATATATTGATTTGAAAAAATTGACACTTTTTACTTTTTTCAAAGTATTTAGTTACCCTTGACTTTGTTGAAAACTTTGAAAGTGAAATTTTATTCGTCTCGCAAATCTACACTTCTTTCCCCATTTAACCGTTTCTCTATCTCTTATAGTTTCCGAGATCCCCATAGAGAACATCGAAAAAAACTCACCCTGTATATTTTTTCTTAAAAATTTTTCAATAATATGTTTTTATTTAATTTTAATGTCATAACTGAAAAGTGAAACAAACCAAGTGAATTTTTTCAACAACCTATTATTAAAATGTAGTCATCAAAACATTTAACGTGAAAACGTTAAGATTTGAGAGTGAAAATACAAAAACACGTAGATTTCCTGAAAACGATAAAAAGTAAAAATAAAGTTAAAATATTACCAAAAAGAAAGGTTCTCACCGTTACTACGTCGTAATCCATACTTACACAAAACATAGTGATTTTTTTAATTCAGTGTTAAAATATTACAGCGTTAAAATGTGAAAAAAAAACTAAAATATATGAACGTTCATTTATAATAACGTTAAAACCTTAAGTTAAAATTTCAAAACATAATAACCGTAAGTATTCAATTTTTTTTAACATTTATGTTGTTTTACATCTGTACGTTTTTTTTCATTTGACATTTTAAATGTTGTTAGTTAACGTAAAGTTAAGTTTTAAAACGTTCTAACAATTTTGTTCTTTCACGTGTTTACATTTATTTCATTTGGCCTTTAATTTGTGTTCATCTTTTACAGTTTACTTAACGTTAGGTTTTAAAACGTTCTCCTTTCACAGTTCTACCTAGTCTTTATCATCTCAACTTTCAATTTTTTCACTCTTTTTAGTTATAATTATTACGTAAAAACTAAATATAATAAAATATCAAAATTTAAACTCAACGTTAAGTTTTACATGTTCTAATATAATTTCATTTTTCACATTTCTACATTTAGTATTTTACCTTTTAATTTTTTAAAACTTTTCTCACTTAACGTTAAGTTTTAAAACATTATGCTTTGGTTCTTTCACAATTTTACGTTCTAATTTTCATTTCACCTTTTAATTTTTTCACTTTGTCCAGTTATATAATTAGCTAGAATTTTAAAATATAATATAATTCTTAAATTTTAACTCAACTTTAAATTCAAAAAAAGCCAACCACAGTTATAAAAATAACTTACAAAGGAGAAGCATTAAGAAGAGAGTAGAAATGTTTCCAAACATCTGAATAACAGAAATATATAACTTATTGGTGATTGTAAATAAATTTTCAAAAATATTTGTAAACCAAACAAACTTTATTTATAAAATATAAATCCATATCAATTTATATATTTTATAAATAAGGTCCAGGAAACATAATACTGTCCCTCAGCATTACCACCCAAAAAAAAAAAAACACGCCATACCTACAAGAGAAGATATACCGGAAACGGAATTATGCATTAATCTGTCAAAACCGATAAAAATAACTTCTACCCTTCTGTCAATGGAAGTGTAGCTATCTTAAGTTAACCTCAGATGGGAATAATAAAAAATGATAACGACGTCCTACAGCAATGAGGATGGACCAAATGCTCATACAACATCGCATATGAACAGTTTCAATAGCTGATTAGGAGACAGTAGCTAGTTAGGCAACTGACGTTATTAAAAAAACATAATTCAGGAAACCATATCACCTGTTATCATACTACCTAAGAAAAGAAGAGGTGTTCGTTGACGTCTGTATTAAAGATTATTAAGTGCAGTTATAACAATGGACACATTTTGATGCCAATAGTTAACAATATACTGCAAATAACTGGAAGAATGGAGTAGTACAAAAAATTAAATTACAATACAAAACCAACATTCAAGGTCCTACTTTAATCACTATAGAGAACTAATGCAATAACTACATTGGACCTAAAATTTGTATATTCCTAAGTTTAAATGGAAGAAAATTAAGCTGAGAGTTTTATTTTGCTACATTCGAGATTTCTCGCTCGTCTTTTAACCTAAGGAATGTTTCCACTACATTTCAACAAGTGATGAACTGCTGTGCCAGAAAATGCTAATAGAACGAGTTTAGATGATGGGATACATCCATCACAAACTAATGACAATATTTTTCACATTTCGTAAATATGAATTATGGATAAACCGAGAAAAGACTAACTATGAATAAATCTAAATATCCTAAATCGTCTACGCGGTCGAAGTCTATCAAAATAAGGTAACAGCAATAATGAAGTAAAGAAAACCTACAAAATGCGAATGATAGGTTTCATACAGTCTGTATTACAGAATTGGCTTGAGAGGGCAGCTGCTGATGAACTCCTAATAAAGGTCTCGAGTAGATTGCTAAAATACTGGTTTATTATTTATTTAACGACTAAGAGAAAAAAAAATCCTTTCATCTAGATGATCAAAAATTCAAAGGATATCTCGAATGAAACAATTTATACGGATCTTCAATCTCTCAAATAATTGGCGAACAACTTAGTATCACAAATGATCGCCTTGTTCTTGCACAATTGTGGTAAAATAACTATCGGAGAAAATTATTTTTAATTCAGAAAATTATAAACTGCTTCATATCGTGCAAAAATCGAATTCATTAGAGAAAAGAAAAATATCGCTGATGTTTTATTATAGTTTTAATCTTCATCAGATTTCCCCCAGGTCCGGTAGGTCCAGTTGTTCATTAAATCTGTTTCCACCGGCCAGCAACAAGCTAATCAAGAGATACTAGGTTCAAGAATATTATCACTACCCTTCAGATTTGTCAAGCTCTTAAAAATACTATTCAATCAATAAAAAAATAACTTGATCAAAGATCGGACGAAACTTAACAAATTGTTTCTGAACTCTTAGCAGTATTTTATGACGTATCAAATGCTTTTCATGTTGCATTATGGGCACCCTTATACAGAGTACCGAATCACTTCTGGAAAATATGAGGAACGTCAATATCTCCTACATCAGAAAGTATCCAGAATGCTAACGAAAACCACGGGGTTTTTAAACATAGCTACAAACTAACAATTTAAAACCAAGAAATCAGGTGAAAATGTAGCAAACTAGTATTTTATTTAAATATTAATATTTTCAAGTACTCTCAAAATTCAATATAATCAAGACACTATTGGGATCAAGAGCCCAATATAGGTCCTTTATTTTTATTTCCATCTTGTGCAATACTTAACTTTTATAAAAGTGTATTAAAAGGAAGTCCATTATTTTTACATGAGATTGAAAGTTTTAATTACCATAGTTATCCGAATGATCCGATTTGGGTCAAATATACGCCGTTTTGTACGATAACTTGTTGCCATTTTGAAGGTAATTTCGCCTTTATCGAAAAAAAAACTGTAAACTATAGCGTATTTTCTCTTTGCTAGCGTCCATCTTTTACGAGCGCTCAAACAAAACTGAGTCAACTAATCACAAAACTGTCAGAAAAGTTGTTTTAGTGCGAAATCTCATCTTCTAACGCCATCTAGTTGAACCCGGTCGGACTTATACAACGCGAGATTCATATAATTGGAAAAATAATGGATTTCCTTTCACTGCACCTTATATATAAAAAAAAAATTATTTGCTATCATTTTTGGCATTCGATCAATTGCTTCATTTAAAAATAGTTAATAAAAAAATACTGCTTGCCTTTACTTTACGAATGAATTGTAATAATATAATATGATTATAATTTTAACACCATTGTTGTTTCCAACACTGTATATAATCCTACGATTTCTCGGTTTTATTTTTCCACTCGATTCACCTTTTCGAGTTTATTGTTATTTTTTTTTATCGCGAGTGCAGCCAAGCGTCGGATTTGTAAATACATTTGTTATCGCCCCAGCTTTATATTTTCGTCGGAGTAACCAGTCGCCAGTAGATTTATTATTGGTGGGTTTTCGGGATGATGGTGGCTTCACGCCTAACGCCTTCGTGGCGAGGGTGCCCCCAAGTGAACGGAATGATTTATGGTTATTTCATTTGGCCCGCGGCATTTAAATCCACAACTCATTGTTCCAGTGCGAAAGGAAGTATTACTTACGTACTTATAAGTTGAGTTTATGACGTTCAACAGGTTGGTGATGTTTTTGTTTCTTGCCATTCCTGTCATCCGTAATTTAATTTTTGTAACTTGGGTTAACTAATAATTCTTAGCCATACTTTATACAAGTTATATTAGTACTATGGTTAAAAACGTTCAGGAGAGATGAAGTACATCTAGATGATGGGAAATTATATGATTGGGAAAGCTTTTTTGGCTCTCTACTGATAGCATAAAACAGAATGAATATTATTCTTAATATAGTAAAAAACTAAGAAAATACGAACAAAAAAGATAATGATTAACATGATTTTCATTGTTAGAATTGTAGTAGAATTATAAAAACGTTTTTGAAACCATATACTGTGTCAGTACTTTATTAAACAATGATTAACATCAAATCGCGTGTGCGCATGCGCCAAAATTTACATATACAGGGTGAACGATTAGTGTGTGGATGGAAGATTTTGGGTTTATTAACGTACATTTTCATAATTCGTTATCGAAATACGATAGAGGATCCTTGAAGCTACCACCTAAAAATATTTTCGACTGAGTTGCAATTATTATACAGGGTGATTTTCATCAAAGTCGCATTTTTTTAAAGCTGTATATTATTGCATATTTGGATTCATAGTGTGACTTTATGTATCATACACTTGGTAATATCTAAAATAATTCGTTTGGTCGCAATTCGTCATTTTAACAGAAAGTAGACGTCCGGTAATAATTGAATATCACAGCTATCATAAAACTTAACTCTAACTGCAATGTTAGTACATAATTATGAAATGTACTAAAAAAATCCGCACTGTAGAAGCCAAACTTGTTTTGTGTTCAAAGGAATCGCTACGCCAATTTACAAAATTTCATTCATGGGTGCTAACTTGATTTTTTTTCAAACAAACATCGCACTGTTTGAACTATTTGAAAAAGTGAGGAAGTAATCGTCCCAGAAATAATTAAGGCGCATATATTTACATACGTTTAGGAGGCCAACGTAATTGCCACATTTAGGTCGTGTATATTTGCTATAAATTTCTGTTTACGCTTTATCGCATTGTTCTAAATAGTTGCACGGACCGTGGATTAAATATAACTTGATTACATTATACAGTGGATCATAACTATAAGTAACTGGTAAACTATTAAAGTAAATATTTACTAATCATAAACATTAAGAATATTAAAAAAAAATAGGTAAAGAATTGATTTCTTAATGATTCACCAAGAGATAAGTAAGAAATATATATAAAAAAAAACAATTTTATTTTAATCACGAATTTTAGTAATTAAGAAAATTATAGTTTTGCTTATTTTCCACATAAAACATTGGAATACTTCAATTTTTTAATTGATTTACCTACATTTCTGATAGATATTTAATTAAAGTATGTTTGTTAGTTAAATATTTCCTACCATAAATGATTATTGACTACATTGTGTCAATTCTAGAAGTTATACTGAGCGCTAATGAATTCATGTTTAGGTAGAATTCAAAGGAAATAAATTTGAAACGATCTCCGTAAAATAAGAAAGATGCGCATTTCTAAGAGCTCGAACGTGCACGTGAAATTGATATAACATGGTACTAAAAATGTGTATTCCGTATATCATTCGATAGGCATTGGAAATTCAATAAACTCGTGAACTCTGGCGAAATTGCCTGTAAATGTATTTTTATATCATCATACGAAATTACAACAAAATTATATGTAATACAGCTTCTTAGTGTCTGTTTCTATATTTCTTTCTGTCTTGAGTTAATTGTTTTATCTATCTCCAGTCTACATCCTTTTTTTCCACATCTTCTCTAATTCTGTCATTGCATGTATTTTCCTCCTTGCGCTCTTGTTTCATATATTCTTAGTGCTGTTCTATCTTCTTTCATGCGGCACATATGTACGAACCATCTAATCTCTCCTTCTAAAATGGTATGATAAATAGATTTTGTCTGTACGTCTCATTCCATTCTGGTCTTATTTCAAATTTTCCTTCTTACAACTTTTTAGAGTTTCTGCTTTTACTATTTCTATCTTTACTTCATTCCTTTTTGTTTTGTATTTTTCGTAGTCTTCTTCCTTTTATTTACTTAGGTATTTTTCCCATTTATCTTTTTTGTCTTTAATTTTTTCTCTTAGTTCTTCTTTGTCTTCTTATTCGTGATTTTTGTTATTTCACATCTTTCCTTGGATGCTTTTTACCTGCTCACAAGTATATTGTAATAAATTAATAATTATTCTAATGAAATAAACGTATCAATTTTAAGAAGTTCATTTACTACCGATGAATCATATTGGCGCAGTCGGTAGGATAGTGCAAAAATCGCGACTCAATCAAAGCTGCGGGACGAAGGAATTGAAATTTCCTTCGGCTCTATCAAAAACCAAGAGAGGGGAAAACGTATCGAGCAACTTCAATTCAAGAATCCGGAAACTTATCGGGCCATTAGGTCCACATCTAAGAAAACCCCAAGAAAAATCCGCCACGCACAAAAATGCGACTCAGCAATTAAATGACGTGGTAGGAAGCATTTCTTCATTTCGGGCTTCTCTGTTCCATTTACATCCTCCTGCGATAATAATTGTCAATTGGAATTACAATTAACAGAAATATGTATAAGAGAATAAAGAAAGTAATTGAAGATTTCATAGAAGAAGAGGTGGAAAAAGCTTTTGATCAAGTAAAACAACTACAGAGGAATAACGGTAAAAAAACTGACAAGACGGCGGCGTTGAAAATAGTGTTTTGTTACCAAAAACTTAAGGTTCTAGAAGGAGCAGATTGTAGAGGTAGGATAGTGGACATCCACCCACCTTACATAAACATTTTAACTTGAAAATTTAAATCGTGTCTATGATTTTTATAAGTACTTCAACGTTTTTTATATTTTGTTGTGCTGGAAACTTAGCGAAAATCAATAATTTAAATATCCAAGTTTATGTAGGGTGGGTCGGTGGCCTCTATCCACCCTCCAATTTTATAAATATTCGCGAGGGTTCCTTTAAAAATCTTGCGCATACTAAGTTATTCATATAATAAATTGTACTTCAATTTTATTATAATTATATAAAATTGTCGCGTATGTTTTACTGATTGGAGGGCGAAATAGTGGCCACCTACCCACCATACATATCCGATTGAATACAAATTAAAATTGCGTCTATTGTTTGTCTATTTTGCGTATCTGTTCATTTTTCCACACCATAAATTTTTTGTCTTGTTTATTTTTTAAACATTTTCTGTACTTCTCTTTTGGTAAGTCCTTTTTTTTGTATTCCTCTTCATCAATTATTATCTATCTATACTTAACTTTTTTTTGAATCTTTGAAGAAAATCCTCGCCAATTTGGAAGAGAATTTCATGAAAAAATTCTAATTCAAAAAATGTGTTAATATTTAAAGAAATGGAAAAAATACTGACAATATTTTGGTTCTTCTGCCCTTTTTGTTCTTTGAGGTTTTCTGATATTCTCTGTTATTCTCTGATACTGTTCTCTTCAGTTTTCTTATGTTCTATGCGGTTCTCTTCTATTCTCTGCTGCTCTGTGATGTTTTCTGATATTCTCTGATGTTCACCGCTACTTTCTTCTGTTCTTTGATTATCTCTTCTGTTATCTTCCGTTCCCTGCTATTATATGCTGCTTTCTGCTGTTCTTTGATGATATCTGATGCTCCTTACTGCTTTCATCTGTTCTTTGCTGTTTTTTAATGTTCCCTGCGCCTTTCTTCTGTTCTTTTATGTTATCTGCCATTGTTGGATGTTTTCTGCTCTTCTCTGATGTTCTCTGATGTTTTCTGTTATTTCCTTTTGTTTTCTGATGTTCTCTAATAATATGTGCTGCTTTATATTGTTATTTATGTTTTCTGCTGTTCTTTGATGCTCTGCGCTGCTCCTTACTGCTTTCATCTGTTATTGGCTGTTTTTTTAATGTTCTCTGCTGCTTTCTTCTGTTCTTTTATGTTATATGTTGTTATCTGCTGTTGTCGGATGTTTTCTACTCTCCTCTGATGTTCTCTGTTGTTTCCTTTTGTTTTCTGATGTTTTCTACTGATATGTGCTGCTTTATACTGTTCTTTGATGTTTTCTGCTATTCTTTGCTGCTTTCTGTTGTTCTTTGATGTTCTGTGCTGCTCCTTACTGCTTTCACCTGTTCTTTGCTGCTTTTTTTCTGTTCTTTTATGGTATCTGTTGTTATCTGGTGTTGTCGGATGTTTTCTGCTCTTCTTTGATGTTCTCTGTTGTTTTCTGATGTTCTCTACTGATATGTGCTGCTCCTACTGTTCTTTGCGATTTTCTAATGTTGTCTGCTGTTTTTTTTTCTAGTTCTCTGATATTAACTGCGGTTGTCGGATGTTTTCTGCTCTTCTCTGATGTTCTCTTTTTTCTCTGTTGTTTCCTTTTGTTTTCTGATGTTCTCTACTGATATGTGCCGCTATATACTGTTATTTGATGTTCTCTGATGCTCTATGTTGCTCCTACTATTCTTTGCGGTTTTCTAATGTTCTCTGCTGTTTTTTTTTAGTTCTCTGATATTCCCTGCTCTTCTCTGATGTTTTCTGTTGTTCTCTTTTGTTTTCTGATGTTCTCTATTGATATGTTCTGCTTTATACTGTTGATTTTCTCTGATATTCCGTGCACCTCCTACTGTTCATTGCCATTTTCTTTAGTTCTCTGATGTTTTCTTTAGTTCTCTGATATTCCCTGTGTCTGCAGTTGACGGATGTTCTCTGCTGTTCTCTTATGCTTTCTCATGTTCTATACTGTTATCTGATGTTCACTGCTGTTTTTTCTCCGACTTTCTCATCTACTTTCCTTTTGTTTTCTGATGTTCTCTATTGATATGTGCTGCTGTATACTGTTCTTTGCTGTTTTCTGCTGTTCTTTGATGTTCACTGCTGCTTTCTTCTGTTCTTTTATGTTATCTGTTGTTATCTGCTGTTTTCGGATGTTTTCAGCTCTTCTCTGATGTTCTCTGCAGTTCTCTGATGTTTCCTTTTGTTTTCTGATGTTCTCTACTGATATGTGCTGCGTTATACTATTCTTTGATGTTCTCTGATGTTCCGTGCTGCTCGTACTATTCTTTGCTGTTTTCTTTAGTTTCCTGATATTCCCTTCTGTTGTCGAATGGTCTCTGGTTTCTTATGTTCTATACTCTTATCTGTTGTTCTCTGCAATTTTCTGATGTTCTCTGATGTTATTTGATATTCTCTGATGTTGTTTTCTCTGATATTCTTCGCTGTTTTCTGCTGTTCTATAATTTTCTCTGCTGTTCTCTTATTTTCTCCGCTGCTCTCTTCATTTCTTTGCTTTTCTTTTCTGTTCGTTGATGTTGTCTTATGTTCTTTGCTGTTCTCTGATGTTTTTTTTAATGTTCTCTGCAATAATCTGACGGTATCTGCAGTTTTCCGATATTTTCAGATATTATCGGATTTTCGTCGAAGTTCACTTCTGTTTTCTGCCCTTCTCTTCTGTTCTCTGATGTTCCTATTTCTTTCTTATTTGAGATGTATTCCTCATCAATAAATACATTAATTATTACCTATCTATAATTAATTATTTTTGGAATTCTTGAAGAAAATTGTCACCAATTTGGAAGAGAAATTCATGAAAAAATTCTAATTCAAAAATGTGTTAATATTTAGAGAAATTGTAAAAATTTTGAAAATGTTTGGCAAAATAAAATGATTTCGCTGATGTTCTCTTTTGTTATCTTCTGTTCTGTTCTTTTTTGTTGTTTGATATTTTCTGATGTTCTCTGCGGGTTTCTTCTGCTCTATGCGGATCTCTTCTATTCTATGCTGTTCTGTGATGTTTTCTGCTATTCTCTGATGTTCATCGCTATTTTCTTCTGTTATTTGATGTTCTCGTTTGTTCTCTCCCGTTCTCCGCTATTATGTGCTGCTTTCTGCTATTCTTTGATGTTTTCTGCTGTTCTTTGATGTTCTGTGCTGCTCTGTACTGTTCATTGATGCTCTGTGCTGTTTTATAATGTTCCCTGCTGCTTTCTTCTGTTCTTTTCTGTTATCTGTTGTTACCTGCTGTTTTCGGATGTTTTCAGCTCTTCTCTGATATTCTCTGCAGTTCTCTGTTGTTTCTTTATGTTTTCTGATGTTCTCTACTGATATGTGCTGCTTTATACTATTCTTTGATGTTCTCTGATGTTCCGTGCTGCTCCTACTGTTCTTTGCTGTTTTCTTTAGTTTTCTGATATTCCCTACTGTTGTCGGATATTCTCTGCTGTTCTCTGATGTTTTTTTCTTATGTTCTATACTATTATCTGATGTTCTCTGCAGTTTTCTGATGTTATTTGATATTCTCTGATGTTCACTGCTGTTTTTTCTCTGATGTTCTTTGATGTTCTCCGCTGTTTACTGCTGTTCTATAATTTTCTCTGCTGTTCTCTTATTTTTTCCGCTGTTTTCTTCAGTTCTCTGCTTTTCTCTTCTGTTCTTTGATTTTATGTTCTCTTTTGTTCTCTCATGTTTTTTAATGTTCTCTGGAATTATCTAACAGTCTCTGCTGTTTTCTGATATCCTCTGATATTATCCTATATTCGTTGATGTTCACTGCTGTTTTCTGCTCTTCTCTTCTGTTCTCTGATGTTCACTGATTTTTTACTGTTCTCTTCTGTTATTTGTTGTTTTCTGCTATTCTCTGATGTTCTTTTATGTTCTCCTCTGTGTTCTGCTGCTGTTGTTGTTATGATATTCTATTCTGTTATCTGATGTTCTCTTCTGTTCTCCCAAAACACAATTTAACAAAAAAAAAGACGAAAAACAGTTGAATTTTTTTCTCCAAAAGTCGATTAAAGTTTTGTAAAAAAAAAAAAAAAAACAGTTAATGACGCTCGCCTATCTTACTTCTGTGTTCGCGTACTATGTTTTGTATCTCTGTCAGCATTTTCTTCTCTTTATTGTGAGGTCGTTGTTGATATAAACTCTTTTATCTTGGATATTACTCTTATTTTTCATTTGTATGAACTCTGCAACCTTTTTCTTTTCTATCCCCCTTTCTACTTCAGCAATTATTTTCCGGTTATTTGCATAGTCCCCTCTTCTGGGTATAGGAGGGATTCTTATTTTTGTTTTATTTCTTCTCTCATTTCTTTATTTTGTCCTTGAATCTCACTACTGTTCTGCCCTAAGTTGGCTATCAACATCGTCTTTATCTCTTCCATATTTCCCACCTGCATATCTTCCTCTCCTTTTTTATGGTCTTCCTTATCTACTGTATTATCCCTATTCTGTTCTGCGATCCTTCGCCCTGGTGATCTTATCACTTTTTTGCTTCTGCTAAATCCTTGTCTTTTAAAAGTACAAGTGTAGACATCTATTGGTCAGTCAAGACAAAACCCAATATTTAAATTACAGTTTGATAATGAGAAAAAATGTATGATACTAATGAAGTTACTACTTATTTTTTTGAATTGAATTGACGAGGCGGATACATGACTTATTTTTTTGTTTTCATCATTTATTTCCTCAATTGAGCAATTTATCATAATAATCCAGATTAAAATAAATAACATAGGCAATAAAACGCCGTTTACGAAACACGGTCGACGTGCCACCAAACTTTTACTTGCTTCAAGTTATGGTATGCAAGGAATTCGGCTGAAAAATGCGATTATTAAGCGTTCATTTTCATTCTTAATTAACTACAAACACTAAAAATATTTACATAATGATGCCATAAAATACGGTTTTTATTAATCAACTACAACACTCTTACCATATAATTTAAACCACTTAGATTTAATAGCATTTACACTTAATATTTCAATATTACGCGAAAATTAAAACATTTAAAGATGAAATATTTCATGTAATAGTACAATTAATTTCAAACGCGTTGCCAGCGGTGAAAGTAACCGAGCGAGAATTCCGTTACGTCTCTACAAGGAACAAGTCTAATGTATTTAAGAGGAGTTTACGGAATTACTTTGTTTCGTGTAAGTAATCTAAAATTCAAATTAGTTCAAACACGTGGTTTGTTCATTTATGTCTACTTTAAACCATTAACGTGTCGGTTAAATTTAATTTTAATGATACTTTTTTTAGAAGAGTTTTAATCACCTATTACACTTACTCTAAGCAAATTTTGCTTTTAAACAAACGCCTTCTTGATTTGTCATGGAAATATTTAAGATATTATTTTAAAATCTTCAAAAGAATTTATTTATAAAACAATATATCAATTTTAAATGTAATATTACAACAGATAGAATTTTTAGAATACATTTTTGCCTCTATTACACTTATTGATGTAAGTAAAAATTAATTCACTACAACCCTCGCGTATGTTTTTTAGATTAGTAGGTGGGATAGTGGCCACCCACCCACCCTACATATATACAAGAACATCAACCACTGTTACTGATTTTGTTTCCAGGATTTTAATCACAGTGTTAGTGCTGATGTGTTTTGAAAATATTAAACAGTGTTTGAGTGTAAAATTTAATTATATATGTAGGGTGGGTGGGTGGCCACTATCCCACCCTCCAATCTTTAAAACACAAGCGAGGGTTTTACAAAATGATTTCTTATTTATACGAAAGAGAAGATTTTTAGAAGTTGTCACACTTGCTCGAAGCAAATTCTGTTCTTAAATAAACGCCATTTTGTTTATAGGGAAGATAACACATTTTCTTTGAAAATCTTCAAATAGATATATTTTTAAAATAACACAGTAAAGTTTAGCTTAATCTAACAATAAATTCAATTTTTAGAAGAGTTTTAGTCACCTATTACACTTACTCTAAGCAAATTTTGTTTTTAAACAAACGCCTTCTTGATTTGTGATGATGATAAAAAAGATTTCCTTTCAAAATCTTTAAAATAATCTGTTTATAAAATAATACACTGATTTCCAATGTAATATTACAACAGATACAATTTTTAGAATTAATTTTGTCCACAATTGCACTTATTGATGCAAGTAAAAATTAATTCAGTACAACCCTCGCGTATGTTTTATAGATTGGAGGGTAGGATAGTGGCCACCCACCCACCCTACATATAAACAGGAACATCAACCACTGTTACTGCTTTTGTTTCCAAGATTTTAATCACAGTGTTAGTACTGATGTGTTTTGAAGATATTAAACAGTGTTCGAGTGTAAAATTGAATTATATATGTAGGGTGGGTGGGTGGCCACTATCCCACCGTCCAATCTTTAAAACACGAGCGTGAGTTTTACAAAATTATTTCTTATTTATACGAAAGAGTAGGAGATTTTTAGAACTTGTTACACTTATTTGAAGCGAACTCTGTTTTTAAATAAACGTTATTTTGTTTGTAGGGAAGATAACAAAGATTTTCTTTGAAAATCTTCAAAATAGATATATTTATAAAATAACACAGTAATTTCTAGCTTAATCTATCAATAAATACAATTTTTAGAAGAGTTTTAGTCACCTATTACACTTACTCGAAGTAAATTTTGTTTTTGAACAAACGCCTTCTTGATTTGTGATGAAGATAATAAAGATTTTCTTATAAAATCTGTAAAATAATATATTTTTAAAAGAAGACAGTAATTTATAATGTAATATTACAACAGATACAATTTTTAGAATAAATTTTGTCAACAATTGTACTTATTGATGCAAGTAATAATTAATTCAGTACAACCCTCGCGTATGTTTTATAGATTGGAGGGTGGGATAGTGGCCACCCACCCACCCTACATATATACAGCAACTTAAACCACTGTTACTGCTTTTGTTTCCAGGATTTTAATCACATTGTTAGTGCTGATGTGTTTTGAAAATATTAAACAGTGTTTGAGTGTAAAATTTAATTATATATGTAGGGTGGGTGGGTGGCCACTATCCCACCCTCCAATCTTTAAAACATGAGCGAGGGTTTTACAAAATTATTTTTTATTTATACGAAAGAGAAAGATAATTTAGAGCTTGTCTCACTTACTCGAAGCAAATTCTGATTTTAATTAACGCCATTTTGTTTGTAGGGAGGATAACAAATATTTTCTTTGAAAATCTTCAAGCAAATATATTTATAAAATAACACAGTGATTTTTGGCTTAATCTACCAGTAAATACAATTTTTGGAAGAGTTTTCGTCAGCTATTACACTTACTCGAAGTAAATTTTGTTTTTAAACAAACGCCTTCTTAATTTGTGATGAAGATAAAAAAGATTTTCTTTCAAAATCTTCAAAATAATCTATTTATAAAATAATACACTGATTTCCAATGTAATATTACAACAGATACAATTTTTAGAATAAATTTTGGCACCACTAACACTTATTGATGTAAATAAAAATTAATTCACTACAACCCTCGCGTGTTTTATAGATTAGAGGGTAGAATAGTGGCCACCCACCCACCCTACATACAAACAGGAACATCAACCACTGTCACTGCTTTTGTTTCCAGGATTTTAATCACAGTGTTAGTACTGATGTGTTTTGAAAATATTAAACAGTGTTTGAGTTTAAAATTTAATAATATATGTAGGGTGGGTGGGTGGCCAATATCCCACCCTCCAATCTTTAAAACACGAGCGAGGGTTTCACAAAATGATTTCTTATTTATACGAAAGAGAAGATTTTTAAAACTTGTCACACTTACTCGAAGCAAATTCTGTTTTTAAATAAACGCCATTTTGTTTGTAGGGAAGATAACAAAGATTTTCTTTAAAAGTCTTCAAATAGATATATTTATAAAGTAAAATAGTGATTTTTGGCTTAATCTACCAATAAATACAATTTTTGGAAGAGTTTTGGTCAGTTATTACACTTACTCGAAGTAAATTTTGTTTTTAAACAAACGCCTTCTTGATTTGTGATGAAGATAAAAAAGATTTTCTTTCAAAATCTTCAAAATAATCTATTTATAAAATAATACACTGATTTCCAATGTAATATTACAACAGATACAATTTTTAGAATGAATTTTGTCCATAATTGCACTTATTGATGTAAATAAAAATTAATTCACTACAACCCTCGCGTATGTTTTATAGCTTAGAGGGTAGGATAGTGGCCACCCACCCACCCTACATATAAGCAGGAACATCAACCACTGTTACTGCTTTAGTTTCCAAGATTTTAATCACAGTGTTAGGGTTGGTGTGTTTTGAAAATATAAAACAGTGTTTGAGTTTAAAATGTAATTATATATGTAGGGTGGGTGGGTGGCCACTATCCCACCCTCCAATCTTTAAAACACGAGCGAGAGTTTTACAAAATTATTTCTTATTTATACGAAAGAGAAGAAGATTTCTAGAACTTGTCACATTTACTTGCAGCAAATTACGTTTTTAAATAAACGCCATTTGGTTTGTAGTAAAGAAAGCAAAGATTTTCTTTGAAAATCTTCAAAATAGATATATTTATAAAATAACACAGCAAAGTTTAGCTCAATCTATCAATAAATATAAATTTTAGAAGAGTTCTAGTCACCAATTACACTTACTCGAAGTAAATTTTGTTTTTAAACAAGCGCCTTCTTGATCTGTGATGAAGATAAAAAAGATTTTCTCTCAAAATCTTCAAAATAATTTATTTATAAAACAATAAACTAATTTCCAATGTAATATTACAACAGATACAATTTTCAGAATAAATTTTGACACCAATTAAACTTAGTGATGTAAATAAAAATTAAGTCACTACAACCCTCGCGTATGCTTTATAGATTGGAGGGTGGGATAGTGGCCACCCACCCACCCTACATATATACAGCAACTTAAACCACTGTTACTGCTTTTGTTTCCAAGATTTTAATCACATTGTTAGTGCTGATGTGTTTTGAAAATATTAAAAAGTGTTTGAGTGTAAAATTTAATTATATATGTAGGGTGGGTGGGTGGCCACTATCCCACCCTCCAATCTTTAAAACATGAGCGAGGGTTTTACAAATGTTTTTTTTTATTTATACGAAAGAGAAAGATAATTTAGAGCTTGTCTCACTTACTCGAAGCAAATTCTGATTTTAATTAACGCCATTTTGTTTGTAGGGAGGATAACAAATATTTTCTTTGAAAATCTTCAAGCAAATATATTTATAAAATAACACAGTGATTTTTGGCTTAATCTACCAGTAAATACAATTTTTGGAAGAGTTTTCGTCAGCTATTACACTTACTCGAAGTAAATTTTGTTTTTAAACAAACGCCTTCTTGATTTGTGATGAAGATAAAAAAGATTTTCTTTCAAAATCTTCAAAATAATTTATTTCTAAAACAATAAACTAATTTCCAATGTAATATTACAACTGATACAATTTTCAGAATAAATTTTGACACCAATTAAACTTATTGATGTAAATAAAAATTAATTCACTACAACCCTCGCGTATGTTTTATAGATTGGAGGGTGGGATAGTGGCCACCCACCCACCCTACATATAAACAGTAACTTAAACCACTGTCACTGCTTTTGTTTCCAGGATTTTAATCACAGTGTTAGTACTCATGTTTTTGAAAATATTAAACAGTGTTTGAGTGTAAAATTTAATTATATATGTAGGGTGGGTGGGTGACCACCATCCCACCCTCCAATCTTTAAAACACGAGCGAGAGTTTTACAAAATTATTTCTTATTTATACGAAAGAGAAAGAGATTTTTAGAACTTGTCACACTTACTAGAAGCAAATTCTGTTTTCAAATAAACGCCATTTTGTTTATAGCGAAGATAACAAAGATTTTCTTTGAAAGTCTTCAAATAGATATATTTATAAAGTAACACAGTGATTTTTGGCTTAATCTACCAATAAATACAATTTTTGGAAGAGTTTTTTCAGTTATTACACTTACTCGAAGTAAATTTTGTTTTTAAAAAACCGCTTTCTTGATTTGTGATGAAGATAAAAAAGATTTTCTTTCAAAATCTTCAAAATAATTTATTTATAAAACTATAAAGTAAATTCCAATATAATTTTACAGCAGATACAATTTTTTTAGAATGAATTTGGCATCTAACATAACCCACGAGCGAGGGTTTTACAAAATGGTTTCTTATTTATACGAAAGAGAAGGAGATTTTTAGAACTTGTCACATTTGCTCGAAGCAAATCCTGTTTTGAATAAACGCCATTTTGTTTGTAGGGAAGATAATAAAGATTTTCTTTGAAAATCTTCAAATAGATACATTTATGAAATAACACAGTAAATTTTAGTTTAATCTATCAATAAATACAATTTTTAGAAGAGTTTTAGTCATCTACTACACTTACTCTCAAGTAAATTTTGTTTTTAAATAAACGCCTTCTTGATTTGTGTAGAAGATAAAATAGATTTTCTTTCAAAATCTTCAAAATAATCTATTTATAAAATAATACACTGATTTCCAATGTAATATTACAACAGATACAATTTTTAGAATGAATTTTGTCCATAATTACACTTATTGATGTAAATAAAAATTAATTCACTACAACCCTCGCGTATGTTTTACAGATTAGAGGGTAGGATAGTGGCCACCCACCCACCCTACATATAAACAGGAATATCAACCACTGTTACTGCTTTTGTTTCCAAGATTTTAATCACATTGTTAGTGTTGGTGTGTTTTGAAAATATAAAACAGTGTTTGAGTGTAAAATTTAATGATATATGTAGGGTGGGTGGGTGGCCACTATCCCACCCTCTATTCTTTAAAACACGAGCGAGGGTTTTACAAAATTATTTGTTATTTATACGAAAAAGAAGGAGATTTTTAAAACTTGTCACACTTACTCGAAGCAAATTTTGTTTTTAATAAACGCTATTTTGTTTCTAGGGAAGAAAACAAAGATTTACTTTGTAAATCTTCAAATAGATGTATTTATAAAATAACACAATGAAGATTAGCTTAATCTATCAAAAAATTCAATTTTTAGAAGAGTTTCAGTCACCTATTGCACTTACTCTAAGCAAATTTTGTTTTTAAACAAACGCCTTCTTGATTTATGATGAAGATAGAAAAGATTTTATTTCAAAATCTTCAAAATAATCTATTTACAAAATGATACACTGATTTACAATGTAATATTACAACAGATACAATTTTTAGAATAAATTTTGTCAACAATTGCTCTTATTGATGTAAGTAAAAATTAATTCAGTATAACCCTCGCGTATGTTTTATAAATTAGAAGGTAGGATAGTGGCCACCCACCCACCCTACATATAAACAGCAACTTCAACCACTGTTACTGTTTTTGTTTCCAAGAATTTAATCGCAGTGTTAGTACTGATGTGTTTTAAAAATATTAAACAGTGTTTGAGTGTAAAATTTAATCATATGGGGGGTGGCCACTAACCCACCCTCCAATCTTTAAAACACGAGCGACGGTTTTACAAAATGATTTCTTATTTATACGAAAGAGAAGGAGATTTTTAGAACTTGTCAAACTTACTAGAAGCAAATTTTTATTTTAAATAAACGCCATTTTGTTTGTAGGAAAGATAACACAGATTTTCTTTGAAAATCTTCAAAATAGATATATTTATAAAATAACACAGTGATTTTTGGCTTAATTTACCAATAAATACAATTTTTGGAAGAGTTTTTGTCAGCTATTACACTTACTCGAAGTAAATTTTGTTTTGAAACAAACGCCTTCTTGATTTCTGATGAAGATAATAAAGATTTTCTTTCAAAATCTTCAAAATAATTTATCTATAAAATAGTACACTGACTTCCAATGTAATATTACAACAGATACAATTTTTAGAATTAATTTTGTCCACAATTGCACTTATTGATGCAAGTAAAAATTAATTTAGTACAACCCTCGCGTATGTTTTATGGATTAGAGAGTGGGATAGTGGCCACCCACCCACCCTACATATAAACAGGAACATCAACCACTCTTACTGCTTTTTTTTCCAGGAATTTAAGCACAGTGTTAGTACTGATGTGTTTTGAAAATATTAAACAGTGTTTGAGTGTAAATTTTAATTATATATGTAGGGTGGGTGGGCGGCCACTATCCCACCCTCCAATCTTTAAAACACGAGCGAGGGTTTTACAAAATTATTTCTTATTTATACGAAAGAGAAGGAGATTTTTAAAACTTGTCACACTTACTCGAAGCAAATTCTGTTTTTAAATAAACGCCATTTTGTTTGTAGCGAAGATAACAGAGATTTTCTTTGAAAATCTTCAAATAAATATATTTATAAAATAACACAGTGATTTTTGGCTTAATCTACCAATAAATACAATTTTTGGAAGAGTTTTTGTCAGCTATTACACTTACTCGAAGTAAATTTTATTTTTAAACAAACGCCTTCTTGATTTGTGATGAAGATAAAAAAGATTTTCTCTCAAAATCTTCAAAACAATCGATTTATAAAATAATACACTAATTTCCAATGTAATTTTTTCTATGTATGTATTATTTCTTTAATTTATAATTGAAGGAGTTATTTCAAATAAAATAACAACACCAATTATTTATTTATAAAAATATCAACACCATCACCTTTTAGTATTTTCCTTGTGTCACACAACACATAATGAAGGTGGTGAGAGGTTGCAGTTAACGAGATTTCCTCCTCCCCCTCCTCTCACCCTTAATGACCGTAATTAGCCCACATTTAGGATTAACAATACGAGCGTTGTGTATAAATATTTGCGAGCGGGAAGGATATTTTCTTCATTATAAATTTCCCTCAAGAACGTTTACTCTGCCCTAACAAATTTTGGAAACATTTCCCGAGCGTGTTGCGTAAATACGATCGTCAATAACTGCGTGCCCCGCTCCGTCTGGCCACCCTTCAATAATCAGGCCAGTCTGTCCCGAATCGATTGTCGTTTGTGGAAAAAAAAATGGGTAATTCCACCCCAAAAGAGGCACCCTCTCACGCAAGCATTGATCTGAATAATGGATGCATTAAAAACGCTCACAGTAATAATTTTCATTCCTGTTCGTGATGAATGAATTTATGAATATAATAGAAATGAATGAATAAAAAATTTAATAAAAAGAATGTTTGCGACGGTTACTAGGTGGTAATCCATACTTATATTGAAATGAAAAATTGACTATGTTTTAATATAAACATAAAAATTTAATAATAAAGTACATACGCAGTCAGTATTTTTGTTTTAAACGAGGGTTTGAAATTGAAAAAAAATGTTTTGTTGAAGTAAATTATTCATTTTAATTGTATAAAAACCTTTTAATATCTTTTTTTTTTCATTAAAACTCTGTCATATGTTTTACTGATTGGAGGGTGGGTTAGAGGCCACCCACCCACCCTACATATACGTGTGTATCTAAACCACAATTTTTGATTTTGTTTTTGTGAAATAAATCACTAATTCTAGTTTTAATATCAAGAAATTTATAAGTAAATTCTGGTTTGAGTTTAAATGAATATGTAGGGTGGGTGGGTGGCCACTCACCCACCCTCCAATAACTGTAACATAACCAAGAGTTTTCAATTTAAAAAAAAATTGTTTTTGTGACGAAAATTATTAATTTTAATTGTAGAAAAACCTTCTATTATTTTAATTTCCTTTAATTAAAACTTTGTCGTATGTTTTAGTGATTGAAGGGTGGGATAGTGGCCACCCACCCACCCTACATATACATTTATATCTAAACCACAAAATTTGTGTTTGTTTTTGTGAAATAGGACAGTAAATATACTTTTAATATTAAGAAATTTAAAAGTGAATTTTGATTTATGTTTAGGTATATACAGGGTTATTCACGCTATACGGCACGGAATATTGTGGCCACAATACGTGACTTTCAAAAAGTTTCACTTTGGGGATATATGGGGTCTATTAGGGCTACTTTTTAAAATTACTTTCATAATATACAGGGTGTCCCAAAAACCCTAAAAGTATCAAAGTTGTGTTTTTTAAATAAAACACCCTGTATTTTATTGCATTTTTGGATCCTTTGATCAAAATGAGTGTGTTTTTTATAATAAGGTTTTTATTACCTAAAACTTAAGGTTTTTGAAATAATTTGAATTTTGTAAAAATTTAACCTAATTTTCATGTTTCAAATACTTAAAAAGTAATTGAGTTATGCATACCAAATTTTCACTGAAATGTAACAATAGATCATATTTTATTTTCCAAGTATAATAAACTTGACATCTTATGCTGGGTGTAAAAAAATTGAAATTAAACAAATGAGAACTTTAAATGGCCATAACTTCAATTATTTAAATGGAACACCATATTTTTTAATTTGGCAGCAAAAGCACTTTTTAATTACCTATCTTATGGTATTTATATCTTAAGTGTTAAGTCTTTTCGTTTTTACAGAAAACGCCAAAATATTGATTATTGCAGCGTTTTAGTACTTTTTAAGTAAAAAAAAAATTTGTATCTAGTTTTCTATAGTATTTAAAAACGTCAGATAATTAATTTAGTCTGTTAATTTAGTTTAAAAAGCCTATCTTTTGTTATAGTTGTGTTATTTTGCGTTTTTGTGTTAAATCGTTAGTAATCGTTATTGTTTGAACATCGTTGTTGTATTTCATTGTAAAAAATGAAAATTTACACAGATTTTCTTATACTGGGGTTTTTATAACTGACACTTCCAATTTCTTTAAACTGGTTTGATAGTCTGTCAAAAATGGCTCACTTAGGGTGATTTCTTTCGGGAAACCTTTAAGTAAAAACACGACAAGCCAATAAACAATTTTGATGACATTCTTCAAGCATAAAAATAATGCTCTTTTGAGTAAATCTTCATTTTTTACCAAAAAATACAACAGCGATGTTTAAACAATAACGATTACTAACGATCTAACACAAAAATGCAAAATAAGACAACTATAACAAAAGACAGGCTTTTTAAACTAAAGTGGCAGACTAAATTAATTATCTGGCGTTTTTAAATACCATAGAAAACTAGATACATTAAAATTTTTACTTAAAAAGTACTAAAACGGTGCAATAAACAATATTTGGCGTTTTCTGTAAAAACGAGAAGACTTAACATTTAAGATATAAATACCATTCGATAGGTAATTAAAATGTGCATTTGCTGATAAATTAATAAATATAGCGTTCCATTTAAATAAATGAAGTTATAGCCATATAAAGTTCTCATTTGTTTAATTCCAATTTTTTTACACCCGGCATAAGATGTAAAGTTTATTATACTTGGAAAATAAAATATTATCTATTGTTACATTTCAGTGTAAATTTGATATGCATAACTTAATTATTTTTTAAGTATTTGAAACATGAAAATTAGGTTAAATTTTTACAAAATTCAAATTATTTCAAAAACCTTTAGGTTTATTTAATAAAAACCTTATTAAAACACACACTTATTTTTATCGAAGGATCCAAAAATGCAATAAAATACAGGGTGTTTCATTAAAAAAAACACAACTTTGATACTTTTAGGGTTTTTGGGACACCCTGTATATTATGAAAATAATTTTAAAAAGTAGCCCTAATAGACCCCCATATATCTTTTTGAAAGTTACGTATTTTGACCACAATATTCCGTGCCGTATAGCGTGAATAACCCTGTATGTAAGGTGGATGGGAATATTTTTAGGGAAAAGAAAATTCTAGAAATATTTACATTTTATAAACTATTCAACTTATAGGAGCAATTGCCAAACATTCTAGAAATCTAGGAAGAAAATATATTTGAAAATTTTAGGACCCTCGAAGAAAATTTCTATACTTGAGAAATTTCTAAAAATTGGTGGAATCTTCTCAAAAGAAATGAACAGAAACTGCTGGAAAATTCTGATAAAAAAGTATAATGCAAAAATTTGAAAGTTTCATTTCTGGCAAATATGAAAAATAGAAAATTTAAATAAAATGACTGAAATATTCCAATAAAATTAAAAAATATCAAAGTTTCTCAAAAAATAGAAGTAATAAAGAGAATTTAATCCAAGTTAATTCGTAGAAATTTTAAAAAGAAACTTCTGAAAAATCCCAGAAATCTACAACAAAAATTGCTGAAAATTTTTAGAATCTTTAAAGAACATGTTTACAATTATATTTTTTAATAAGAAAATTTTCGATTAAGTATAACAAGAAAGTCAAGAAAATATGAACATGTTGAAGATATGGTGCTGACAAAGCCTAAAAATCTGAAAAAAATGATTAATTGGAAGATAATTTTCACAATTTACCTGCGATATAAAACACTTAATACAGCCTACAAAGAAACAATATATAAACGCAATCATGGAGGATTTTAAGGCTAAGTTAGGAAACGAAAGATTTGAAGACCTAGGGACTGACTAGGTCTTCAAATCTTTCGTTTCCTAACTATGAGAACTTAGACTTTAGTTTTTAGAAGAAATAAAGATTATTATTATTATTATTATGACTATAGAGTCAGAAATGGAAGAGACTGGTTTTTACAAGTTTGTCAAGAAAAAGACATGAAAGTTAGCAACACCTGGTTTCGATTACCACTGCTATTTCGATATCATTCGCTGATAAACTAAACAATACAGTCCGGAACCAAATAGTCTTTATAATGATCAACAAAAGATGTGGGTCATCTATTACAAAGGCATATACCTACCCTGGCGCAGACGTCCTATCAGATCACTCACTCCTACTAGCAACCACCAGGACCAAGCTTGCAAAACCAACCAAGCCATTTCCAAAACATATAATTAATCTTGAGAAGCTCAAACAATAACTAACAGCAGAATTGAGAATAATATACCAAGAAACATACAAGAAGACATAACCTGCCTATTGAATCAAATGACGGATATTCTGCTAAGCACCACCAAGAACAAAATAGGTTTTAAAAAGAAAGATAGATAACAAATATGGATGACAGAGGAAATTCTCAATGAGTATTAATGGAAAAGGCGCAGACTCAAGAGCTTAACATACAGCTCAATAAACGCTATGTATGCAACGTCAATGAATAAAATAGAAACGATTGAAATGTGGTTATACAGTAGAGAATTGAAGATATCCTGGACAGAACGAGTTACAAACAAAGAAGTTGTTCGACAAGTGTCATATCTGGGACTTATCATGCCGAATGAAAAATATTTTATCCTTCACATAATCACATAGAAGGCAAGATTGAAGGAAAACTAGGGAAGACAATGGATACTATCGGTAGTCTGGTTGATACACTCAGAATGCGAGGAGAAACATATTGTCGCAAACATCCATTAATGGATACATCCATCAAAAGAAGAAGAGAATTACAGAAGTTTTCCAGCAGGACGTAAAATACGTTTCTGCCACAAGTTTGTAAAAATTTTCCCCGTCAAATTGATCTCCAGGAAAGTTAAATAAGCCTTCGCGCAGTCTTGATTCAACCCTTGATTCACTCCTCTCCTTACATCCTTATTCACTCCTTGCTCGATCCACTCCTTCACGATTTTCTCTGACAAACCCATCCTCTCATACATTCTCCTCCTTTCCACTTTCCATCTACCCATGCTTCACAATTACCCCCATTTAATCTAGCATCATGTTATTATCCTAAACATATAGTCCATCCGTTGGATCTTCCGCATACTTTTTCTAACGCATTTGGTTTACTTTATCAGACTGAACCTAAATTTTATATCCGACTAAAATTATTTCACGCGGTCAGGGTTGTATAAAATGTGGGTGAGTTAAGTTAAGTCAGGTAAGCTGGATTGATTAGGTTAGGTTAGTACAATAAAAATCATCTTCCAAATTTATACCATTCTAGAATTGCCAAGCGATTTAACTTTTGTCAAGGGTTAAAAAAAGAGTTTATATTCTAAAAAGTAAGAATGTTCTTTCCGAGTTCTGACATTATCAGCAATTTTTCCTTCATACTTGCGAGATTTTATTTGATAATTTTGCGGCTAGAACTTTTTTAACTTTTTCTAAATTATTTAACAGGTTTCGTTCTAAACTACAAGAACTATTTTCAAAGGTTGTACATTTTCTCTTCTTTTTTTCTTTTAGATTTTTCTACAAATTTCTATTCTAGATACTTACAATTTTATTTAACAGTTCTAGAATTTTTCCAACAATTTATCTTCTACAATACGAGATTTTTTTCAGTCGACTTCTTTTTAAGATCTGTAAAATTATCCAGATTTTTGCTTCTATATTTAGAATTTTTTCAATAAGTCTTATCTTTCAAAATGTAAAAATTTTCTTGTAGATTTATAAAATTCAATGCAATTTTCTTTCTTCAGATTCTAGAATTTTTTTAAATTTTTAGAATTTTCTACCAATTTTTCTTTTTTCTCCGTTTTCTTTTCTTCTAAATTTTCTGCAATTTTTAAAAATTTTCATATCATACTTTTTTCTATATTTTATAGGATTTTCCAGGAGTTTATATTTCATTTGGGAGCTTTTCTTTAATGATAATAGGATTTTCTAGAAATTTTTTAAATTCCTAAAGTTTTGTGGTTACTACTCTTTCAAACGTTTTTATTAATTTTTTTAACAATTTACGAGAATTATTTTCAAAGGTTGTACATTTTCTGGCAACACTCTCTTCTTTTCTCTAGTATTTTCTCAAATTAATCTATTGTTAAAAGGGTTAAATATTTTTTTAATAATTCTTATCTTCCAAAATGTATTTTTTGTAGATTTATAAAATTCAGTGCAATTTTCCTTTTACAGATTACTAGTTTTTTTTTTAATTTCTAGAAGTTTTCTTTCTTCTGCTTTTTCTTCTTCTAAATTTTCTGCCATTATAAAAAAAAATCATACTTTTTTTCTATATTTTATAGGATTTTTTTCAATAGATTTCTTTTAAGGATCTCTAAAATTATCGAGATTTTTTGCTTCTATATTTAGAGTACTTTTTAAAGGGTTAAAGGTTTTTTTAAATAATTTTTATCTTCCAAAATGTATTATTTTTGTAGATTTATAAGATTCAGTGCAATTTTCCTTTCACAGATTTTTTTTTTTAATTTTCTACCAATTTTTCTTTCTTTTGCTTTTCCTTCCTCTAAATTTTTTGCCATTTTCAAAAATTTTTATACTTTTTTCCATATTTTATAGGATTTTCCAGAAGTTCTTCTGCTTTTTCTTCTTTTTTTTCAATCGATTTCTTTTAAAGATTTCTAAAATTATCGAGATTTTTTGCTTCTATATTTAGAGTAGTTTTTAAAGGGTTAATTTTTTTTTATTAATTCTTATCTTCCAAAATGTACAAATTTTCTTGTAGATTTATAAAATTCAATGCAATTTTCCTTTTACAGATTACTAGAATTTTTTTAATTTTTAGAATTTTCTACAAAGTTTTCTTTCTTCTGCTTTTCCTTCCTCTAATTTTTTTGCCATTTTCAAAAATTTTCATACATTTTTCCATATTTTATAGGATTTTCCAGAAGTTCTTCTGCTTTTTCTTCTTTTTTTTCAATCGATTTCTTTTAAAGATTTCTAAAATTATCCATATTTTTTGCTTCTATATTTAGATTATATTTAAAAAAAAGGGTTAAAGATTTTTTTAATAATTCTGATCTTCCAAAATGTATTTTTTTTGTAGATTTATAAAATTTAGTGCAATTTTTCTTTTACAGATTACTATATTTTTTTTTAATTTTTAGAATTTTCTACCAAATTTTCTTTCTTCTGCTTTTTCTTCTTCTAAATATTCTGCCATTTTTAAAAAATTTCATACTTTTTTTTCTATACTTTATAGGATTTTCCAGTAGTTTATATTTCATTTGGGAGTTTTTCTTTAATGATAATAGGATTTTCTAGCAATTTTTTAAATTCCTAAAGTTTTAAGAATTTTTCTAAATTATTTAACAATTTACGAGAATTATTTTCAAAGGTTGTACATTTTCTGGCAACTTTCTCTTCTTTTTTCTAATATTTTCTCAAATTAAATATTTCTAAAAGTTTCTATTCTAGGTTTTTACAATTTTGTTTGTTTAACGGTTCTAGAAATTTTCCAACAATTTTTCTTCCACAATACGAGATTTTTTTTCAATCGATTTCTTTTTACGATCTCTAAAATTATCTAGATTTTTGCTTCCATGTTTGGAGTATTTTTTGATAACTTCTTATCTTGAAAAATGTGGAATTATCTTGTAGATTTATACAATTCAATGCAATATTCCTTTTGCAGATTTCTAGAATTTTTTTTAATTTTTAGAATTTTCTGGCAACTTTTCTTCTAAATTTTTTGCTTCTATATGTAAAAATTTTCTTGTAGATTTATAAAATAATTCGTTTAATGATACTAAGATTTTCTATCAATTTTTCAAATTCCTAAAGTTTTGCGGCTACTATTTCAAATTTTTCTAAATTATTTAACAATTTACAAGAATTATTTTCAAAGGCTGTACATTTTCCGGCAACTTTCTCTTCTTTTTTCTAGTATTTTCTCAAATTAAATATTTCTACAAATTTCTATTCTAGATTCTTACAATTTTGTTTGTTTAACGGTTTTAGAAATTTTCCAAAAATGTATCTTCTACAATAGGAGATTTTTTTCAATCGATTTCTTTTTAAGATTTCTAAAATAATCCGTATTTTTTGCTTCTATATTTAGAGTATTTTTAAAAGGGTTAAAGATTTTTTGAATAATTCTTATCTTCCAAAATGTATTTTTTTGTAGATTTATAAAATTCAGTGCAATTTTCCTTTTACAGATTACTAGAATTTTTTTTAATTTTTAGAATTTTCTACCAAATTTTCTTTCTTCTGCTTTTTCTTCTTCTAAATTTTCTGCCATTTCTAAAAAATTTCATACTTTTTTTCTATATTTTATAGGATTTTCCAAGAGTATTTTTTAAAGGGTAAATTTTTTTTTTTAATAATTCTTATTTTCCAAAATGCAAAAATTTTCTTGTAGATTTATAAAATTCAATGCAATTTTCCTTTTACATATTTCTAGAATTCTTTTTAATTTTTATAATTTTCTACCATTTTTTCTTTCTTCTGCTTTTTCTTCCTCTAAATTTTTTACCATTTTCCAAAATTTTCATACTTTTTTCTATATTTTATAGGATTTTAGAGGAGTTTATTTCATTTGGGAGTTTTTCTTTAATTTTTCCTGAAGTTTTGAGGCTACTACTCTTTTTTTTTTAACAATTTACAAGAATTATTTTCAAAGGTTGTACATTTTCTGACACCTTTCTCTTCTTTTTTCTAGTATTTTCTCAAATTAAATCTTTCTACAAATTTCCATTCTAGATTCTTACAATTTTATTTAAGGGTTCTAGAAATTTTTCCAATCTTCTACAATAGGAGATGTTTTTTTCAATCGATTTCTTTTTAAGATCTCTAAAATTATCTAGATTTTTGCTTCCATGTTTAGAGTATTTTTTAATAACTTCTTATCTTGAAAAAATGTAGGAATTTTCTTGTAGATTTATAAAATTCAATGCCATTTTCCTTTTTCAGATTTCTAGATTTTTTTTTTAATTTTTAGAATTTTCTGACAACTTTTTTTTCCTCTAAATTTTTTGCTTCTATATTTAGAATATTTTTTAAAGGGGTACAGATTTTTTAATAATTCTTATCTTCCAAAATGTAAAAATTTTCTTGTAGAATTATAAAATTCAATGCAAGTTTCCTTTTGCAGATTTTCCAAATAATTCGTGTAAATTGTTAAATAATTTACAAAAATTCGAAATAGTAGCCGCAAAACTTCAGGAATTTGAAAAATTGCTAGAAAATCTTAGTATCATTAAAGAAAAACTCCCAAATGAAAAGTTTATATTTCATTTGGGAGTTTTTCTATAGATACTAAGATTTTCTAGCAATTTTTCAAATTCCTAAAGTTTTGCGGCTACAATTTCAAATTTTTGTAAATTATTTAACAATTTACAAGGATTATTTTCAAAGGTTGTTGTTCTTCCAGGAAAACTTCGAGCAGTTTCTCTTCGGTATTTTCTTTAGTAGTTCTAAATTTTTTAAATAAATTCTTATTTCTAACTTCTTTAGGCTCTAACTATTTTTTCCATAGAAAGATTCTTAAGTTTTCCAGAAGTTTCTCAGACTTTTAGAATTTTTAAACAATTTCAGGAATTTCCTTTGCAAGTTGTAAAATTTTCCAGCAAGATTTTAATTTTTGGTATTTTTTCACCACTTTTTTACAGTGATGTTTTCAGTAATTTCCCTACAGACTTCTAGTATTTTTGATCAAAATCTTTTGTAACAATTTCTTTTTTAGGTTTTTAGAATTTTCCATATTATAAGAATTTTCTTTAAGATTTCTAAAATTTCAACCATTTTTATTTATCAAGAGGATTTCTAGATTGCAAGACTACCGGTTTTAGGTCATTGCGTGAAAGACAACTTTGTTCTGCGGGGATTCTATTATCTCGCCAAAAAAGCTTCATCACGTAGGGTCTTTCTTGCTAGCAGCTTTCGCTTCTCAGATATGGACAGATATAATACGTACGTGTTATGATTTGACTCATATGGTAATAACTAAGGTGAGTTGATCAACAAATCGCGAACATCTATTGCTACACCGAGTGGCAAAGCCGCGACCACATCATCAAATTTGTAACATGGGTATTCCAAAATATTGACTGGACTTGTATAAACTAAATGGTCGGTTCGAATTTGGAAAATGTTGTTAGTGTCTAGACAAAATTATTGATGGCTCTCTCAATCTGTTCTTGTATGGTTAGTTTTATGCAAGAGGGTGTGTTAAGAGAGGGTTAAGATAGAGGGCGAGAGGGAAAGGACGGGAAAGTGGGGTTGAGTCACCTGGAACACGGAGCAACTGGGGTGTTTTGGCTGCGAAGGATTGGTGATGGAGCTCAAGGTGATCCCACAATTGGTATTACCCAATAAATTTTTATTCCAAAAAATTCTAAAAATTAAAACTCGTTGAGATTGTATTCAATATTATAGAATTTACACCAATATGGTAATAACAGTTACAATGTAGTCGGTAAATGCATTAAGTAATGAAGAATGTGATGTGAATAAAACGCAATATGAATAATAATCAAAGATTCTTTCTAATGAAATTATGAAACGTCCACGCATGACTCGAATTACATCGTCTGGTGATTTATACCATGCGGGATTGAATGTTTAGTCTGCCAGTGACCGACCACTTGAGTTAATGAACCGGCCGTGCGTACAGCAGCAAGGGTAACTAATTCGGATACCATGATTTACAATTATAAATCCCGGAGAGATGATTCAGCAACATTTACGACAACGGCAGGAACATCGTGCGCCACACCACAAAACGATATTCGACATTCTCCGATGCGTTCGTTAAATGAATACGTGCCAGATGACATCACGGGATGATGAAGTGTTTCATAATGATAAATTGGACATTTTCGTGCAAACTCAATTGGTATATCCTCGCTAACAAGTGGCCGCGATTAATACCTACACACGGCGTCGGTGGTCTTGACTTTAATTCCGCCGTTGACGCTTCATTACGCCATCGGGAATTTTCGAACGTTTGCTGGCTGAAAAATCCAGATGGTGTTTTGTTGGCACTGGCTCAAACTTTACATGCTAGTGAATAGATCCGTGGGAACGTATGGATTATTTGAAGGACGAATGTAACATGTTTCATGTAGCCTGGATATTTTTAGTAAATGAAATATTTACTTAAAAAATGATTACTGACAAATATTTACTCTGTAATTTACAGATGTGGTTTATGAAGACAACAAACAAATGAAGCTTTGTCAATTTTTTTGTTTTTTTTCGGGTTTCTCATTAAATATTGTCAAAAGTGTTTCTTGAGGGAAATCGTTACTAGAGGTGAGAATTCGATATTCTCTGACAATCCGAAACGCTGAAAGTCATAGGTAAATCCCAGCAAGTCATCACAATCGATCGAAAAACCCAAACGCTTCGGAAACAAGGTTATTCTTTGCATTTGCTGGGATATAAAGGATGTGCTTTATGATGAGTTGTTGAAAGCACTGCTACCAATATCAGTTAATTCTCTTGACTGAAGAATTAGGACGAAAAAGGTCGTATTCTGGCAAGGAGAAATTGTTGCATAACAACTTTGGGCCAAACATTGCTTCCAATACAAAAGACGTCATAATGAGTTTTGACTGGGACTTCTTGCAGCAGCCAGCTTATTCGCAAGACATTGCTCCATCCAATTGCCACGTATTCCTATAAATGCAAAACTCCTTGTCCGTTATGCATTTCCAATCAGTGGATGAGATCCGAAATTGACTTAACGACTTTATCATGTCCAAAGCCGTAACATTTCTCCAAAACGAAATTCATCAGCTGCCTGAAAAGTGGCTTAATTTACTTAATATGTTTGATTAGACAATTTAATTTACTTTCTTTTAAAATAAACCTTGAATGATTAATTTTCATAATTTTGAAATGTACATTTTGTTCGTACATAAACACAATTATTTCGCAATTACTCATCCGAAGCGCATCGCGCGCATAACAAAACTATTCCCGGACAAATGACGTTCAACGTTAGAAATGAGCGGTCCATGCGCAATTGCGCGGAACGTCGGAATCAAAAAGAAAATTGTATCATTTGCACTGGTGGCTACATCCGCCCGTTGGTCCAGTCGTAGGCGATGATCTTGCCGCATCACAATGGACGTGCGCCGGGATAAATTTAGATCGGAGTCGACGATCAATGCCAATTTAATAATTCACCATTCGCAGTTCTAACCTTTAAAGGTCATTATCAACGTAAACAATTAGAAATATGGCGGCTAATTGTTGTTTTTTTATGCGCAGTATATTTAGTTGATTTACTAGAAATTATCTAGTTATTCTAAACATATACTCTTTAGGAAAACAGATTTAAAAAAATTGATGCAAGAAAAAGGTTTATGTGTATTGTTAAATTCCTTATCAACAACACTTTTGGGTTATGTTTTGTGTGGACTGGATATGACGTCAGTTAATCTTATCGGATGGTTTCATCGTTAATAATACTGCAGTTCTAATTTAAGGTGTTTATTCCACTGGTGGTAGTTTAAGACTGATTTACAACTATTTTCTATTTACAAAATAAAGATGGTGGCGCGGGCGCACCCGAAAACGACCGATGTTTTTCCGGGGGATGGGACAGCGCTCCAACAGGTTATTTAGTTCTAATCGTTCCTTATGATAGAAAATATGTTTTGAGTTAGTTGCGAAAGCTGTACTCTAAGTATATGTTAGATAGTAGGATAATAGCAGAAAGATTGCCTGCCTAACATCTTGATATATTCTAAATTCGCCATTCTCTATCTCTAAGGAGATCGGAGTAGATAAACAGGAAGTAACGCTTATAGAGAATCTCTACTGGAAACAAACAGATGAGATAATTCAACACCTAGAGATAGAGAATGGCGAATTTAGAATATATGGTATAAAGGTGTTAAAGGTGTTAGGCAGGGATGTGTACTCTCTCCGCTATTATCTAATATATACTATGGTTTATAGTGTCGAACTCTTTGATAAAGTTAAAGTCCTTTCTTTGTTCCAAGTAGTTCTGGGCTATAATTTTTAGTCTCTGTTACCCAAACCATTCCGAAAACCAAATTGTGTTGCTTCTATATTTTCTTTTCTCATTTTCTGATTTTTTTCTTTCAAGTAATTTTTACCCTTAGATAGAATATTTTTAAAGTCTGATAAGTCTGGACTCGTCACATTTTTTGCTATTTGGCTTCTTTGGTACCGGCACAAAACTGAATTTTAACCATTTTGCGGGAGCTGTGCCTTTTTCATGTATCAAGTTAAAAAGATAGTTTTTTAGTGGTTTTATCGTGTTTCAATTACAACTCATTCAAGATGTACCACGAAGTTTAAGAAGAGATAGAGATAGTTTATCTGTTTTCTTAATTAACAAGTTTCATTAATTCTGCTGGAATGTTGACAGGCCTTAAATGATTTTGTTCTTCTGATGGCATATGAGTTGATTTTTGCTTACTCGTCTCCGTTGTTCCAATTCAGGTGTATTTTCGTTAAATAATTTTTGAACGTAGCTTTCCAAAAATTGTTGGCTCTCTTCTGGTTGAAGCGTGAAAGTCCCTGTTGGTTTTGTATGACTATGTTTTGAGATTTTCTTTATATACGCGTTATTTTTTTAATTTTGTGTGTGTATTAATAATGTCGTCTTTCTGCTGTAAGCTCTAGATTTCAACAAACTGTTCTCTGTTTGCTCTCCTCATCTCCTTCTGAATTATAATGTTCATGCGCCTGTAACCTTCCGGTGATTTCTGCTTTTCGAGCGTTCTTCTTTCCACAAGTTGGATGTGTTCGGCCATCCATCTTTGCTTTTTCATCATTCTTTTTGCTTGTAAATATTACTCAGTCTTTCTTTATTATTTTCTATACTTCTATACTTTCATCATTCGTCAGCGTTTCTAGTTTTATATTTTTCAGACCATTTTTTTAACAATTTTGTTGATTGGTCTTTTAGCAACTGCATAATAATTAAATTGTGACGAATTTTCTTCTTTTTTGGTTTAAATTTTAGTCTAATGTTTGCCACTACAGTATTATAATCGCTTTCTATGTTTGCACCTGAATAAGTGTGAATGTACCAAAAACTTTTTCTAACTAGAATGAAGTCGATCTGGTTCCTCACTATATTTGGGGGAAACTTCCAGGTGTAGAGTCTTCTTCGCGAGAGTTTGTACCACGTATTCGTGATGATCAAGTCTTCTTCTGTACAGAATTGTATCAAGCGATCTCTTCGCACGTTTGAACAGAAGCACGCAGACGACTAGACCAATTTCTCAACGAACTCAATCAAATAAACCAGAAAATCAAATTTATCATGGAAAAAGAAATAAACCACATCCTAACCACATCTAGATTTAACCATTAACACAAACAACCACAGTATCAAATATAAAATCTACAGAAAGCCCACCACCACCGATGTAATCATCCCAAGTGATTCCAAACAATCCTCAGCTAATGAAATATTCAACTCTCAACTGACACATCAATAGACTTGTAAACATATCTCTACATAAAGACGTCCTCGATAAGTTATACCCAACTGTCATAAAATTGCAAAAACACAATGTCTACAAAGAGAAAAGCGCCGAGCAGATGCTAGAAAGAAAACAAAAGGAAATTGACACTAAATTAATATGCAACGGATAATCTTCAGTGGAAGCGGACAGAAAGTGCTTAAATATATAAGAAACGCAGGCCAAGTAAATTCAAGTAAATAAAAACAACCTAGTGAAGTCCATCATTAACAATAAATTGGGGAACCAGGACAAATTAAATAAGAGGATTTTGCCAGTTAGCCAATAATGCGACGCAATATATACTGAACAAACATGGAAAAAACTCTAACAAGAGATTAAAAAAAAAAAAACATAATATAATAATTCAAAATAAGGAGAACCAGACGAGCATATTAGAACAATGTATAACAAAATAATACTGATTTTTTTTTTAATCATCTCTTCATAATTTCTCTAAAGTTACATCTTAAAAGAGATTAACAGAGTGATAAAATCTGAGAAAAAGGTAAACAACAACCAGTTAGAAATCACCAAAATAATATATATTATTTTTACTATTCTTATTTACTTTACAATGTTTCAAAAGCCTTTTTAGATAACTTTAAAGTATCTAATTGCAATTTCAACAAATCTTTATCTGTTGGATTGATGAGGCTGTTACTTGTTGAATCTCCAGGGTATAACAATTGTTGTCAGGTACATGTCAAATATGATTTTTGACCATAAATTGTAAAATCATATTTGTCATCTACCTGATTTTTTTTCTCTTAAAATGTTTACGTTTTAAGCGATTTTTGTAAATTTCTAACGTTTTAAGTTTATCATTTAAGAAATAAACTTAAAATAGTTATTTTTAGCAAATATCAATTGTTTATTTACATACATTTTCATCTGGTTCAAGGTTATAAAAAAAATAAATGAAACAATTGAAAGTTTTGCTAAAAATAGCTTAAAACTTTAAAACAAACACATCACAATTTCTTTTAAAACCTTTATGTATTGTATATATACTTCAGTGTCAGTCTCCGGTGACTGACACTGAAGTATATATACAATACATAAAAATATAGTAATAAATTCCAAATTTATTATTTTAAATCAAAAACAAGAGAATGTTTGTGAGTGTGAGATACATGACTGATTTCACAGGTGACTGACACATAAAAAAAAACCGTAATTTCGTATAAAAAAAATGTATCATGCATATTCTTACTTATTCTATAAAATAAAGGTTAAAAACAAAGAAAACTTTTTTTGACATTCAACAATTGTGTCTTTATAAATAATTTTAATTTATTTGAAAATTTTTAATTGTTTCCTGTCAACAAATTTATGGTAATATCGTAATCGATAGTTTTCAATTGCTTTTTCAACAAAATTCAGTTATTTTATTCTAAAATTTTACTTGTTTTAAAAATGCCTTAGAGAGAAAATTTTGCTGAATTAATGAATTGATTCTTACAGTTTGTTGTAAAATTTTGACAATTTTAAACCAATTTTAAACTGTTTTCATTCTCTCTTTATTAAATATCATTATTTATTTGTACAATTTAAATTTATGAAATATTCTCTAGCTTTTAACTGTTTTTTTCTTAAATTTAATTTCAGAAATTTGTTCTGTTTTTTTTAATTTTTTTGTATTATTTGAATTTCTTCAAATTTTAAACACTTATTTTAAGTTTTAATGGTATAAAGTTGTTCTTTGCTAAAATATTATGTTCTTAAGATAAAATATGTTTAGTATGTTTTTTAAACATATTTTTAATTTTTTTATGTTTGAATTATAAACAGTTTTCTTTCTTTGGCAAATTTTAATTGTTTTTTCTTTTTTTTATAAATATTATTTTACTTTTCCAATAATATTTTCACGGTATTCGTTTCACTAAAGTTCCAAGCATTTTCAAGCAAATTTTAATCTATTTTCAACTGTTCTTTTTTTCTTTCCATTCCTTTGTAAAATTTAAGCTATTTTTGTAAAATTTCAGCTGTTTTAAGTTTATCATTTAAAAATAGTTAAAATAGTTAAATGATAAGGTTTTTGATATCAAAAGTCTCAAAATTTATTCATAATAATAAAATAAAACTGTTTGAAGTTTATCATTAAAATATATACCTAAAACAATTGAAATTTTGTTAAAAAAGAGTTTGAAATTTTAAAAAAATATGACAATTTCCTTTAAAACTGTCAGATTTTTTGTTGCATTTCGACTTTTTCAAATTTTGACTATTTTAAACAAACTGTTTTCTTTCTTTCATTGCCTTGATTTTTTTAATATAAAATATTTTATTTTATATTTATTTAACTTGCTAAATATGGGTTTTGTGAACTTAGTATTAGGCTTGTCAGGTCATATTTGGTCGGAAGAACGCAGAAAATCTCTTTAAATAATCTAGAATATGACTATTCTTGATTACCTCAAAGTAGAAACCTTAGATGCAGCAATATCTGATCATTTAGGTATTGTTATCGAAGTAATATTAAATGAATGGAAAGCGGAGAACAGCAATTATGAAATTAGGCCCATTACAGTATGTGGCAAAATTATATTCTATAATACGATAAACGATACAAATTGGAACTTTGTTTATGATGTCGCGCTTGACATCAATGAACAACTTAATATTATGCTTAACTTATTAAATCAAGGTATAAATGCCTCATTCCCAATAAAAATTAAAAGTAATAGTACACAAAATAAAAATAATGTTTTTTGGTTCAATACTGAACTGCAAGTTATGAGGGAAAGGATGAGATTTATAGACGCATGCTATAAACAGAATCCAACCCCAAATACAAAATCCATTCGTGATAATCACTTTCGAGAAATATAATTGATGCAAACAACAAGTACAATAATTCTGCTAAGAACAAGCAACGTGCCTCATGGAAAGTTCTGAATTCACAAAGATTAACAAAAAACAAGGCAGCAGATTGTAATATATCATGTGATGAATTCAATGATTTTTTCGTGAGTATCACAGATAAATTACTTAGCAAAAGTGGCCAGCCCTTGGATCAAAGTGTTACATTAAATGGTGTAACAAATGAACAATTTAATTTTAAGGAGATATCACAGATTAAAGTCTTAGATACGATAAACAAATTAAAAAGTACCCAAAGTAGCGATAGTTATGGAATTACAGTGGAAATTATTAAGAGTGTTAAATTCATTTTAATTCCACATATTACAACTCTAATAAATAAAATTATCAAGTCTAAAATATTTCCACAATCCCTAAAAACTGCAAAAGTCGTACCAATATACAAGAAAGGGGACGTAAACGACCCAAACAATTTTAGGCCCATATCACTACTACCTATTTTATCAAAAATTGTAGAAACAGTATTAAAAGACCAAATAGTCGAATATCTTGAAGGGAATAATTTATTAGATAATAATCAATATGGATTTCGATCTGGTCTCTCAACAAGTAACGCTTTGGTATCTATAACAAATACCATAATAGATAGCTTTGAAAATAAAAATTCCTGTATTGGTACGTTTATCGATTTTAGTAAAGCCTTTGATTGTGTATGTCATGAAATGCTGTTTGAAAAATTAAAAATGTATGGGTTTTCCAGCATGAGCTTGGATTTGATACGGTCGTATATGATAAATAGAGAACAAGTTGTTTACTTTAAACATAAACAATCAAGAATCGGTAGGTTGAAACGGGGTGTTCCTCAAGGGTCAGTATTAGGACCTATACTATTTATTATATATATATATAAATGATCTACCGCAACAAATTCAAGCAACAAAAACAATACTCTTCGCAGACGATACAACCATATTAAATACAGAATCCAATTTAGATAAAGCAGAAATTCAAAACAAACAGACTTTAAGCAATGTGTCAAAGTGGTGCTTAAACAACAAATTGCTATTAAACAAATCCAAAACCAACAAATTGATTTTCAGTCTTAAACCAAATGATATCGTCTGTGATACCACAACTCGCTTTCTTGGAGTTGAATTAGATCAGACATTGAAATGGGACAGCCACGGTGAAATTCTGGCAAAAAAACTAACAAAAAATATCTTCTGTATTAGAGGAATGGCGAAAAAAGTAGGGCATAAACAACTGCTAACCTCTTATTTTGCTTTATTTGAGTCGCAAATTCGTTATGGTATAATTGTATGGAGGCATTCCTTCTCAAGGCATCGCATTTTTGCGTTGCAGCGCCAGGTTGTCACAATTATTACTAGTTTACCGTACCAAAGCGATTGCAAAAAAGCTTTCATAACTGAAAATATTTTAACCCTACCAGCAATTTATATTCTAGAATGCTTGTTGTTCGTTAAAACACACATCACTGAATATTATCTACATGATCATCACAATCACAATACACAGACAAAAAACGATTTACTACAAATGCAAATAAGATTACAAAAATCAAAAATGGGACAAAATTATTATGGTATAAAATTCTTTAATAAACTGTCAATAAACACTAGAATATTGCCAATTGGACAATTTAAAATTAAAATTAAAAAATACCTCATTGAAAAAGCTCCATACAACTTTGATGATTTTATTGCAAACAATGATATTAATGCAAAATCTTAATTTTATAATGTGTTCTTGTCTTTTTTATCTTAATGTAGATTGATAATTTTTAATGAACCTTCTTTTAATTTAAATCTAGTCAGCATGAGTTTATATACTCACTTTTTAATTTTATTTATTATTATAATTTTTATTTTATTTATATTTATTTAAATTAAATTTTTACTATTGTCTTGTATAACCTATGATTTGTATGTCTTAATCTAGTCATTTTTAGTCCTACATATTAATTATCTCCAATTTAAAGATACTTTGATACCTGTTTATAATTTATGTGGATTTTTGAATATATTGCCGTCTTCATGGTACTTATGACAACGTCGGAAATGTCTATCTAAAATTTAAATCTTCTCCCAATAGAAGAATCTATTACGATCAGCACTATGTTAAGAGTTATATGATTATGTCGTTCTTAATACATGTTTGTGCGCCTTTAATTAATATATGCAATTATTTATTGTTTTCTATATTTCAGCTGATTTTTAAATCTTTTGTATTTATGACGTGTGTAAATTTATTTTTTTAGCACAAATAAAGTTATTATTATTATTATTATTATTCTATAATCAAGCACGGTATGCCGCAGGGATCAATTTTGGGCCCTGTCTTATTCCTGATGTTCATCAATGATTTCCTAAAACACTACTACCTGACAAAAGTATATTAATTGCTGATGACACCACCCTTTTAAATCTATAAAATATTCAGTAGTTTTCAACTTTTTTTTATTTCAGTTATTTCTTCATTCACTTTTTGTAAGCAAATTTTCATTTTCTTCTGTTGGTTTATTTCTTGAGTTATGTATTAGATAATACAAGTTAGATTATTATTACTGCGAAGAAACTGAAATATAAATTGTATTCAATTTTCATTTGTTTTTTTTTTGTGCGAAAATTGGCAATTATTAAATTTAAATTACTTCAAATTTAAACACAAATTTTAACTTTTAAAAAGTTTCAATGTTGCTTTTGTTTGAAATTTATTTAATACAAAATATGTTACAAAGTTTATCTTGATTATGTGTTATTAGAAAAAAGTATTATTTCTTTAGAAAATTTCAATTGTTTTTTTTTTGGTATTTTTAACGTAAATAATATGTTTCTTTAGTTCAATTATCAAATATTTTTTCCTTAAAGTATTTGTTTTTGCTAAGTTTGTTAAGTATGTCCAAGCAAATTTTAATCTTTCTTCAAATGTTTTTTTTTGCCCTTGGCAAACCTTAATTCTTAAAAATAAATGCGTTTTTGTAAGGTTTTAAGCTATTTTTGTACAGTTGATATTTTAAGTTTATCATTTAAAAATAAGCTTAAAATAGTTTGAGCTAAAACATTAATTGTTTATTTGTAAAAATTAAATGGTTTTATGTATACAATTTTAAAATAAACATAAAACAATTGAAATTTTGTTAGAAATAACTTTGAAAAAACAATGACAATTTCTTTTAAAAGCAACAGATTTTTTGACTTCTTATCAATTTTACGTGTTTATAGATAACTTTCTTTTTTTAATATTTAAACTGCTTTTTTTCTAATTATAAAATATCCATCTAGTTTTCAATTGTTTTTTCTTACGAAAATTGAGTTATTTTTTTACGGAAATATTGTTTTAAATATTGCTTTGAAAAGTACATTTTGATGAACTACATCTTGTAAATATTGACTATATTAAACAAATTTTAAAATATTATTCGTTGAAAATTCATATTCACTTGTTTAATATTGTTAACGTAAAAACACAATTAAAACACTTTATTATTTCTTAAATACGCAACAATTGTTGGTTTCTTCACCATTTCTTCGCCTGAAGAAGCCACAGTGCCACAAACAATTGTTGCGTATTTAAGAAATAATAAAGTGTTTTGATAATTTAAGTTTGGTTTTTTTTAATTTAATTAAACATTCATTTATAAATTAAAAGTAAATATTAAGTGTATATCACTTACTTTGTTTGAGAGGCTTTACTTAACATTAAGGGAAATATTTTGCATTCAATTTACACTAGGACAAATTATTTAGATCTAAGTTAACACGCAGTTAAACATTAACTTCAGCTGTTTCACAGCACACTAAATAAACAAGCTTTTAACCGTGTGAGCATACATTAATATATTAAAATATTTGAATGTATCTTAGGTCTACTTTTAAATTATTGTTATTATTATTTTTTTAATTAATAAAGCACTAAAAACTTTTATTATTATTTTTATTATTATCAAAGTACGCTTTATTAATTTTTTTCGAGTAATAAATTCAATTGTTTTCCATCATAACCTAAAGGTGTTAAAAACGGGGGTTTTAATAAAAGAACGGAGCAGCTGTTTTTTCTCTTTCTTCTCTCGTTCCCAGCCCTGACCCTTCGCACGCACAACGCAGGTAATTTAAAGCCCTCCACGCAATTACGCATAGAGAGAAAAACAAAAAACATCTGTCATCGCGCCGTGAAAATAAATCCCGGACAATATTTACCTTTTTTTCTTTTCACGTATATTTATTTAGCGCATTATGCAACGAATCGCCGCTCACTTTCCCTTTTTGTCGCAACTTTTCGTATTTTAACCGTGACACAGGAAGAAAACAACGGCGCGTTTAAATAGAACGGGGTTTTAATAATAGAACGGGAATCAATGTTGAACTGAAAAATTTCGAAGCGCAAACTTGCGACGTACCTGTTGTCGTCGTGTCGTCGTTCAAATGTCTTTTCGTTAGCACGGTTACGAACTTTTTTCAACACCCACTGTTAAGCACACGTTTGTATACACTTTTGGACGCTTCGTAAATGCAATTTTGGTTAAGCCTGTCGCTAGGTTAGCGCGGGTTGGTACAAACTTCTTTCGACACGCCCCGCGCACCGCCGGCGCGGGCTTTCGCCGCCCGGCGGCGCCACCGTACACGCCGCCGTGAATTACGACAGCGACCTGTAATATATCGTAGTTCGGCTGTTTCCCGCAACGGAGCTCCTTAAAATTGTGAACGGCGAAAAGAAACAATTGTTTTAAAAATAGTTGAAAATTTACTAAAATATATTTGATATTTGATTAAAATTAAAAAAAATTGATATAAAATAAACGTAAAGCATTTGCATGCAATAAATCTATATTCGTTTGTCGGGACTTCGTTAATAATTTTAGAACGAATTGAACATTAAAACTAACTTAATTTCCAATGGCGAAATGGTTAGTCTCGAAACTCGGAATTAAGTTCTTTCTAAACAGTTCAATGCATTTAAAGAAGGTTTAATTGTGAAGAAGAAGGAGTACGATTACTTTGTTTTATAATCGTGTCTTTTTCTTCATTATATTTAAAGAAAGATTAAAAAAGCCAATTAAATTATTAACACATTGCTGGCCGTTGACGTAATATTACGTTTTTTAAATTCAAAATTTAGTAGGCGCTGACGTAATAATACGTCATTCCATTTTGATTGTCGGGGAGCCGTTGACGTAAATATACGTTATTTCATTTTTGTGGTCGAGTAGCCGGTGACGTATTAGTATATCTTTTTCATTACTTCGCAGGTTTGTTGTCTAACGTCCAATCGTTTTAGTAAGAAACTGTGCAGGTCTTAAATTAATATTCTTTAAACCCTTAACTTTATCATGAATGCAGAAAGTGAGTCCATTAATGGTGAAATATGTGCGGATGATTCGTCCGAAGCCGAAAGTTGGACACTGGCAGTGATTTTTCTGTTTTCCTATCCACCAAAAGAAGAAGAGCCTCACTATTTTTAAGCAAATCGGATACGAGTGATATAGAACGTTTCAACATAGAAAATAAAGAAATTATTTCAAGAAGTCATTGGTCTCAGGCTGTTGTCTGTTAAGATGTTTTTCTTTCCTAGTCGCACGGACAGTAACATAAAACCACGTTTTTTAATCTAAGCTTTGATAGAGTTGGCTATCTACTAACAGAATTGAACTATTAATTGTAAGAGTAATTATTCACAATGTAACCATGTATATAGTTAATGTTTATATTTGTCCACCAGTGAATTTGAATCAACTGTTAGTTGTGACTGAAATCTTAGAAAACTCGATTTTTTGCTTAACAGTAACGTAATTATTGTTAGCGACTTTAATCTGAGTGAGTTTATTATTAACTCAATGTTAAATCCCTTATATACTTGCTTGCATAACAGTATTCAATGTTTTGGTCTTAAACAGTACAATTTTATTAAAAAAAACATAATAATCGTACTCTAGACTAAGTTTTTAGCAATATGCAGTGCTCGATAAATCGAGTTGATCCAATTACAGTCGAAGATAAACATCACCCAGCTTTAGAGTTAACTTTTGACATACCTGCAAGTAAAAACGATTATAATTCATCGATGCTGTTTAAAAATGGTACTTCTAACCGTATTTTTATTTTTAAGAAAGCTAATTTCCATAACTTATATGACTCAATTACTTCTATTGATTGGTCAATTGGATCAATTCATTCTGTAAATGATGCTCGCACTTTATTCTATGATAAACTGTTTAAAGTTTTTCAGGATAACGTTTCTTTGGTCAAACGTAGTTCAAATAAATTTCCCCCATGGTTTTCGGGTAGACTTAAGCGAAACATTCGTTTGAAGAATAAATTCCTCCAGTTAAAAAAATCAAATCCTCTATCACAGTTTTTTAAAGTAAGATACTCTAATTTATGACGTGAAGTGAAATTACTCTCTGAAATAGATATAATTCTTTTATTAGGAGCACCGAAAATAAAGTATCCAGGGAACCAAGTAAATTCTGGAATTTTATCAATACTGTTCGTAATGAATCATCAGTTCCTCCCAATATGCAATATAAAAATATAACTTTCTTTACCACCTGATGTATTAAATGCTTTTGCAACGCATTTTTCCAAATCATATTCTGAACCTTCCACATCTAACTATGGTGAAGTTTATGACAAGTTGATCAATACGCATGAATATCTTATTATATCTACAATTAGTACCGACATGGTGATTGAAGCACTTGCAAAATTGGGTAATAAAGTTAGCGCAGGTCCTGATGGTGTACCTGCTTTAGTCCTTAATGATTGCCGTTATATATTAGCTACACCCTTAAAGCATATTTTTAATTTATGTCTTACTTCTAACGAGATTCCTGTATTTTGGAAAAGTGCACGAATTATACCTATTTTTAAATCGGGTAATAAAAGTGAAGTGTCGAACTATCGACCTATTTCTAATAGTTTCAACATATCTAAGTGTTTTGAGCTGATACTTTGTAAATACATTAATCCATACGTATACAGTGCTTCCCAAAAGTAACGGATAAATTCTGTCAAGTCGTAAATAAAAATATTTCAGAAAAATGCTTTGACACGTCAATTTTTGTTTTTAAATTACTATCCTGACATACCCTTTTCAGCCCCCCACCCCTCCAACCTAAGGGGTGGTAACTCCAACTTTAAAAATTCATATAACAAAGTACCCCTTGCGATACTTCAATTGATGGACTTTTTTAATTCTGAATACAACGAAAAAAAAATTATCAAAATCGGTTGATAAATAGCGGCGATATTTACCAAAATCTATTCAAAGAAGGGCGTCAATATTCGAGTAGGCGCTGTTGAAACGGGTATATCAATATCATTAAAACAATTGCAACTTGTTTTTACTTATATCAAAGACAATTCAGAGTTTTTCGTGACTGAAGAAATAGTAGCAAAATAAGACTTTTGAAACCGAAAGAATCGAAGTTTTAACGATGATTGGGTTTGGAGATAGAAGCCGATCGAATAGAAAACAAATTTCGCGATCACGGATATGTACGGGATCAGTCTAAGGCCAGACGCCTATTGGCCTTTAATGAAAATCGATAATCGGATATAACTTTAATGCTGCAAGAAAATCCATATTTAACCTTTGCAGAGGTCGCTTCACAAGATGGTACGTCAAAAACTTCAGTGTCCAGATTATTTGGAAAACACAAATTTCACCCGTATGAAGTGTACTTGGTACAAGAATTGTCCGATAATGACTTGTACAATTTTGTGAGGCAATAATGGAACTCTCTAATGCATATCCTTGCTTAATTAGAAACATCGTATTTTCTGATGAGGCAACATTTTGTCTGAATGATAACGTCAATAAACAAAATTGCCGTTACTTGGCCCTTCTAAATCCGCATTGGATGATGGAAACGAACAAACAATATCCTCAAAAGCTTAATGTGTGGGCTAGTGTAGTGAGTTCTAAAATTATTGGAGCATATTTTTTCGAAGGAACACTGAATAGTGAACGTTACATGACCCGATAACAGAATTTAGTTACAGCAAGACGGTGCACCTCCACATTATGCACGACCAGTTCGAGAATACCTCAATTTAGTATTTCCATGGATTGGTAGACGAGGACATATTGAATGACCAGCAAGATCGCCAGATTTAACCCCACTAGATTATTTTCTTTGGGGCTTTTTAAAATCTAAAGTTTAGAATAGTTAAAGTAAAGAATTAGTGCAGAAATTCACTTAATTACTCCAGAAATGTTAGACAATGTTCAACAAGCTTTTATGGATAGATTAGGGCATTGTCTCTTCGTTAAGGGGCAGCACTTTGAACATTTAATTAATTAAATTTTGTTATTCCTTCAATTTTATAAATAAATGCATTTTTATTACTTTCCCTACGTAAACGTATTGTTTTCGTGATTTTTATTTTGAAATTTTTTTTTGCGGAAATATCCGGTTTGGAGTCTCCTGAGTCCATTGCACTAATTTGTGGAAAAAAATGGTGATGTGGCCATCCTAGTACTTTCCCTATATTTTTCTTGAAAACTATGAGGTTTATGCAAAAAAGCTATTCTTAATAATTTGTTCACTTTTTAATTCTATACTATTTTTTTAACTTTCCCTATATAGTATATATAGGGGAAGTATTGTTTTCGTGCATAAAAATGCCTGTGGGCGCTGTATCTCAAAAACGAATAATCCGATTGAGATGAAACTTTAAATTTAAGGTTTTGTCGTTAAAAACTGGAACTGAAAAGCTTTGGGTAAACATTTTTCTAAATATGAAAAATTTAAGAGAATGGTTCAAACAAAATAAAGGGAATGAAAAACAGAACAAGTTTTATTCGAACATGTTTTTCATAAAATTCCTAACTTTTGAGAAAAAAAATAAAAATTGAAAATTTTGATATTTTTTACCAATTGCTAATAAACTATTGGAGTTACATAAAATTTATATAATAAATAATTGTAAAGAATTAAAAAGTGAATAAATTATTAAGAATAGCTTTTTGCGCGAAAGTACTATGATAGCCGCATCACCATTTTTGTAAATATTGCCGTTATTTATAAACCGATTTTGATTATTTTTTATTTGTTGTATTCGGAATAAAAAAATCTATCAATTGAGGTATCGCAAGGGGTACTTTGCTATATGATTTTTTAAAGTTGGGGTTACCACTCCTTAGGGGTCAAGAGGTGGGGGGCTCAAAAGTGTATCTCAGGATAGTAATTTAAAAACAAAAATCGACCTGTCAAAGCATTTCTCTGAAATATTTTTATTTACGGTTTTATAGAATTTATCCGTTACTTTTGGGAAGCACTGTATAACAAACTGACTTCGAAGTAACATGATTTTAGACCTAAAAAGTCGACAGTTTCCAATATTTTACTTCAAACTCAATTTCTTTCTAAACATATTGATAATCGCACTCAGGTTGATGTCATATAACTGTACATATCTAAAGCTTTTGATAGAATTGATCATAAATTACTTTTAAATAAATTAAAACTTCTGTGATTTTCTTTGTGATTTATTCAATAACTATCTATCGAATAGATCTTTATTCGTGGAATATAGGGATTTAAGTCAAGAGAATTTACTGCAGTATCCGGTGTTCCACAGGGCTCTAATTGTTTTATTAATGATATAGCTGATAATGTTAAGCCAAATATCTTAATGTTTGCAGATGATGTAAAAATATTTGCCCCTCTATACACGATGGATGATTGTCGAACTCTACAAAGTAACTTGGATCAAATAGTTCAATGGTGCTAAGATAATAATATGCCCTTAAATGGAGCTAAATGCAAGGTTATGTCATATACAAGAAATAAATCTGTAATATCATACCATTATAACATTAATGGTACTTTGTTTGTCCAAGGTCGACACTTTAAGGATCTGGGAGTGATATTTGACAATAATCTTTCTTTTAGTGATCATATTAAACAAATTGTATCTGCCGCTAACCGCTCCTTGGGCTTTATAATTCAAATAGCAAACCATTCAAGAGTAATCGAGCGATCATAACTTGAATTTGCTTGTTCCGTTTGGAATCCTTATTATATGAAATATTCTTGGTTGAATCAATACAGAAAAAATTTGTTAGATATTTATATTTTAAGAAATTTGGTTTATATCCAGGCATTGATTTAAGTACGAAGATTTATTACGAGAATTTAAACTACACTCCTTAGAAAGTCGGCGTAAATCTCATTCAGTAACCACACTGTATAAAATACCTAATAATCAGATTGATTGCCCTGAGCTGCTTATTCAGTTGGATATTCAGGTACCAAGTAATGTAAGAAGTAGCCGCTTTTTTCATTTAACTATACCAAAAACAGATATCTTGTTAAAATCACCAATATATGTAATGTGCGCTACTTATAATCAAATTGCAGCCAAACATCCTGATGTCGATATATTTTATTGTAGATCTGCTAGAGCATTCTTTAATCTTGATTATTGGGCATTTATCTTAATGTTACGTTTCTCTTCTATCTCTATTTTGTCATTAAAATTTTATTTAGTTTATTGTATTGTATTTTAGTTTGTTGTTTTTTTTTTATTTCAATCTGTAATTTGACTCGTTCCGTTGATTGGGTAAATAAATAAAATAAATAAAAATATACTATCAAAAATAGTGACATGGACAATTTTAGGAACAATGAAAGCGCAATATACCTAAATACCTGTAAACGTACAAAAATATTGTTTAGAAGCCACAAATAAAAGTGTTTCAATTAAATTATAAGTCATAATAAAATCCTAACTATAGTATAGTATTATTATTATTAAAAATATTTTATTTAAAATTTCTACACCTGAACAAATGATCCCAACCTTAGCAAGCTCTTTCCTTAAAGGATGTTTTGTTGCTTTGGTTCTAATCTGCTCATTCTGATCTTAACAAATACACATACAAATCATTAAAATTCAGTGATTGACAGATAATCGCTTCGTGGCAAGTGATTACAATCTTTGCAAACTCTCATCTGTTGTTTTAAACAAGTTTTGTGGCTTCAATTAATCTGTTCATTCTGTTGGTAACAAATACACATACAAAAACATCAAATTTCAATGGTTTAGAAATAATCGCAATAATCGCTTCTTGGTAAGTGATTACAACCAAAGTAAGCTCTTATGATTAATGGTTGAGGCGTTCACTTCGTGATACATCTTGAATATTTAATTAAAGTAAAACTCACTTTGTTGATATCACACTACTTATTTAAAAAAGAGACTCGAGTTTCGATTATTTAAAAAGTAAGCTCTTTTATTTTGTTCAAAACATATTTTATTGCTTTGGTTCTAATCTGTTTGTTTTAATCTTAACAAATACACATACAACAGCTTCAAATTTTAGTGGTTAACACATAATCGCGTCTTGGCAAGTATTACAACCTAAGCAAGCTGCCATATGTTGTTTAAAACATGTTTTGTAACTTTGGTTCTAATCTGTTCGTTCTTTTCGGAACAAATACATTTACAACATCATCAAACATCAATGGTTGATTACAACTTTGGAAATCTCTAATCTCGTGTTAAAAATATGTTTTGTCCCTTTGGTTCTAATCTGTTCGCTCTGATCCTAACCATGACAAATTCAACATCATCAAACTTCCTTGACAAGATCTCTTGTTTAAAACAAGTTTATCGCTTTGGTCCTAATCTGTTTATTTTGATCTTAATAAATTACATATATAACTTAATTTTAAAACTTCAATGGCTGACAAATAATTGCTTCTTGGCAAATAATTACAACTTGATAAAAAATAGTTGCAAATTTACCAAAATATGTTTGACAATTCTTTTTAAAGACAATTATTTTTAAATGGTTTATATTTACCAAAAAAACCAGGGGCGGGAACATAAAAAATTCAATTTACAATACATTAAGAAACTAAAATAAGATATTCTTAAAAAACAATTGAAAATTTGATAAAAAGAAACAATCAATAACAAAAGACAGGCTTTTTTAACTAAAGTAACAGACTAAATTAATTATCTTATGTTTTTAAATACGATGGAAAACTAGATACATTAAAATTTTTACTTAAAAAGTACTAAAACGGCGCAATAAACAATATTTTGGCGTTTTCTGTAAAAACGAGAAGACTTGACATTTAAGATATAAATACCATTCGATAGGTAATTAAAACGTGCATTTGCTGATAAATTAATAAATATAACGTTCCATTTAAATAAATGAAGTTATAGCCATTTAAAGTTATCATTTGTTTAATTCCAATTTTTTTATACCCGGTATAAGATGTCAAATTTATTATACTTGGAAAATAAAATATGATCTATTGTTACATTTCAGTGTAAATTTGGTATGCATAACTTAATTACTTTTTAAGTATTTGAAACATGAAAATTAGGTTAAATTTTTACAAAATTCAAATTATTTCAAAAACCTTAAGGTTTAAGTAATAAAAACCTTATTAACACACATTTATTTTGATCGAAGGATCCAAAAATGCCATAAAATACAGGGTGTTTCATTAAAAAAAACACAACTTTGATACTTTTAGGGTTTTTGGGACACCCTGTATATTATGAAAGTAATTTTAAAAAGTAGCCCTAATAGACCCCCATATATCCCCAAAGTGAAACTTTTTGAAAGTCACGTATTTTGGCCACAATATTCCGTGCCGTATAGCGTGAATAACCCTATATATTTGTTTAAATTACAGTGTAAAAAAAATTAATTGTGTAAATTAAGTATTGATTTACAGGTGCTGTATTAATGAAAATAAAAGTAATAATGAGAATTAATTACTTTGGGCGTTTCTGCACCCCAGTTTTACAACAAAAACAAAACCAATTTTTTTTTAAAGAAAGAGTAAACACAAAAGTAAACTATTATTTAAAAACGACAGTTGAAATTTTGCGAAGAAAGAATATTTGTTAAAAAATGTATAAACGATTGGAAATATATGAAATTAAAATTAAATATAAGAAATAGTTTATAAGTTTTTTTAATCAAAAAGGAATTTTGTTAAGAATCTTTCATAATTTTAAAAGTTCATATATTAATTGTTAGTTACTTACTTCAAACATTAGTAATTATTTAAAAAAATATTATTAACAATTGGAATTTCTTAGAAATAAAGATTAGAATTTTTTTAGAACATTTAAAAACTTTGTTTTAAACAGTTGATATTTCTCCAAATGTATAAAATTTACAAATCAAAATTAATAGAAAATTACTTCAAAATCACAGCCCTTAATACACGAGAACCATCCTGAAAGTCGTCTTAATTTTGATTATTTTTATGAGCTTTTCTTTCGGGAAAAAATATTTTTCAGATTTCTTGGATTTTCCAATATTTTTAAGTTTTACTATAACGTAATTTTTCATTTTAAATTTTCTACCATTTATTCTTCAGAATTTTAGAATTTTTAGAAATTTTTCACCAGATTTCCAGAGTTTAAAGAAGAGTTAATAATATCTTATCGAAATACTAAAGTGTTAAATGTTCTAACAATATCGTTCCTATTTTTAGTTCTTCATTTGTTGCTTTTCGACGAATGTCGAAGTTTCTTTTGTCTTTTTACAATTTTCATTTTGAATTTGTTTAATGTTTATTGTTTTATGTTATAAGAATTTTCCGGAAGATTGTATTTAATTTTATTATTTCTTAAAGAGTATTCTAAAAAAATGTCTAAAATCTCAAAATGCAAGATTTTATTTGAGATCTTTACAACACTCTATTAATTTTCCTTAAAACTTTCTTGAATATAATATTTTTAAAATTTTTATTAATTTTCCCTTTAGATTTTTGGTATTTTTAGCAAGTTATTACCAGATATCTAGAATTTTCATATCTTATCGGAATATTTAATTAAGGGTTCTGAAGCATTCTAGCAATATCGTTTCTATATTTAAAGTTGGTTACATTCGAAGTTTGTATTTCTCTTTCCAGTATTTCTTAATTTTTAGAAACTAAGTTTTTCGGAAAAATTTTGGTTTTACTCTATTCGTTATGATCTCAACAAATTCACATATAGCAGCATCAAACTTCTTCTTACCAAGTGATTACAACCTTGGCAAGTTCTCATATCTTGCTTATACTCGAACCGCCGAAAGCATATTGTGACTCATCGCTCTATATTGAAGGAATCAGATAAATTTCATTCTGACACGGTCATCCTAAGATGATGATAGAAAGAAATATATATTATTTAATACACGGTTTTTTGTACGAAAATGCACGAGTAACAGTCAGCCCTCGCCGGCTCGACTATTAAAAAGGTTTTTTTGCTTAGGTTTTAATTTGTTCGTTCCGTTCGTAACCATATAACCGTACGAAACTTCAATGATCGACGAATAATTACTTCTTGGCAAGTGATTAAAAACTTGACAAGCTCTCATCTCTTGTGTAAATCATGTTTTATCGCTTTGGATCTAATCTGTTCATTCAGATCCTAACAAATACACCTACAACAGCATCAAACTTCAAAGGTTGGCAATTAATCGTTTCTTGGCAAGTGGTTATAATCTAATTTTTTGTTTGAATTTTGTTGATACTTGATTTAATCTGATCGTTCTTTTCGTAACAAATATACATACAAAAGTATCAAACTTCAATGGTTGACCAATAATCGCAATGGTAAGTGATTTCAACTTTGACAAACTTGCATCTCTTGTTAAAAACATGCTTTGTTGTTTGGTTTTAATCTGTTCGTTCTATCCGTAACGAATACACATACAACATCATCAAACTTCAATGGTTGACACATAAGCGCTTCTTGACAAATAATTACAACTTTAGTAAGCTTTCATCTCTTATTTAAAACATGTTTTGTCACTTTGGTTCCAATCTGTTCGTTCTGTTCTTAACAAATTCACATACAAAAGCATCAAACATTAATGGTTGACGAATAATCATTTCTGACAAGTAATTACAGCCTATCTCTTGTTTGAAACACATTTTGTCGCATTGGTTTTAATCTGTTCGTTCTGATCCTAACAAATACACGGACAACAGCATTAAACTTCAAAGGTTGACAAATAATCGTTTATTGGCAAGTGATTCAACTTGACAAAAAATAGTTGCAAATTTACCAAAATATATTTGATAAAGTTTTTAAAAAATGATTGATATTTACTAAAACAAAATAGGCAAAAACATTAAAAAATTAAATTTATTAAAAAAATTGAAAACTGAAAACAAAAGGATATCTGGTAAAAACAATAGAAAATTTGAGAAAAAGTCTAAATTATAAAAATAAAAAACGGCATAATAAACAATTAATAATATAAAAGGTAAATCCGTAAACAAATAAAAAAAATTAATGTTAGAAAAAAAAGATTAATTGAAAACTTCTTGTCAGTAAACGAAATTTCAGCAGATATTTCAATTATTCTTTCGTATTAACATTAAAATTGCTTCAAATTGAAATTTTCACATTAAGTAAAAAAAAGAACAGAATAAAATTAGCTAGGTGATAAATAAAACACTTTTTTATTTATCACCTATATAATGGAATTTCACCAAGTAAAAGCCTCATCAATCCAAAATTAGCTTGAAAATAACTGCAATTTTACAAATAAAAAAGGAAAATTTGGAAAAGAAAAACTGTTATAAATTTTCGGAAACAACATTAAAACTTTGGAATTAAAAACACAAAATACTTTTTTGAAAATTACAGTGTAAAGAAACAATTGATTTAAAAAGCAGTTCAAGAGTCGAGAAGAAATATTTAATGAAAACTGTTTAAATAGTGTTAAAAATTAAACACACAAAAAATATTTACTCAGATAAAAACAGTTGAAGAATTTTGGTAATTTTTAAAAAAATAAATAAAAGAAAATCTATTAAATCAGTGTGAAAAATCAAAGATGAAACAATAAGGATTCACTAATAATAAAAAAATAGTTAAAAAAACCAGTTGAAAATAAACTGTATAATTTTTCAAAGGAAAAACAGTTGAAGAATTTAGAAAAATCGACTCATTTTTTTAGTAATATTAAAAAAATAGATTTGCATAAAATCAGACCTAAACTGTTTAAATTTGCTAAGAAAAAAAATTCTTTACAAGTATAACAAAGTTTACCAGAAATTTTTTTTTTGAGTATTTTAAAACATTTTAAAGAAAATTCTTGTAATCGGAAAGATATATAGAAAATTCTGACAGTTTAGGTAAGATATTGATGAAAAATTGTAGAGGTCTGGAGAAGTTTAGAATTTTCGAAATAGTGATAATTATCAAAAAAAATTAAAAATGCTGGAAATTTAGAACCTCTAAGAAATTCTTGCAATAAAAAATAGTATATTTTTTTTTAAACTGAGAAGAAATATTGCTTGAATATGTTTGGTGTAAAACTCTTGAATTCTTAAAGAATTCTCAGCATTTCATAGAAATAATTAAGAAATTGTTAATCTCCACATAAATTTTTACAATTATTATCAATTGCCTCTTATGAATTTTCTTTCTTTGTTGTTTTTTACAGTTGTCGATTATTTTTGGAGATTTTTTTATTGTTTAATGTGAATAATTTCTTCTGTTCTTAAAATCACTGATATCTTATAAGTTGTTTTCTTTTGTTTATCAACTTTCGAACATTTTTTTAATCTCTGCGTTTTTGACAATTATCAATTGATTTTCATTTATTTATTGTTTATGAAGTTGTCATTTGTCTTTGAGGATTATTTATTTCCATTGTTGCTTGGTTTTTCAATAAACTCTTCTGTTAAAAACAGTGACTCATTTTGAGTTGTTTTTATTTGTTTATTTCAAATAGTTTTTTAATAATTTCTACGTTTTTGACAATTCCCAATTGTTTTTCATGATTTTTTGATTTGTTGTTTTTTGTAGTTGTTGTTATTGTTATTGTTTATTTAAATGTATAAAGATACATATGTAAATACAACCGGTTTAACATTTCTTAAGCCTAAGTTGTCAATTATCTTTGAAGATATTTTTCAGTGTTTCTTTGTTTTTTGGTAATTTCTGTTCTTAAAAACAATAACTTCTCTTCATTTGTTATTTTTTTGTTTGCGAACTTTCTAATATTTTTTTTACATCTCTACGATTTTGACGATTGTCAATTGATTTTGAAGGTTTTCCTTTCTTTGTTGTTTTTTGTAGTCGTCAATTTTTTCTATTGTTTCGCTTTGGTTCCAATTTGTTCGTTCTGATCTTAACAAATTCACATACAAAAGCATTAAACTTTAACGGTTGACAAATAATCTTTTCTTGGAACGTTATTACAACTTTGGCAAGCTTCTATCTCTTGTTTGAAATATATTTTGTCGCTTTGGTTTCAATCTATTCGTTGTGATCCTAACAAAAACATGGACAACAGCATTAAACTTCAAAGGCTGACAAATAATCGCTTATTAAGGCAAGTGATTACAAGTTGACAAAAAATAGTTGCAAATTTACCAAAATATATTTGATAACAATTTAAAAAAACGATGTTTACTAAATTGAAAACTAAAAACAAACAAAAAAATATTTACTCAGACAAAAACAGTTGAAAAATTTTGGTAATTTTTTTAAAATAAAAAAAGAAAAATCAAAGACGAAACAATTAAGATTCACTAATAATAAAAAAATAGACTCGCGACCCAACTGCCTAGCTGTGCACACGTGCTTTGCAGATTAGCGTTTATTAAATTGTTCTCAATTATGGTTAACTCTACCATAACGGTAGGGAAAAGTAAGAGTAAATCCAAGCGGAAGAGAGGCCGGCCCAAAAGAGACGACCCCGAACAAGACAACAAAAAAAGGCAAACCTCGCCTGCGTGCGAGACGGACAGCAGCTCCTCGGACATGGACACCTCGCAACCGCTAACGGCAAGTACCACAAATCTAAACACAACCAAACCCTCAACATCTAACATTCATACACCAATGAGCACATCACCTGCAACAACATTCACACAACACCCACAACAATTCACGAACACTTACACTTTCAACACTACCTCGGATTACTCGCGTCTTCAAATGGTCCAATTATGGATAAACAACGTGAACGACAAAGATGCAATCCTAATTAAAACAAAACAAGGCTTCATCGCAAAATCTAACAGGAATAGAACCTCGTGCGAAAATAACCTCAAAATCCTCCAGGGTAAAAATATAATTCGCTCGTTCGCGCCGCTAAACGCCGTGCCTCGTGAACGCAATCCCGCAGCACCGTCGTACTCATGCGTCATCAGATCGCTTGAGCCCGAGATCGAAGACGCGGCTATCAGCGCGCATTTGAATACGGCCGGAATCGAACACCGTTTCTGCCGAAGAATAATATCAAAAGCAACAGGACTTAAGACCAGAATGGTTCGAATAATAACGGCATCACACAATGCTTACACAATGTTACTTCAACAACAATTCAGGTATATGTGTAAAATATACCCGGTTGAAGAAAGCAAGGCACCACAACCTTTGCCTGCCCCCTGCAACAAGTGCTCAAAATTTGACCACACCACAGCCGACTGCAGAGACAAAATCCGCTGTGCTAAATGCACAGGCGAACATTTTACCGCCGCCTGCCCAACACAACTCCCGGCCAAATGTATATCGTGCGGCAAAGACGACCATGGCGCCTGGTCTACCAAGTGCCCCAATCGCCCTCTCCAGCCCATAGAGGGAATTCCTAATATTAAGATTCACTGCACCAACAAAAAGTCATCGGACATAGACGACGAACAGACTAAAAAATCACGCCTACATAAATCATTTACCCTACACGACCATATTCTTGACACGTACACATCGGAAATAAATAACCCCACTAACATCGACAGACAGGCACTATTGAAAAAACTTCGCGACCGTTTTATCAACTCATATAATGTAGATACACATGTTTCATTTTCAGGCAACAGAATGTTTGTGGTCATGTTTGACCAATCCGCCCCCAACATCATTCCCACTGCCCCCATCGAAGGCGTTCGCACAGCCCACTCACTTATTAATGTTCAATAACCTTAACCTTATTTATTCCAATATAAACTCGCTGGCTAACAAATCATATATCCTCTATAATTACCTTTCAAATAACCCCACGCATGTTTGCATGCTTGTTGAAACCAAATCCCAACGTCCTTTCTCATTTCAAAATTGGCCATTTTTGCAAATCCCAGCTAGCATTCATAATCAAAACGTCAGAGGGGGGTCAATAGCGGCAGCTCATCCTTCTATTAAAATTGGTAAAGCGAATCCCCCTAAAATCAATAACCCACTCAACGAATGTCTTCACTTCACTTTATCATTCCCCTCCTTCCAAATCAACTTATTCCTAGTATATGTACATCCCCATTCCTCAATTGACGACTCGATATTTATAAAAGCGTCCTTATTCGACAACGCTATCATTGTGGGCGATTTCAATATAAATAAATCAAAATCCCGTCATTTGTCTTCATTCCTTTCCAATTCAAACTTCATACGTATTCCCACTCCTCCTACCTTCATCATGAACTACTCACAATCCACCACTCCTGATGTATTACTTTGCACTCAAAATATCCGTAACCTTATCCATTCCATCAATTTAGTTCCCGATTTATGTTCTGACCACCTTGCCATTCGCTTCCAAATAAAAATCCCCCTAGATCCTCCTCAACAAATCTCTCAACTATTTTACAATTTTAAAAAATGTAATACAGATAAAGTTTCAGCAGAAGTGACAGAATACATCACCGCCAATCCTACTATCAACCTCAATTCTATCACCCACCTTAACAACTTCCTTTCTTCTTCTATTACACAAAATACACCACAAATAACCAAACAATTATATAAATATCCCCTCCCAAAATATATCCTCCGACTTATTAAATATAAAAGACAATTATACAGAGACATACAACTGACGGACACACCAGAACTTAGACAAAAATTTAATAGGCTGAACAAAGACATTAAAAGACTTATAAATGAATACAAGACGGACATTTGGATCAATACATGCAGCAAAATAAACGAATCAAAAGGAAAAAAATTTTGGACGGAGATCAACAAACTAAGTAAATATAAAAAGACAGACAATTTACAGAAAATCTTCGACCCGCAAACTAACGAGACCATCACTGACCCTGACATCATTGCTCAAAAATTTGCCGACAATTTCAACATGACCTATTCAATGACACAAGACCCAAACTTTGATCAGACAAACTTTGAAACAGTAAATGACTGGTACAATAAATATTTTGATAATAATCACTGTTCAGAACCGACGGACACTTTTACACATGACGAATACTTTGACGTTTTAAAGAAAGGAAAAAATACAGCGACAGGACATGATCACATACATAGACATATCTTAAAAGCCCTTCCATTCCACATCCACGATCATATCCTTAATAATATTAACTTCCTGTATAAAAAACAACTCTTCCCTGTAGTATGGAAAACAGGAGTAGTCATTTGTATCCCTAAACGCGACCAACCCTCTTCTTTATTATCCAGCTATCGACCCATCACACTCCTACCCGTTATTGGAAAAATCTATGAATCCCTCCTCAAAAACAAAATCCTCTCTTTAATTTCCAATCATATCCCCAAATATCAATTTGGTTTTCTTCCCCGCCGATCAACTTCCCTTCCACTCACTATCCTTGTGTCAAATATTCAGACAGCCCACCTTGAAGGCAGAGCTTCTGCAGCTCTATTTTTGGACGTCCAGAAAGCGTTCGACTCTGTCTGGCACCAAGGTCTATTATATAAGTGCCACCTCCTAAATATCCCTTCCCATATCATTTTTATTATCAAACAATTCCTCTTTCATAGATCCTTAAAAGTCAAAATCCATAATTCCTTTTCTTCTTCCTTTACTCCTGAACAAGGACTCCCTCAAGGCTCTCCTCTGTCACCTTTGTTATATAACATTTTTTGTGCTGATGTCTATAACCCTGATCCTCTCTACTTTAACCCATCCAAATACCTCCTGCAATTTGCAGACGACACTGCCCTAATTACACATGCTCCCACACTACCAAAAGCCCTTCAATCCCTCCAAGAGCTTATTGACTCCCTTCAACGATGGTTTGCAAAATGGCGCATTAAAATCAATCCCCACAAATCACAGCTCCTAATCCCTTACCATCACGCCAACAATTCCCCTCACAATGTCCATATTTCCCAAACTATGATCCCTCCTTCAGTTTCCGTAAAATACCTGGGCATAACCATAGATCAAAAAATAAATTTTAAAAAACATACAGCCACAGTAAAAAGCAAAATAACTTCTAGAGCAAAATGCTTTAGAAGCTTAACTTATAAGAATAAAGGCATCAATACAAAAACAGCTGTAAAAATTTATAAGATGATCTGCCGCCCACTACTTGACTATGGTTGTGCCCTCTATCCCAAACCCAGCAATCCAATATCCCGCAATATTGAAGTTAGCGAGCGAGCATCCCTCCGTACCCTAACAAAACTCCGGCATCCTCTAAATCCTTTACACAATCCTTCCAACCAACTCCTCTACGATACAACCCTAGTTATCCCCATTCAAGAACGCCTTCGATTCCTATCAGAAAAATTCTCCAAAAATCCTTTCAACTTCCAGATATTATCCCTTTACTGTCATCCTAGAAACCCTAGTATAAATCCTAAATTTAAAAATCCCAATTCAACCATATTCGATTTCATATCATCATTTCATCCTTTCACGCATTAACGACTGACGCCATATGACTGGACAAAGCAAGGCAGAAAGACCTCTGGTCGATAGCCTTTTGACAGATTAACTCACTAACACCTCATTCATTATTCACTATGTTTTTGTAAATATTGTAAAATTTGTCAATAAATATATGTATCTATCTAAAAAAATAGTTAAAAAAACAGTTGAAAATAAACTGTATAATTTTTCAAAGGAAAAACAGTTGAAGAATTTAGAAAAATCGACTAATTTTTTTAGTAATATTAAAAAAATAGATTTGCATAAAATCAGACCTAAACTGTTTTTTTGAGTATTTTAAAACATGTATCGAGAAAAATGAAACATTATTGGAAATTTTAAAGAAAATTCTTGTAATCGGAAAGATATATAGAAAATTCTGACAGTTTAGGTAAGATATTGTTAAAAAATTCTAGAAGTCTGAAGGTGGAATTGTTGAAATGGTGATAATTATCAAAAAAATTTAAATAAAAAATGCTCGAAATTTTACAAATACTAAGAAAATTCTTGCAATAAAAAATATTATAAATTTTTAAAAAAATGTGAGAAGTAATATTGCTTGAATAAGTTTGGTGTAAAACTCTAGAATTCTCAAAGAAAATTCTCAGCATTGGAAAGAAATATTCCTCGAAAAATTGGTGGTAAATTTTCGATAATATATCTTATTTTTTGTATTTTTACATGTACATGTTTATCTTATATTTGTAAAACAGGGTATATTTCGTTAAATAAATAAATAAATAAATAATTAAAAAATGGTTAATCTCCAAATAAATACAATCTACTTCTAGATTATAAGAATTTATTTAGAGATTCAAAATTGTTTTATTAATTCTTTACCAATTTATCCAGAAATATTTGAAAAACAAAACATTCGATAAAAAGAAACAATCAAGGAGCAACGGTGAAATTTGTACATCAAAAAAAGGTTATAAATTTTCTAGAAAATATTCAAACTTGGTTAGAAATCTTTGGACTTAAAAGCTCAAATACCTTTCATTTTAAATTGCAGTTTAATAAAACATTTGATTTAAAGAAGTTCAAGGTTTACGATGTTTACAATTAAAAAAAACAATTAATATTTACTGTGACAACTTTTTAGACATCTCTACGTTTTTAACAATTATCAATTGTCTCTTATGATTTTCCTTTCTTTGTTGTTTTTACAGTTGTCAACTATTTTTTCAGATTTTTTCATTTATTCTTTGTTTTTCAATAATATCTTCTGTTCTTAAAATCACTGACATCTTATGAGTTGTTTTCTTTTGTTTATCAACTTTCGAATATTTTTTTAATCCCTACGGTATTGACAATTATCAATTAATTTTCATATTTTCGTTTTTTATTGTTTTTGTAGTTCTCATTTGTTTATGAGGATTATTTCAATTGTTTCTTTCTTTTTTTAATAATCTCTTTTATTAAAAGCAGTGACTCCTTTTCAGTTTGTTTTAAATAGTTTTTTTTACTAATTTCTACGTTTTTGACAATTGCCAATTGTTTTTCATGATTTTTTTCTTTGTTGTTTTATATAGTCAATTTTTTCGAGATTTTTTCATTATTTATTTGCTTTTCAATAATCTCTTCTGTTCTTAAAATCACTGACTTCTTTTAAGTTTTACAATGGAATCATCACGTTGATGTCGTAACAAAAAGATTGTCATCAGTTGTTTTTTTGTTACGACAACTGAGATACGAATTGCCTGTTGAAGCACTACTAAGTGCTTATTATGCACTGTTTCACTCAATTATGTCGTATGCCATACTTGCATGGGGCCACTGTCCTGCCTCAAACCGGGTATTTTCTTTGCAAAGAAGAGCTATGCACATTATTGCTGGACTAAAGTATAGGGACGATTGTAAGTGTATGTTCTCTAAATATGGAATCATTACTTTCCCTGGTGAATATATACTTCAATGTCTGATATACATAAAAACTAACATGTACTTCTATAACACTCATGAAAAAGTACATACTCACGACACGAGAAACAAAAATGCTATTTTAACAAGTCAACACAGACTTCATAAATCCAGGACGGGTACAAGACATTTAGGAATACAATTTTTTAATAAGAACCCAAGAAGTGTTCAAAACCTGCCGCTTAATAAATTCAAACTAAAACATTTTCTTGTAAAAAAAACATATTATGATTCAAAAAGTTTTCTAAACGATGCTGACGTTGACAAAATAATATAATATACATTACATTTATATCTTATTTTTAAGTATTGACGTTATTTTAATATGTTTGTGTACGTATGTTTATGTTACATATATAGTTATTGACCGATTTTAAGTTTATATGAATTATTTCTTTTAATATTACTGTATGAATTTTGCCTGACGTATGTAAGACTAGTTTGTCAAAACATGAATAAATACTTACTTACTTACTTACTTGTTTTCTTCTGTTTGTCAACTTTCGAAATATTTTTTTAATCTCTATGTTTTTATCAATTAACAATTGATTTTCATAATATTTTTTTTTATTGTTTTTGCAGGTCTCATTTGTTTTTGAGGATTATTTATTTTCATTGTCTCCCTGTTTTTCAATAAACTCTTCGGTTAAAAACAGTGACTCCTTTCGATTTGTTTTTGTTTTGTTTATTTCAAATAGTTTTTTAATAATTTCTACGTTTTTTGTAGTTGTCAATTATTTTTGGAGATATTTTCCATTGTTTCTTTGTTTTTTTATAATTTCTGTTCTTACTAACAATGGCTTTTTAATTTCTTTTCATTCGTTATTTTTTTGTTTGCGAACTTTCAAATATTTTTTTACATCTTTACGATTTTGACAATTGTCAATTGGTTTTTAAGATCTTTCTTTCTTTGTTGTTTTTAGTAGTAGTCAATTTTTTCTGTTGTTTCTTTGTTTTTAAATAATCTCATCTGTTTTTAAAACAATGACTCCTTTTAAGTGTTTTTTTTTGTTTGCCAACTTTTTTCAAATATTATTTACGTTTTTAACAATTATCAATTGTTTTTCGCGATTTTTCTTTCTTTGTTGGTTTTTGCAGTTCTCGCTTATTTTTGTAGAAAACTTTTTTTACATTTTTCTTAGATTTTTAATAAACTTTTCTGTTTTTTGTTTACAAACTTTTAAATATTTCTTTTTACAAATTACTACATTTTTGACAATTATCAATTGTTTCTTTGTTATTTTTGTGTTTAGTCATTAATTATTTTTTGAAATTGTTTCAATTGCTTTTTTTCTGAACTTTTTTAAATATTTCTACGTTTTTAACAAATACCAATTGTTTTTCACGATTTTTTCTTTCTTTACTCTTTTTGATGTGGTCAATTGTTTTTGAAATTTTTTAACATTGTTTCTTCGTTTTTCAATAATTTCTTCTGTACAACAGTTGAAAACTTTAAAAAAATTTAATTTGCTTCAAAATCGTGGTAAATTTTTAAAAAGAAACAAAAGAAAAAATGATGGAGATTCAAAAACAGTTTAAAATAAGCTGAATAAATTATTCATGAAAAAATTAAAAACAGTGGAATAATTTCGTAAAAAACATTTTTTTTTTAATATTTAAAAACTCAAAAATACATTTTATTAAACATAGATTAAAACAACAATTAACATTTGTCAAGAAAAATAAAATAAAAATTGATTCCAAGTTTTTAGAACAATTTTACTACAAAACAAATATTTTAAAAACAGTTATTTGAAACAGAAAAAGAATAAATTTTACTATATAATAATAAACTATTTAACTTGAAAATGACAAGTTGAAGTTGTCAAAACTATAGTCACTAAAAGAAAGTGTTTCATTAGTGAATTATGATGCACCGAAATAATTTTATTAAAAAAATTATAATTTTTAACCACTTTTGTTTCGTTTCGATCAAAAATTTCAAAAAAAAATGTAAAAACTTTTACTTTCCTTTCGAAATGTTCTTTCAGATTTCTAAAATTTAGCATTTCCTTATTATATCTTAGCAGAATTCCTAAAAAATATTATTTAAATTGGTTTGCCCTTTATTGTCTTATATTATCAGAATTTTCCTGAAGGTAGTATTCAATTTTATCAAAATATTTTTGAAATTTTTTTCAAATGTTCCCTTTTTTTCCGAAAATTTTTAGAAATTTTTACCAAAAATGAAATTGAAATTTCAAAACATTTTCCAGAGGTTTGTTCTTTAATCATTCGGAATTAAAAAAATATTTTCTACTTTGCAAAATTATAATTTTTAGAGTTTTAGACCTTTCTAGTAATTTTCCTTTCAAATTTCTCTTCAGATTTTAGTTTCTTTGTGGAATTTTCTTATATTTTGCCTTAAAATGTTTTTAAACTTAAAATGTATTTAAATTTATCATTTCTTAAAGACTTTGTAGGATTTTTAACATCTTTTGCTTTCTTTCTTTTCAAAAATTATACTAGAATTTCATCAAGGATTAAAAATTTAAGCGTTATTGTTTTGCTCTTGATAGAATTGCATGTGTTGGAAACATATTAAGTCTGAGTTAAATTTCAAGTTTTCTTCAAATCGGTGAATGCAAATTGAATGTATTTAATTTCTTATTTAAAGAGCCTTTGTCTTGTTTTTTGCAAAGGTAAAGTAAAAGTACATACATTCTGAGTTTAATTACAAAATTTGGACTGTATTACCTTTTTTTACTGATTGCACTTTTGGTACACGAATTTTTACCAAAAGATTTTTAAATCTTCTGAAAGAAGAAAGTGATGAAAGAGAAGTGCAATAAAGAAGAGGAAAAGGCAGATCATATTTTCTGCTATTTCCTCTTCTTTACTGGAGAAGGATGCTGAGACATTGTTTTGGCGCTTTGTCAATGTCAAGTATTTTCACGTTAGTTTTTAGATATTGTAGTAATCGTAACATTAAACTATAATAAACACAATATTAACTTAACTTTATAAACTGCATTATTACTTATTCTATCGTACTCTTGACCTACCTCAACAAACAATGCAACGACCTATCGTACTCCTGACCCGCCCAAGCAAATTATACGTTGAGGTAGGTCAAGAGTACGCTAGAGTTTAAGCGGGAAAAAAGGCGATAGGTTAATGCATAGTTTATTGTCGTAGGTCGTACGTTCGATTAAATAAACAAACAAAAAACAGCTTAGTTTATTTGAATTTTTACCAAAAACAATTGAAAATGATCTGAAATCAATTCTAAAATGCACTTTAAACAGTTGACTGAAACACAATTGAAGTTCGAATTTTAGATTTTAACTTGATTTAAATAAATTCTGAGAAGAAGACAAAAAGAAACAAGCCGTCTTGAATCAGAAACCTTTACAAAACTGTTGTATTCGAGTAATTTTTGGAATTATTCTGGTAAGCTAACCATGTTGGTCAAGTGGAAGAGCAGTAGTAGTTAGCTATTAACTACCTGAACTTTGCCTACCCTCTTAAGTATTATTTTGTAACAGCATTTATTTTTGCTAATAAAGACAATTTATTATTATTATATTAAAATTATTTAAAAAAATATCATTCGATAATGTTCCTAAATCAATTACATATTATTAAATATGTTCTGCTACGTAATTAAGAAATTAAGTCCTATACATACCAAAAACTCATCATCTACAATTGGATGTACGTTTAGGAAATACCTACAATAACATCACGTGTCCACGGCCGACAAATTTTGAACTTCGTTCGGAATATTACGCACCTACTTATTGCAATTATTATAATACGTGCAATTATCTAATAGCGGATACGCTTGGAACAGCATCAACAACGACACCACCGTTACAAATTGCACTTTCATAAGGATGCGACGTAAAGTGGGAAGTTCAACACCAATAAAGCCAAACTGGAATCCGCGACGACGCATTCTACACCTCGTAATGCGAATGCCGACAAGTTTATGCAAATCAACTAACAGCTCGGTGATTTAATAAGTTCCAACGTTGAATGCAATGACGTGGTCGAGGGGATTACGGCACTACTTCATAAAATCAATAATTTACAAGCAAAAATTATTTACTTATTGCGATATGAATAAAACATCTGTGTTGTGTATTACTGATAATTTTAAGTGCGTTGAATTTAGTTCATAACTGTCAAATATTTTAGTAAGAGCGCCCCAGAACAGTTTTTCAGAATTTTTTAGAATTTTTCTTTCAAATATTTAGAATTCATCACTAATTTGTCTTCAAGACTTTTATAATTTTCCAGCAATTTCTTTTCCAGAGTTATAGAATTTTATAGATTTTTTGAATTTTCCAATTTTTAATTTTGTAAATAGTCTGGGAAAAAATTCTGAAATTTTTCCCAGATTATTACATTTTTTAGCAAATTTTCTTTCGGATTTATAGATTGTCTTAGCAATTACTTTTCAGAGAGCAATTTATATTCTAGACTTTTATAGTTCAGTAATTTCTCCTCCAGATTTTTGATTTTTCAGACTTTACCATCAATTTCTCTTCCAGATTTTTAAAATAGTCCAACACTTTTTCTTTTAGATTTTTAAATATTTTCAGCTTTTTAAAATTATTCTTTGATACATTTAGAATTTTCCAGCAAATTCTCCTCCATAGTTTTGAAATTTTAGATCAATTTTTCTACAAGTTTTTGTTAATTTTCCACCAATTTCACTTTCAAATTTTTAAAACTTTTAGCAATTTCTTTTACAGGTTATTACATTTGTAGAGTTTTATTTAGCAATTTAAGTTCCAGATTGTTATACGTCAGTGATTTTTCCTTCAGATTTATGATTTTACAGAAACTTAAAATTTAAGTACTGTTTTAGATTTTTAGAATTTTCCAATAATTTCTCTTTCATATTTTAAAAATATTGCAACAGTTTATCTTTTATATTTTTAGAATTTTTCATAAATTTTGCTTTTAGAATTTTAGATTTTTAGAATTTTTCAACAATCTTTTCCAAATTTTTGAATTGCCCAAAAATTTCTCTTCTCGATTCGTACGATTGCCCAACAATTTTTTTTTTTGATTAGTTTTTAACATTTTTTTTTCGCAATTTTTAGAATGCTGTTCGTTATTTATTTTCTAGATTTGGAAACTTTTGAAATTTTTATTGATTTCTCTTTCGGATTTTTTAATTTTTTAGTAAATACTTTTGCTGAAGATTTTTCTCTTTTAGATTTGAAGAATTTTCTCGCAATTTCACTTTTTATCGCTTGAAATTTTCTATCCAAAATTTTAAGAATATTTCGACAAATTCTCTGAAAGATTCCCAGCAATTTCTCTTTCAGTTTTAAAATTTTGCAGCAATTCCTCTTTTAGTTTTAAAATTTTGCAGCAATTTATCTTTTAGATTTTTAGAATTTACTACCAATTTCTCTTTCAGATTTTAAGAAGTTTCCAGCTATATCCTTACCACATTTTTTACCATTTTCCAGCAATTTCTCTTCAAGACTTTTAAAATATTCCAGTAATTTTAGCTCTAGTCATTTACAATTTTAGACTAGATTTGCCAACAATTTCTCCTTTCAATTTTTAGAATTTTTATCAATTTTTTTCCAGATTATTACATTTCTCCAGCAATTTTTCTTCCAGATTTTTAGATTCTTTTAGAAATATATACACATTTTTATTGACAAACTATACATATTTACATTTAAATAATGAATAATGGATGATATGTTAGTGAGTTAGTTCGTCAAAAGGCTATCGACCAGAGGTCTTTCTGCCTTCTTTTAGAAATTAATCCATATTTTTCAGCAATTTATGTTCTAGGTTTTTATATTTAGTCCTAGAAAATTAAAATCTAGATTTTTACATTCTAGCAATGTTTCAAACAGTTCTTTCTCTTCTAGATTTTTACAATTCTCCAGTAATTTTACTTCCAGATTTTTAAAATATTCCAACAATTATTCTTTTAGAATATTTAGAATGTTTCAGCAATTTTCCTTCCAGATTTTAAATTTTTTCAGCAATCTTTTCCAAATTATTGCGTTTTCCAGCCATTTTTCTTCTTGATTTTTACAATGGTTCAGCAATTTTTTCACAAGATTTTTGGTATTTTATAACAATTTTCCATAAAGTTTTTTTGGAATTTATCAGAAATTTTTCTCCCAATTTTCCAGCTTTTTATGATTTTTCTGCAATGACGTATCCAGAATTTTAGAATGTTTATAATTTTTTTTCATAATTTCTCATCCAGATTTTAAGAATTTTCTCACAACTCCACTTTTAGATGTTTTTCCATTCATTTCTCTTTCAAATTTTTAGAAATTCTCTTATAGATAGTTGAAACTGTTCAGCAATTTCTCATCCAGATTTTAAATTTTGCAGCAATGTCCATTTTAGATTTTTGGAATTTACCAACAATTTCTCCTATAGACTTTAACAAATTTACAACTAAACCCTTTTCAGGTTTTTACAATTTTCTAGCAAATTCGTTTAAATATGTTTAGAATTTTTTAGCATTTTTTTCTTTTAAATTGTTAGAATTTGAAACTTGTTTTTTAGATCTTCAAAATTTCCAGCAATGCCTCTTCCAGATTTGTAGAATTTTCCAACAATTTCTATTTCGGATTATAATAATTTTTCAAGACTTTAATAATTTTACAGGAATTTCATCTCGAGAGTTTTAAAATTTTAAAGCAATTTTTTAGGTTATTACATTTTTTCAGCAATTTTCAGCTTTTCGGATTGCGAAACTATTTCTATAGTAGGAATTATTTACTTAAAACAATTACAACAAATTTTCTCAAATTATTTATTCCCAAAAATTTCTCTTCTTGATTTTTAGAATTGTCCAGCGATTTCTTTTAAATTTCTATAATTTTTAAACAATTTTTCTTACAGATTTTTACAATCTTAATCAGTTTTTTATCTTCTAGAGAGATTTTAAATTTTCACCAACTTCTTTTCAAGATTTTTAAAAGTTTTCAGAAATGTTTCTTGTTCATTACACTTTTCTAGCAATTTTTCTTTAGTTTTTCAACAATGTTTGCCAAATTTTGGAATTCTTCAACAATTTCTCTTCTTGATTTTCTATTTTCTAATAAATTTTCTTTCAGATTTATAGAATTTTGCATACATTTCAAACTTTTAGAATTTACGGAAATTAATTTTTTAGATTTTTAGGATTTACAGCAAATTATCATTTATAGTTGTACAATTTTTCCACAATTTCTCTTCAGGGTTTTAAGAACTTTCTTGGAATTTAACTTTTAGGTATTATACCTTTTTCATCTATTCTCTCTTAAATTTTAAGAAATTTTCAACACATTCTTTTAAAGTAGGTAAAATTTCCATTTAGTTTTTAAATTTTCTTTATTTAGAATGTATCAACCATTTTTTTCAGACTTTAAGAGCAATTTCTTTTGAAAATGTTTAGAAATTTTTAGCAATTATTCTATAAAATGCTTAGAATTTTGGTTTCTCTTCTTGACTTTAGATTGGTCTAGCAATTTCTCTACAAGATTTTTAATATTTTCTAAGAATTTTTCTTTCACATTTATAGAGTTTTCTTCAAGATTTTTAGAATTCACAAGCAATTTTTCTTCTAGTTATCCAGATTTTTGGATTTTTGCAATTACTTATACTGATTTATAAAATATCGCAGCAATTTATCGTTTATTGTTTTACAATTTTTTTCCACAAATACTCTTCCATATTTTAGGAATTTTCTCGCAATTTCATATTCAACAAATTCTCTTATAGATAGCTTGCAGTAATGTCTCTTCGATATTTTTTTTAGAATTTTCTAGCAATTTCTATCTAAAATATTTAAAATTCCAGAAATTTCTTCCAAAGGGTTTTACAGTTTTACATTTTTTGAATTTTTCAGTAATTTTTAAAAATGATTAGCAATTTTTCGTTTAGATTTAAAGATTTATGTTCCAGATTTTTATAGGTCAGTAATTCCTCTTCCAGTTTTTTTTAAATTTGAAGCAATTTTTCAGACTTTTTGAAGTCTCTAGTAAGTTCTCTTCTAGATTGTTCAATTTTTCCAACAATTTCTCTTACAGATTTTTTTAGAGTTTGGAATTTTTCGTCCAGATTTTAAGAATTTTTTTTCAGATATGTATTTAGAATTTATGCGGAATGGTCACGGTAAATTTTGCTAAAATAGTACGTATTCGTTTGCAAAGCTATAAAGGCTATTTACTCTATTTCTTAGGACACCAAAAAAGATGCCCAAGAATTGCTAAAAATAAGGAATTGGAAAAGGTCAGCTAATGACAGTGAACATTGGATGCAAAGCATCAAGGAGGCCACTTTCCGAGTTAAGGTGTAGTGTCATCCAAGAAGAAAAGTAATTGCAATTAAAACTAAAAAAAAATACTTACTTTAGATCAAGTAAGTATTTTTTACAAATAATTCATTTACATCTATTAAAACCTTCTTTAAATAATTGAATTAGGAATTCAATATTTTAAAAGGCTCTCGCTTTAAAAGGCACGTGACGACGAACCGCCCTTAATCTAAAGTGATTACCAAGCATGGAACTTGAATTCAAAACATCAAAGCTGCACTCCAAACGCGAACAATCGATTTTCAGGCGAACACCTGACAATGCTTAATTAGCAATCTGCATAATCACTTAACTCCCGAGGGCCCTTCAACTCGCCATGCGAAGGTCACTGGATACGAGACCTGTTCGCATATCAAAGTCGCGGTAATTATCAATTTAGCGATATGCAACCGAGGAAAAAAAAACGAAACATGATTTATTCCGCACGCAATTTCCATGATTTATCGAATATGCCAGGACGCGAATGGGAAATTCTCGGTTCGTTTCGCGTAAGCAGAATGTCGCCGCGGACATGCAATATTCTGATTGTTTGGAATGAATTCCCAAACAATCGCCGTCACGAGGAGGAGTCCAGATGTTAATGCCCTTCGCTTCTGCGGAATTCGTAATTTATAAACCAGATGACACGAGTGAAATGAATAATCTGGTACGATGCGAAGCTCGATTGAACCATGCGATGAATTTATAATGGACGTCATGCGCTGCGTGATAACGTAATGTAAGGTATTTTATTAGGGAATGTTGTTTTATATACTTATCGCATGCTAAATCAGATCTTGAATAAATATCTTCGATATTGATTATAGGTTGAAGTGGTTTTATAAGTAATTCCGATAAAATAAATAATTTCCTTAACATATTCCCACGCATTTGTCCCTTAAAAAGGTGTTTCCCAAGGATCTACATTATCTCCGCTCCTTTATAACATTTTTGTTCCCGAGGAAAAAAAAGAGAAAATATACAGTACAAGAAATAACACATTAAAATTCTGAAAGAGGAAAGGTTGAAAATTGTTCAATACTCAAAAAAATAAAAATATAAAAGGTTTAAGTTAAGAATAAATTAATGTAAGAAATTTTGAAAAATTATAAAAATCAGAAAAATCTAGAAATTGCTAGGAAAATATTTAAAAAAAATGGGACAGAAATTCTTCAAGAAATCTAGAAACTTTAAGGATGAACTAATAAGTAATTAACTATATATTTTTATTAATAAGAAATTGGTTATTAGGACAAAACAATAATATAAAATTCTAGAAATTTGGTAAAGAATTTGTTACAAAGTAATGATAAAAAATTCTAAAAAATGGAAATAATATATATGAATTTATGAATTGAAGTCTTATAAAATGAAGAAAGAGATGGTGAAAAAATCTAGGAATTTGCAGAACCTTTAATAAAATTTACGTTTATTTAGAGGAAAAATTGTTGGAACATTCTAAGAATCATGAGGAACTTAACAGAGACTTAAAGGAAAATATTGGATTTTTGATAAGTCTGACAAAATGAGGTAAGAGATGTTATAAAATTTAGAAATATGAAAGAGAAATTGCTGTAAAATTGTAGAATTCTCAAAATAATTAACTTTATTAGGAAGAAAATTGCAAATCAGGCAAGAGGTGCTATAAAATTTAGAAATATGAAAAAGAAATTGCTGTAAAATTGTAATAATAATAATAATAATAACCCGTTTCAAAACAGAAACAGTACATAATATAAAAAGTTACAATAGTACTATGTTCAGTCGCTAAATGAATTAAATTAAAATAAGTGTGCGAAATTATGATAAAATATAATAGATACTTCTAATATTGCGCACTAAAATATTAGGACACTGAATAATGCTCTTGTTTGATTAAGAATTCTCTTTATTGTGTTTTGAACAAATTTGCATTTGTTATTATTTTTTTTTAATATTTGGGCAACTTATTATAAATCTTCTGTGTATATATTTCGCAAGGAGAAAATTTGCTAGAATATATAAATTCACGAAAAGAATTCCTATAAAATAAAGCAAGAGATGTAGAAAAATTTTATTCATCAAAAAGAAAAATTATTGCAACATTGTTGAACCTTGAAAAAAATCACCTTATATGTAAAAGTATTTGGTGGAATATTCTATAAATCTTGAGAAAGTATCAAACAAAAAAACAAAAATTCTTGAGAAAAAATTAATAATGGAATTTATGACAAAAAGTTTGCCGTAATGGCTAACAGATGCTAAAAAGTTCTAGAAACAGAATTTTTTGTAAAATTATAGATTCTTTGAAAAAAATTGACTTTATTTGGAGAGAAACTAATGAAAGAATTTAGAAATTCTAGAATATTTGAGGATAAACTAATGCAAGAATTTAGCAAAAAATTTACGTAGTTTTGAAAAAAAACATTAAAAATTCTAGAAATCAGGAGAGAAATTTATAAAAAAATTTGAAAAAAAAATAAATAAAAGAAGAAATCATTGTAAATTCTAAAAAAATTAAAAAAAATTGTTAGAATATATGAATTTACGTCGAGAAGTCTTATGAAATGAAGCAAAAGTGCTAGAGATTTCTAGAAATCAGGGAAAAGTTATAGGATCTATAAAAAATCACGTTATTTGGAAAAAATACTGGTCATGGTCTAAACATTTTTAGGAACTAAAATAAACAAAAACTGAAACAATACTATAATTTATGACAAGAAATCTCAACTAAATAATTTGAGAGATGCTAGAAAATTGTAGAAATATGAAAGTGAAATTGCTGTAAATATGTAGAATCCTCGAAAAAAAAACGACTTTACTTAAAAGAGGAATCGCTGAAAAAATCTAGAATGTTTGAGGATGCAAGAAATACGTAAAAAATACGCAGTTATGATTAGTAAATTCTAAAAAATAATAGAAGGCATGATAGAAATTCGAGAAATAAGGAAGAAACATTGCTAGAATATATGAATTTACGAGGTCCTATAAGCGATTAGCAATCTGGAAGATTTTTTTGGAGAATTTCCTTGAATATTCTAAAAAAACTTGAGGAACTATCAAACAAAAACCAAATATTCAAAGGAAAATACTGTAATTTATATTAAGCAGTCTGACAAAATAAAACAAGAGATGCTAGAAAATTCTAGAAATATAAAATTTTAAAATTTAGGAGATAAATTGTTACAAATTCTAAAAAGATAAAAAGAAGCATTAATGGAAATTTCTAGAATTTTTTTTTAGAAAATCCTAGTATTTTTGAACACTTCGAAGTCCCACAAATGAAGCAAGGGAGAATTTACTGTATATTGTGGAACCCTAAAAAAATCACAGTATTTGGAAAAAAAAATTCCAGAAGGTTAAAGGATAAAGTACTATAAGAAATGGTGGAAAATTTACGAGATAAATTGCTGAAAAATTATAACGAACTAAGAGAAATGTTTATGATAATCATTTATTCAAATTATATCAGACAACTGTCAATTGTCAGTTGTTAAGTATCAACTGTTAAATTTTAGCTGCTAACTGACAAATGTCTAATGGGTGTTTTTATTTTAGCTATTATAATATTAATTGCACTTAAATTGGCTTCCGTAAATAAATAAATAGTTAAATTGTATAATAAAGTAATTTTTGTCTACATTTTGATCACATCATCATTTAATTTACCACTCTGACTTATTAATTGTCTACTGCCATTTGAGAAAATTACACAATTAGGTGATTTCATTTATCGTCACTTTCTGTCTATCCAAATCATATGTCAACTGCAGCCTTTGACTCTAAACTGTCAATTTTTAATAAGGTGTTTTTTGTGTCAATTTACGCAATATTATTGATTAAACATTTCACAAATAGATGATTCCAATTATCGTCATTATCCATCTAAATTTTTCACCTGTTAGTTGTCAATTACTAATTATCAAATGTTAAATCCTAACAGTCAATTGTTAACTGACAACTATTATTTATTAATGACGTATTTTTATCTGCTAATTCATTCAGCGTCATCAATTCAAATTACATCTGTCAACTGTTAATTATTAACCGATGACTTTCAACTTTTAACTGTCAGTTAGCTTTTAAATGATAACTGCTAATTTTCAGATGTCAATTTGATATTATTATTTCTAATAATATGTTATTAATTTAACTGTAAAATAAAGTAATTTTTCTATCTAGACATTTATAATCACATCTTCAATTTATATTACATGTGTCAACTGCCAAACTGTCAATTATAACTTGTTTACTGTTAGCTGTTAACTTTCAACTGTCAACTGGGATTTGTCAAAATTACACAATTAATTAGATTTTATTCATTGTCATTATTTATCTATCCTAATCTTACATATGTCAACTGACAACCTCAATTGTCAGTTGTTAATAAGGTAATTATTATAATTATTTTGTCAATTCATATAATATTATTGATTGATATTAACCTTCAACTATTAACTGCTACTGCCAAAATATAATGGTGTTCTGTTTGTTATTAACTGTTAACTGGGATTTGTTAAAATTGTACAATCAGGTAATTTCATTCATCGTCATTACCTTTGTAAATATTACATCTGCTAACTATCAACTATTAATTATCAAAGGTTAAATCTCAAAAGTCAAGTGTCTATTAGCTGTTCATCTTGAACATTTTAAATATTAAGAGCCAAATTCTAATTGTTTACTGTAAGTTATTAACTATCAGTAACTGTTAACTGGCATTTGCCATAATTATACAATTAGGTGTTTACATTCATCACCAACATCCAATACAATTTTAAATATGTTAACTGACAACTATTAATTATCAAATTTTAAATTTTAACAGTCAATTATTAACTGTCATTGATGTCATTTTTTTTGCCAATTCCTTCATTATCGATTCAAATTACATGTGTCAACTGCCAACTAATAACCGTCAATTGTCAACTTTTAAATTTTTAATATGTATTGTTCACACTTAATATTATCGATATTAACAATACTATTGAAACAATGGTAGCATCATAAGAAATCAAAAATATAACTTGGGTTACTTTTTCCTCTACAAATATAAAGAAGGCATAAGAATGTAGCAACAACACTACTTAAAGTGTAGTTTTGAAAATTAGATATTTAGGAAACACTTTAAGGAAAGACATTGGACGATATTCCTGCCATCTAACGAAATGCAACGAGTCTTTTGAACTACATCGAAAAAGAAGCCTTCTTGAAAAGTTTCTAGGACATGTATAGCAGATCTCAACGGTGTATAGTCATGGAAGGTGACTATTTCGAAGGACAGTAAGGTAACTTTCATTAATATTTCATCTACGTCAATGTTACAGGACTTTTCACCGAAGTTTATTGTCATATATTGTGTATAAGCTCATATATAGGAAAAGAGATGAAGAGAGAGAGAGTTGTGTAAGTGATTTATTGGCAACTGAACAATATTCAGCACGAACGAGAATTTTTAAAGAGAAGTTCGTCAAAATGAGATAGATTTTGGACAGTCATTTACATTTTAGCATATATATCCCACAACCATCTTGGAATTAAAAGTGGTTTGGAAAAAATTACACATCGTTGTCGCGTAATGTACGAGATCATGTTGATGAGTATTACTTTGCCGATAAGACATTGAACTGCCTTGGTCATATAGATATTTTACTTGGAACAAGTTAAGCAACAATAGTCAAAAAACTTCTAAAGCGAATGATGATGATAAAAGGTTTCCTACTTTTTAAGAGAGATTATTTATGGGAATAACAACACACAACGAGAAGAAATCACTTGCCTGATCTCACACACCAATGATGATCAGAAATTAACAAATCTCTTAGGATTAGAGGACAAAATCCACCACACAAACCAAAAATGATGATGTGGCCATCATAATACTTTCCCTATATTTTTCTCGAAAACCGTGAGGTTATTCTTAATAATATGCTCAATTTTGAATTCTTTATAACTAGCTCCTGTAGTTTATTAGCAATAAGCAAAAACATTTTTAAATTAAGAACTTTACAAAAAAAATATTTCAATAAAACTTTTTCAGTTTTTTATTCTCTTTAACTTTTGTTTGAAAAGTTATGTCTTTTACAACTTTTAATTAAAACCCTCGCTTATGTTTTACTGATTGGAGGGTGGGTTAGAGGCCACCCGCCCACCCTACATATACATATTAACATTAATTACCTTGCGGTTTTCAATAACTTTAATTACAAAATTTGATAAAGACAATAGTTTCGACCGTTACTACGTGGTAATCCATACCATAGAAAGAATTATTAGAATTCTTTTTAATTTTTAAAAGAAGTCTTGATTTCTAAACGAATCTTTTTTAAAAAATTTTAGAGCTTCCAATAAAATCTTCACAATTTAGAAAGCGGCTTGAATTTAAAAAAATCTTGAAATAGGTGGAAATTAGTGGAAATTTCTTGCATTCTTGAAAAAGTAAGTCTAGATTTTAGAAAAAAAATTCGAACAAATCTAGTGCCTCAGAGAAATTACTGAAAATTTCCTGAACCCTCAAGAAAAGATTTCTACAAACAAATTTTCTAAAAAGTTCTAGAGCCTTCAAGAAAACTTTTGCAATTTAGAAGATAAGAAGATAACCGTGAAATCTGAAGGAGAAATTTCTGGAAATTTCCTGAGCCCTTGGAAAAAAAGTCTAGATTTCTAAATGAAATTTTTCTAAAAATTCTAGAGCCTCCTAGAAATTTAGAAGACCAGTAGAAAAACTAACTTGAAATCGGGAAGAGAAATTACTGGAAATTCCTTAAACTTTCTATTCCTAGGCGAAAAATTTCTAAAAAATTCTAGACCCTCCAATTTAAAACTATCTAAATAATTTTACAGCCTCTAGTTTAAACAAAATGTTGAATTCTAGAGAAGCAATTACTGAAATTTACCTGAATTCTCGAAAAGAAGACGAATTAAAAAACATTTAGTCTGAAAGAAAATTTATAAGAAAAGTTGAAAAAAAAAAATTAATTTGGGGAAGCAGTTTTTGGCCATTTTCTAAACTCTAAACTTTTAGAATAAAAAAATTTTGAAAATCCTAATGCCTCAAAGAAAATCTTTGCAATTTAATAGACGACTTCAAAAAAATCTTGAACTCTAGAGAATAAATTTCTAGAAATTTCCTGAACTCTCGAGAAAATTTCCAGAGGAAAATTCTAAAAATTCAAGAGCCTCAAAAAAACTCTTTGTGATTTAGAAGACAAGTTGAAAAAAACTTGAAATGTGGAGAAGAAATTACTACAAATTTCCTGAACTCTCGAAAAAAAAGTTTAGATTTTTAAAAACAAATTTAAATATAAATCTTTGCATATTACTGGAAATTTCTCAAATTCTACAAAAAAAATCTACATTTCTAGAAAAAAAATTCTATAAACTTCGCAATTTAAAAGACAGCTTAAAAAACAATCTTGATATCTGGAGGAGAAATAACTGAAAAGAGTCTAGATTTTTAGGAACAGATTTTTTAGAAAAATCTGTAGCCTCCAAATCTGAATAAAAGTTACTGGAAATTTCTGAACTCTCGAAAAAAAGTTCTGGGAAAGATTTTTTTAAATTTTTGAGCACTGAAAGAAATCTTTACAATTTATAAGACAATATTAAAATCTGGAAGAGAATTACTGGAAACAGCCTCAAAGAAAATTCGATAAATATTGAAACGAACTAAAAAATCTAGTACTCCCGAATAACAAAGGTCTTATTCGGGAGTACTAGATTTTTTAGTTCGTTTCAATATTTAAAAATATAAAATATATAAAAATTCTGGAAATATGAAGAAAAAATTACTAAACTTCTAGAATGCTCCAAAAAAGCTCTAGAAATCTACAAGGAAAACTTGTGAAAAATTCTAGAATCCTCGATCAAAATTCTTTGGAAAGGAAGATGAAAAAAACTGAAAATATGGAGGAGGAATTCCTGAAACTTCTAGAAGCCTCTAGAAATTTGAAGAAAATATTCTAATAAATTGTAAAGTTAAACAAAATCTTGGGAGAACTTTTTGAATAATCTAGAACTCTAGAATAAAATCTTTGCTAAAAATTCTGGAAATATCTATTTATTTATTAGATAAGAAAAAGAAATTACTGTACACTTCTAGAATTCTCCAAAAAAGTTTTATATCTAAAATGAAATCTTGTGAAAACTCTAGAAACCTCAATGTAAAAAAAAACTAAAGTATGGATCATCTGAGAAAATTATAGAAATTTAGAAGAAATTTTTCTAATAGAAAAAGTTGAACAAAATCTTGTATAGAAACCACGAAGTAATTTCTATAAATAAATATAAATAATGATTTTCTAAAAAACTTTAAAACTCTTGAATAAAATCTTTGCTAAACTTGTAAAAATTTCTAGACTTCTCGATGAAAATTCTTTGGAAAGAAAGTTACAATAAAAAATAAAAGTATGGAGGAGAAATTACTGAAATTTAAAGAAAAATCTAAAACGTTTTCTGAAAAAATTCTAAAGTTTAGAAATTTCTGAGAGAAGGGGCTAGAAAATTATGAATAAGTGATATTTTTCAAAATAAGGCAGGAAATTCTGAAAAATTAGAAAAAAAATTTCGTGTTCCATTTCACAAAACTAATTATTATTATATTATATTATTTACTTTACAGGATCTATTACAAAACATATAAAAATACATACAAAGAAACACTGAATCACTTTAAAATAATTATGGTTATAATAGTCGAATCTCTAGATTTATGTGCATTTCAAATGAGCTGTCACTAAATCATAATTTTAATATATTTCAAGAACTAAGAACCTGTCTTGTTTTCTTGTTTTACTTAATTCTTCTTCTTCGTGGAATGTAAAAGTAACGGCATCTAATTGTTCTTATTAAAGATTACCAGTACACCATTGTAGATTTTAAAAAACTCAGCAGGAAAATAAAAGAATGAATAAAATGTAAAAAGCTAGGATAATGGAAGAAAAATTGTTGGAAAGCACCAAAATTTATGAAAATGATGCAACGAATACTTGACAATTCTATTAATTTGGAAGAGAAATAGCTGAAAATTGTGCAAGTCACGAAAATATAAAATTATTTTATTAAAAAAGGAAATTGCTAAAATAATATAAAAGGTTTAAGGATAAAACAATGACAGAAATGATGAAAACTTTACAAAATTCACGAAAACCTACAAATTTAAAATTATAAAAACAATTGGAGAATTATTAACGGAAAATACAAAAATTCTTAAAAAGAAATCCGGAGGAGAAAATGTTAGAAAATTGTAGAAGAAAGTTTTCTTTTTCTTAACTCATTTGGCGAACAAATTGCTCGAAAATTCTAAACATCTTTAAAAATACTACAATTAATGAAAAAAAGTATTGCTGGAAAATTCTATAGATCTGAAAGAAAAATTAAAAAAATAAAATCACTTTATTAGGAAAAGACATTAATAAAAATATTCTAGAAGGTTTAAGGATAAAATAATATTTATATTTATAAGTACTTTATCAAACTTGCTTTACAAATACAATTCATAAAAGATGAAACAATAATATACGAACAATTTCGACAGCAAGCTGAAAGGCGGAGTTCACTCTTGAAGAATGTTCTTCCACTCTAACCTGTAGGAACTTTCCTTCACTGTTTTATCATACACGAACTCAGCTTCGGATACATATTTTCAGGCAAAATAAACCTAATTTCTTCTAATAAAAGGGGACATTTAGTAAATTATGTCACTTTGACACATGCAAGAAGAAAATCTTGAAAAGAAGAAATATTATAATTGTTACGTCGTATACTTTCTTCAATAAAAATGCTTATCACTCTATTTGGAAAGTTAAATTGCTAGGAAATTGTAAAATAGTAATGAAACATTCTGAACGAATATTGCTGAAAAATAAGAATTTTAAAAGAGATGTTCAACAAAATGAGACATGAAATACTGAAATGTTCGAGAAATCTGAAAGAGAATTTTTTTCAAAGTTGTATTTAAAAAAATCACTTTCTTTGGAGAAGAAATTGCTTGAAAATTCTAAAATTCTTAGAAAAAGTTTGTTTAAGAAAGTAGAAAAAACAGGACCATCAAACAACAAATAAGAGAAGAAAGATTAGAAGAAATAAATTAAGCAAAACATGTACTTAGTCGTGGAATGTAACTACAATAACCTCATATTGTTATTCTACTTTTTCTTCTTTCGATCTCAGTAAATTCTTGAAATTAATTTGTTTAAAAAGATTATGAATAACACTGATTTCCAAAAAAAGTGTTTATATTTTCACAACTATTTCTCAAATGTCTTGCTTCTTCAGGTGAATGAAAGTTTACAATGAAATCTCAGAACTATGTACATAACACTATTGGCACTATGATGGGGTGAATATTTTAAGTAGTGGGGAGTATAATAGTTTAGTTTGTTGAGGATGTGATGTGAGGAAAGAAAACCAGTACACCACTGTGGATTAAAAAAAATCTGATAGAATGAAACAGGGAATACACATAAAAATTAAAAAAAAAGGAAAAATGGAAATTTCTAGAAAAATGTAAGAAAAACTGTTGAAAAGTACTAAAATTTATGAAAAAATTCTCACAAATGAAGCAATGGATGCAGGAAAATCCTGTAAATCTAGAAGAATTGCTAAAAATTTAAGAAAAATTAAAATCACCTTCTTAGGAAAATATATTGTTTAAAAAATATAAAAGGTTTAAGGATGAAATAATTAAAAATATTTTTTTCCAGTAATATTCCTCTCATTCTTCTTTAAAATAATTTGTTAGCAATTTCTGTTCTAAACTTGTCGCTTTTCATAAATTTAAAAAAAAAATTAAAATCTAGAAATTTAGTAGAGAAATTACTAAGAAATTATTTTTAAAAAATGAGAGGAATATTACAGGAAAAAAATAAGAATTTCTAAAAAAAATCTGTAAGAGAAACTGCTGGAAAATTGTAAAACTCTTGAAAAAATTAATTAATTAATTAATTATTCATTTGGTGAAGAAATTGCTCAAAAATTCTAAATATACTGGAAAATACTAGAATTTATGTTGAAGCAAAGGATGCTGGAAAATTCTACGAATCTGGAATAATTAAGGATGAAATAATCTAATAAATTTCAAAATTCCATTTCTTCCAGTAACATTCCTTTCATTCTTTTTTAAAATAATTTCTTAGTAATTTATGTTCTAAATTTCATGAATTTTGAAAAAATTTTAAAATCTAGAAATTTAGTAGAGAACTTATTTTAAAAACGAGAGGAATATTACAGGAAAAAAATAAGAATTTCTAAAGAGAAATCTGCAAGAGAAATTGCTGGAAAACTGTAAAACTCTTGAAAAACAAAAACGTCATTTGGTGAAGAATTTGCTCAAAAATTTTAAAAACCCTGAAAAATACATTGAATCTATGTTGAAGTCGCACAAATGAAGCAAATAATGCTGGAACATTCTATGAATCTGGAAGAGAAATTGCTGAAAATTGTAAAACCTCCGAAAGAATAAAATCTTTTTATTAGGAAAAGAAATTATTAATAACAATTGGTAAAAAATATTGAAACATTCTGAAGGAATATTGCTGGAAATTATAAGAATTTTTAAAGAGATGTCCATCAAAATAAGGCAAGAAATGCTGAAAGAAAAATTGTTGGAAAATTGCTATAAAATCACGTCATTTACAGAAGAAATTTCAAAAAATGTAAAAATAGATTTTAGAAAAGCATAAAATATACAGGACCATCGAGCAACAAATAACAAAGAAAAGATTAGAAGAAATTAATTAAACAAAACATGTGCTTAATCGTAAAAATTTTTAAATCTAGAAATTTAGTAGAAAAATTACTAAGAAATTATTTTTAAAAAATTAGAGGAATATTACAGGAAAAAAATAAGAATTTCTAAAAAGAAATCTGTAAGAGAAACTGCTGGAAAATTGTAAAACTCTTGAAAAAATTAATTAATTAATCATTTGGTGAAGAAATTGCTCAAAAATTCTAAAAATCCTGGAAAATACTAGAATCTATGTTATCACAAATGATCACTTAATAAAACACTGGTATAGCGTGAGGTTTCAAAAATTAATTTATTGTACTACGACAATTGTTTCGCCACACTGTGGCATCATCAGGTAGATGTATGATTGTGACAAATTACAAATTGTGTTTATATACTAACGGAGTGGGACTTTGTGAGGGTGGGGATTTGGGGGGAGATTTGCGGTTATTAACAAACATTTTTTTTAAAGATTTTACAAACGGAAAATATGGACATGGAAATCAAAAAATATTTAATAATGGCGAATTGTTGGTCTCTGTTTGGTCGTTTAAAATTAGTCCTCTCTTGTTGAATTTATTTATCTCCATGGATTCCAATAGATTGAGCTTCAGTCCCTTGTTGCATTTATGGAGAATCTTAAAATTGTTGTTAAATGTGTGGTTATGCTCCTGGAGATGTTCTGCATATGCCGAATTCGGTTTGTTTTGGGTGAAGCACGTCCTGTGTTCTTTAATTCTGGTTTCAAAATTTCGACCTGTTTGGCCGACATATACCTTACTGCAATCTCCACAAGGTAACAAATAGACGCCCGATTCTTTATTTTTATCTGTTGGGTCTTTTGCATTATTAATAAAGTTATGTAACGAATTACTGGTCTTGAAGGAAGTTCTCATATTAAGATTATTTAGAATTTTACCTATGTTGACTGACATTTGGCCTAAATAAGTAATAGATACATACTTTTGACTAGTGATATTTTGGGACATTGGAAAAATTAGCGATGTTATTTGTTGTCTTTGCTTTTTAATTAATATGTTTTTAATCATGGTTTCCGAATACCCATTATTAACTGCAACAGTCAAAATGCGGTTTAGCTCACAAATGAAGCAAAGGATGCTGGAAAATTCTATGAATCTGGAAGAGAAATTGCTGAAAATTGTAAAACCCCCGAAAAAATAAAATCTTTTTATTAGGAAAATAAATTATTAATAACAATTGTGAAAAAATATTGAAACATTTTGAAGGAATATTGCTGGATATTATGAGAATTTTATCTATCAAAATAAATACTGAAAGAAAAATTGTTGGAAAATTGCTATAAAATTAAAATTAAAAATGTAAAAAGACTGTTTAGAAAAGCAGAAAATATACAGGACCATCGAGCAACAAATAACAGAAAAAAATTTAGAAGAAATAAATTAAACAAAACATGTTTAGTCGTGGAATGTAACTGAAATAACCTCATATTGTTCTTCTTCTTCTTTCGATCTAAGTAAATTCTTGGAATTAATTTGTTTAAAAAGGTTATGAATAACAGTGATTTTCAAAAAAAGTGTTTATATTTTCACACCAACTATTTCTCAAATGTATTGTATTCTTCAGGTGAATGAAAGTTTACAATGAAATTAGAAAATTAAACATCATTTAAAGAAATTCTTTTTCTAAATTCAAATCTATTTTCTCTTAAAATGTTTAACTGTGTTTTTTTATTGCTTCGTGTAAAAGTTTTCCTGTTTTTTTTTAATCAACTCTCTCTTGTATCAGGAATTTTTCACTTTTTTACACCTATCTAATTTCTACACATATCTAATTTTTTAATCTTTTGGCAAAATTGAAATATTTTTAAAAGTTTTCAACTGTTTTCGTAAAACAATTGTTTTGTAAAACTTTGACTATTCTCAAGCAAGTTTAACATAGGAGTTTAGAAATTTTTTAAATGTTTTCTTCGACACACTTGGTTTATGTGAACCAAATTTTGAACTGTTATTAAAGTCATTGCGTTTGTTTTATAATAAAATACCACAAACTTTACATTACAAATATAAAACTATACTTAAAATTTTTGACGATAGGAAGACTAAACTGCTTTTCAGTTTACAATAATTTTCAATTAGGTTTCCCGGAGATTCTTTTTGCAGAAATTATTTACAAAACAAAATTGAATATTGTTAGCAAAAATCAATATTTTTTACTGTGAAGAGTTAAATACTGAAAAATAAGATTGAAAATTGTCTAAAATAAAATCAAAATACAATTGATGACTATAGAAAGAAAAAGTATTTTAATTGTTGTATCTTTTTGTTTAAATTGTTATAAAATTTTAGATAGCATTGTTTTATTCGTAAAATAAAGTTTAACAAATTTTTACGTTTAAATTGAAAACTTGAAAGAAAGTTTAAAAGTTTTATAAAAACTAGCTGTAATTTTACAGCACGAAAAAAATGTTTTTTTTAAGATAAGCAAAAAGAAACACTTGTTAAAAAAAACAGGTAACAAATTTCCTAAGCAATTTAAAAATTATTTAAAAAAATGTAATTGAAAAGTTTAAGTTGGAACATTTGAAAATATACTAAATAATTTAAAACTGCCTCAAAAATGTTGTAATTTTAATAAAAACAGCTGAACTTTGGTAAGAAAAGCAGCCGAAAATTAAAACAAACAAATTTAAAAGAGAAATTGCTAGAAAATTATGAAAACAATTGGAGAATTATTAATGGAAAATACAAAAATTCTTAAAATGAAATCCAGAGGAGAAAACGTTAGAAAATTGTAGAAGAATTTTTTTCTTCTTCTTAACTCATCGGCGAACAAATTGCTCGAAAATTCTAAACATTTAAAAAAATACTACAATTACAAACAGTTTAATATAAAATAAATATAATAATAAGTACATATAACACTATTGGCACTATGGGGAGTGGTGAGTTTAATAGTTTAGTTTGTTGAGGATCTGGAATTCTTAGTTAAAGGTATGGTTTTCAGACAGCAAGTGATTCGCATAGGTTGAGGTGCTCTTTTTTTTTCCCATGCACTTTTATGTTCTGCAATTCTTTCTTCAAAAGATCTTCCTGTTTTTGGACAGTCATTATATTTTAACATATACACTCTACAACTATTAAAAACTACAAACTAATAAAAATTTACTCGGAGGTATTTTAACACACATCTGGACAACATCCTGGTCGCGTAATGTACGAGATCATGTTGATGAGTATCACTTTGCCGATGAGACATTCAACTGCCTTGATCTATAGATATTTTACTTCGAACAAGTTAAATAACAACTTCTAGAGGGAATGAAAATGATAAATGGTTTTTAACTTTTGAGAGTCAATCGTTTGTGGAGGCAATAGCACACTACAAGAAGAAATCACTTGCTTGATCTTACAGACTAATGATGATCATAAATTAACAAAGCTCTGATCATTAGAAAAAAATCCACAATACAATCACTAAATGAAAACCAGAAAATATGCGAAGAAACAATTCATCTAGCATATGTTTCTTGCTTTGTTGTTTGTTTGTAATACATACAAATAACAAAGCAAGAAACATATGCTAGATGAATTGTTTCTTTGCTGCAATACCTAGATCAACAACTATTCAGGTAATCATTGTTCTCCAGTAGAAAAATCGATTGTAAAATAGTAAAACACTTAACGACGAATACTCAAAATATATGTAAACATATCTTAAACTTCGTTATATATAGTCATATATAGCAATCTACATACTACATACACTTTAATATTTCTTTAGCTTCTCTTACATGACGTAACGAATCAATCGGTAGTCTGGCTTTTGGGAATTTAGTCGCTATAAAGCATTTCTCATCGACTGCAGTTGCAATATTCAAGGTTAAATGAGGCGCCAATCATACCTTTCATTCGAGAAGAAATTTGAAGAGACAAGTACATTAGGAAAACCAAAAACGGGTCGAACAAGACCACCAAAAACGGCAGAAAACATAAATAGTGTTAGATTGTGTAAAGCTGATCAATGCAATAAACAAATTCAACTCTTGCAAGAATATTAAGATGTATTTGAGACATTAACAAATGACACCTATATGGGCAAACTACTTGCAAAAATGTTACGATTCATTGATAAGCACAATTAAGATTCCATATGCACGGCCAGACTCTATACTTACGAAAAAGAAAGCAGGAAATGGATTACGTTTGTAAGCATCTGAGATTTCTGGTGTCATCTACAGAGCCAGGATAACCCAGGTCGTTCAGCAACTAATGCTAAAACTACCTCCTGAAAAGTCTTCATCGAAGGGCATAGGGGTAGATTATGCCAGTCCTATGAAGATCATATTTTATTCAATGTTGACTTTTTTTTTCCTTTTTAAGGAAAGATAACACTCTTATCAAAACACAAACTCCGCGGACGTTCTTAAAGCTCCGTCTCGCCCGAACGAGTCAACGATCTATTAAAATCCCAAAGTATATATCAAAAGCGGTATAAATAATTTGCGGAACACATGACTCACTTCACAAGCAAGCATGCATCGCATAATGTATAAACGCAATTCCCTCTCGGAATACAAAGACGCTTATAAATATAGTAAAGGCACTAAATAAAACATCTGGGTCAGCGGCAGCCGCTGAAAGTGGCAAAACTGTCCACCGAAATAACAAGACATTAAGGCAGTGCAGTTTCCCTCAAAATATTTCCTTTATTGATTTTATTTTTCACCACAACACGAATCATCATCTGATGATGAAGTCAATACGTGATGAAAAATGTTGCAGTGATCAACAATGAAAGTCAAACCTTCACAACTGTGTTTTATAATTGTTAGTAATAATAATAATAATTCATTTATTAACGGCAAATGCCGTTTTCAATTTTCAAAAAAAAAAAAAAAAAAAAAAAATAAAAAAAAAAATCAATTTTTCTTGAATTATTATTTGATGAAACATTATAAAATAATTGTCTACTTTAATTGATTGTTTAAATAAAACATTCGTTTGATACTGTTTTATTTCTTTATTAATAATTGTTGGTACTCACTCTGTTTGGTCTTGGTCCTCGGGAAACGGGGTCACATTTTCCGCGATGGGGCTGGTCTCTGGTTCCTCTTGCACCGGGGTTTCGTATATCAACGTCTCGACCATGGAACCTTTCGAACTGCCGAAGGACACCCTGCAAACATAGATGCGTTTAATTGCCACTTACATAAATTACGACTCGATAAATCAATTAAAATGCAGTTATTAAATTATGCAGCGCCGCGTCGATTACTAATGCGCCCGTTCGGCCTAATTGGCTTAATTAATTGCTGATTTAAAGATACCAACTCATTCACTCGAGTGGTGCGGAATAACGTGATAATAAGGCTGTGATAATACCAGACGAGCGAATTCACAGCGTGTGAAGATAATTAAGGCTTTAGGGTTTTTAAATCAACGGTTATTGTTTGATTGATACTTAAAGTCATTATGATATACTTTGTTTTTATTTGGCAGTACTTTATTTAATGGTTATTGCACTTTTGATAGCAAACATTTATTGGTTTAGTATCAGGCCAGCAAATTTTGTCCAATTTTTCAAAACTTTTTCAAAAAATTTCTTTGAGTCTTAAGCTCTCTCTTAAAATTGTTAAATTTGTTTGTTTCTTTTTATTTCAAAAAATTTTGCAGCTTCTTTACCTTTATCAGAAATTTTTAGGTAGTTCTTTTTTTATATTTTTTCAGTAATTCATCTCCAAAATTGCTAGAATTTTCTTCAAGCGTTCTAATTTTTTTCCAAATTCTAGAATTTTCAAAAAATTCTTTTCCGAATTCCTAGGGTTTTCATGTTATTTCTCTTCCATTTTACCATAATTTTGTAGAATTCAATTCTAACTAGATTTTTGTAGCAATTTCCTTACCTTTTATTGAATTTATTTATTTTTTATTATATCAGAAATTTCAATTTTTTTCAGTTTGGTTTTTGGTCATAAAATTTAAGCATTTTTTTTCAAATTCAAAATTCTAGAACAGTTAACAATGTCTTTTCTAAATTATCAGAATATTCATTAATTTTTTTTATTTTTAAGCATTTTTTGTTACAAAATCCATAGCTTTAAAATTTTACATTATTTCCTTTTCAGATTTCAATAAATTTTCTTCTATTTTCTTTGCGTCTTCTAGAATTTTTAACACGTTTTCTAAAAGTTTCTAGAAATGTCCATCATCTATTGCTTTACTTTGTCAGATATCTCTTCTAAAATTTTAGAATCTTCCATTTTTAGAGAGTAATCTATTATTTCTTCTCTTATATTATCAGAATTTTTAATAATATCTAAATTTTTCACAATGTTACTTCTAAATTCATTCAAGATCATTTGGTGGTCCGAAAAGATCATTCAAGGTCATTCAGAAAATCTGCATAAGTTGTTTTGCCAAATTCAAATATTTTTCTTTATAATAAAATATTTTAACATTAGTTATAACAACAATAATAATAATAATTCTTATCATATTCTTATCTTACAGTGAAGTAGCATTTAATGATCTATTTTTTATTAACTATGTTTTTTTAATCTTTAATTTGTTTTTATTCTTGAAAATGTTCGATTTTTTTAAAATTATCTAAAACCTTATGTCTAGAAAAATACATCCATAGAAAATTAAATATTAATAGAAAAAATATTCCTAATTATAAATGTTAAATGTTAACTATAATTATCAACTATCAAAGCCAAATGTCACTATTAAGTGTTACTTCCATCTGTCAAGATCAACTTTCACTGTTAATTGCTATCAATCGTCTCTGTCAAATGTCAACCGTTACTTCCACTTGCCAAGATTAACTGTTACTTTAAACTGCTACTGTCAACTTTCACAGTCAAATGTCAACTATAAATTGTCATGGTCAACTTTGACTGCCAACTGTCACTATCAACTGTTACTGTCAAGATCAACTGTCACTGTTAATAGCTACAGTCAACCTCCACTCCTATTGTCATTCTACATTGCCAAATGTCAACTCTTAACTGTCTTTGTCCAATGTCAACTATTAACTGCCATTGTCATTCTACTGTCAAATGTCAAACGTCACTTGCAACTGTCTTTGTTAAATGTCTACTGTACAAATGTACACTGTTAACAATCACTGTTACTGACAATTGTTACAGTCAACTGTCAATATCAACCGTCACTGTTAACTGTTAAAACAGGTACAAACAGTCAAATTATAACTGCCATTGTCATTCTATACTGTGTCAAATGTCAACTATCACTTTAAACTGTCTCTGTCAACTGCCACCGACAACAGTCACTACCAACTGTCAAAGTCAACTATCAATTCCAATCACTATTAACAGTTAAAACAGTTACAATCACCCAAATTCACATAAACTAACTATATCAGAAAATTAAATATAAAAAAATCAGAGGAGTTTAGAAGTTGTGAAAATAAAAACAAATTTTTTGCAAAGCCAAATATCACTGTTAAGTGTTACTTCCAACTATCAAGAGCAACTATCACTGTTAACTGCTAGTCAACATTCACTGTCATTATCATTCTACAATGCCAAATGTCAACTGTCTCTGTCAAATGTCAACTGTCAACTGCCAACTGCCACAGTCGTCTGTCACTGACACTGTCAATTGTTACTTCCACCTGCCAAGATCAAATGTTACTGTCAACCTTCACAGCAAACTGTCACTGTTAATTTTCACTGTAAAATATCAACTATCAATTGTCATGGTTAATTTTGACTGCCAACTGTCACTATCCACTGTTACTTTTAACTCTCATGATCAACTGTTACTGTTAACGCAGTTAAAATCAATTAAATTAACCATAAACTGACCATTTCAGAAAATTATTTATAAAAAAATTGGAGGAATTTAGAAGTTGTGAAAATAAAAACAGATAAAATTTGCAAAACCAAATGTCACTGTTAAATGTTACTTACAACTGTCACTGTTAACTGCTACAGTGAACCTTCATTGCCAACTGTCACTGTCAACTTTTACTGTAAACTGTCAATCGTCTCTGTCAAATATCAACTGTCAAACAAATAGACAAGATCAACTGTCTCTATTAACTGCTACAGTCAACCTTCACTGGAATTGTCATTATATACTGTCAAGTGTCAACTGTTAGCTGCTATTGTCATTTTAAACTCTCAAACGTCAACTGTCTCTGTCAAATGTCAACTGCCAGCTACCATTGCCAATGACAACCGTCACTGTTAACTGTTGTAATCAGTCAAATTTACTATAAACTAACTCTATCAGAAGAGAGATCAGAGAGTTTAAAAGTTGAAAATAAAGACAGATAAAATTTGCAAATAATTTTTTTGTCATTGTCAACTATCATAGTCAACTGTCATTGCTAAATGTCTCTGTTAACTGTTACAGCCAACTGGCAAGATTAAATCTCAGTACCAACTCACTTTAAACTCTCTGCCAATTTTAATGTTCAACTGTTATTGCTAAATGTCTTTGTGAACTGTTTACTCATATCTGTGAAGGTCAAAGTACACCGTCAACCATCATTGTCAACTGTGACTGCCATTGTCAACACTTAACGTCAACTATGACTGTCAACTGCCACGATCAAATGTCACTGTCAACTGGCATTAACACGTGTAACTGTCAAATGTCACTTATAACTGTAATTATCATGTCTCTGTTCAACGCCAAGTGTCACTAACAACTGCCACTGTCAACTGTTACTTTCAACTGCCAAGATTAACTGTCACTGCTAACTTTTACAGTCAACCTTAACTGCTATTGTCATTCTACACTGTCAAATAACAATGGTTAACTGTCTTTCTCAAATGTTAACTGTCAACTGTGATTTTCATTTTACACTGCCAAATATCAACTGTCACTTTCAAACGTCTCGGTCAAATGTCAACAGACACTGCCAACTGTCACAGTCAACTGTTAATATCAACCGTCACTGTTAACTGTTAAAACAGTTAAACTCAGTTAAATTAAACTAACTTTATCAGAGTTTAGAAGTGTTAAAAAAAACAGATACAATTTGCAAATAAACCTTATTTAATTTTTTACAAAAGTGAATTAGAATACTGAATAAAGAATTCTAAGTGGCTGTTTGTGAAAAACACAAAAATATGTATCTGTCAACAGTGACGACTGTCAGCTGACAACTGTCATTGTCAACTATCACTTCTAACTGACAAGATCAACTGTCACTGTTAACCTTCACTCGTAACTGCCACTGTCATTGTCAACAACCTCTAACAATTGTCATTGTCAAGTGTCACAGTTCAACTGTCACTGTTAACTGTTTAAACAGTTAAAAATCAGCCCAATTTGGCTTACAACATAGAAAATAACTGTAACAAAAAATTAATTATTCAAAACATCAAAAGAATTTAGTAGTTATAAAAATAAAATTGAATTGAAATTTGCAAATAATCCTTGATTTTTTTATAAAAGTAAATTTTGAAAAAACTCTAAGTAGCTATTTGTAAAAACACACAAAACTGTCTCTGTCACTTCTAATTGGCAAGATCAACTGTCACTGTTAACCTTCACTTTCAACTGTCAAGGTCATTGTCAACCGTCATTGTCAAGTGTCACTATCATCTGTCATTATCTGGTCCTGTTAACTGTTAAAATAATTACAGTTTGAAACGTATTAAAGAACTATACCGTAACTTTCAACTGTCACTGTTGATGTCAACTCTAAATGTCAACTGCCACTATCAACTGTCACTGTCAACTGTAAATGTTAATTATCACTGTAAACTGTCACTATTAACTGTAATTATTAAAACAGTTAATAGTAATCTTATTACTGCCAACTGCCAAGGTTAAAGCTCACTGCCAATTCTCACATTCAATTATCACTGTCAACACTAATGTTTAACTGTCACTGCTAAATGACTGTCAACTGTTACTCCCAACTATGAAGGTCAAAGGTCATTGTCAACCCTTATTGTCAACTGTCACTGTCTCTGTCAACTCTAATTGGCATTGTGTCAATGCCAATTATCACTGCAAGCTGTATAACTGTAATTATCAAGTGTCAACTGTCACTGTAAACCCTTAAAAGAGTTAAACATCAGCCCAATTCACTTTGGTTTAAAACGTAGAAAATAACTATTAAATCGATTATTTTTAAAAGGAATAGATGAGTTTTAAAATTGTGACAATAAAAACATTTGCAATTTGCAAATAAACCTTAGTTTAGAATTTAAACATTATTTCCTTTCATGTTCATCTGCTTTTATCATCGACAATCAATTGCTTGTTCGCAAATTTCTATAATTTTGACTTTGTTTTTAGTTACATTCAATTATTTAAATTTGTGATATGTATAATGTTTTTATTTATATTTATTTTTTATTATTTACAGAATGTTGTATTGTTTTGTTTTAATTCTATTCTGAAACGGCATTCAACTGTTCTGTCGTTCTTGTCAATTTAAACTATTTAAATAAACAATTTTTGAAACGTTTTCATTCGTCAAGTTTTTTTCATCAACTTGTATCTATTTGTCAATTATACTTTTACAAACAGTTTATAATTTCTATTGATTTCTAAACTGACATTCACTTGTCTTTTTTTATAATTTTCTAAAATAACATTCAATCATTTTATCAGTGTAATTTTATTAAGATATTCAATTGTTTTGACGCATTGCCAGATGCGTTTCATCAGATAGTTTATTAATTGTTGTTTGAAACTATGATAAACAGAATATTAATTTAATACAACCTTATTATAACACTTTTGATCATTTATTTTAGCGTACTCTTGACCTACCACAATAAACAAAACATTAGCATACCGTACTCCTAACCAACCTTAATAAATTACGAATTAATGTAGGACATGAGTACGCTGATTCAAGCGTACAATTTATTTAGATTGGAAAATGTTGAAGTAATATTTATCTGTTTTCTGGAAAATATTATTATTTATCATGTTGAAATGGGTTATCAAAAATTATTTCTCTATAACTGTTCATAATAACTTCTTCTTCTGTAGGTGCCTCTTCTAGCGAAAGGTATTTCAGCAAATGATTTCCTATCTGTTGTTTCTCTCATCAGATTTTCAAACCTCATCCCTGTCGGCTTCTTAATCATCACTAATATTTACTTAGTATTTTTAGATAAGGTAAACTTAATAGAAATATAAATTTCATATATAATCTGCTATATGAGTTAACAAGACTTCGTCCGAAGGGAATGACGTTATGCTTCAGCACTAATAAAGCCCTTTCCTTTCCTTGTTGCTAGGATATATTTATAGGGGCGGCCGTCTCCTGTCCAATTACAGTTGTTAGGGGTTGTAACTAGTAGCTCACGAGTACATTTCCTGTTCGTACAACTCGATCCTTATTGGAGTAAAATGAGTATTTAATATAACATCAGTTTGTATTACCAATGTGCTCTAAACGTTTTTGTTTTATGTTTTGAATTAAAATTACAATTTTTTTAAAATTACGTTTTCATAACAAAAGAGATATGTGAGCCCGGGGAATAAAAATTGTGTAAAATTTCCGGTCACGTTCCCCGGTCGCGAGGTTCTGGAATTCGGGATGCTGTGACTGCTGCGGGTTGCATTGGCGTTAGTCTGGTGAAGGTCAGATTCAGCTAGGTCAGGGGTGCAGCCGCAATGAACGAGGAGTGCCACCATCTATTGATCGCCGTTCCTTCCGCTATCCTCCGCCCTCAATTCTCTCCTCTTACAGCCAATATCAATACAATATGCACACAAGTCTAGGTGCCACTTCTGTTGCGAATTCCCTCTAGAACAACCACCCCTCCCTTCCAAACCTGCCTGCTGGGGCAGATGTAATATACGCTGTCGATTACATCAAACACAGGATTTCCTCCTCCCACACTGCAAACATCAAACAACCCCGGCTGCTAACTAATGGTGGATACCAAAATATTTGATGTGATAATATTTTACGGAGGAAAAGAAATTGTGGACGTACGTAATGTATTCGGTAAAATACGTATCGTGTGTCAGGATGTAACCCTATATAAGTGTTAAAAGTAATAAATCTTACTTGACTAAATGGAATAGGCGTTTTCGGTAAGGAACGTGTAAATCTTTTCGCGATATTAATCTTTAAACTGTCGTTATACATGCTGGGGAGTGTTATCAAATGTTGTATCTCAATTTACCACAACGACGTTTATTAATATACTTCAAAGAGATGAGAATAAATAAGTATTTTATTTCAGCAGAATGATTATTATAACTATGTCCATTTTCAGATAAGAGATCTACAAAAATCAATGAGAATCACATTATATTTTTATTGAAGTTCTCAGATTATAATTGTAGAAACAGGTGGAAGGTCGCTACAACAAGAGCTTTAGATTTATAGACCCCTAGTCAATGAATCTAGAAATTAAGAGTGATTTTAGTTTTGCTGGTAAGTAGGAGTACAGAAATTAGGATACATTTTAAAATCTTATGATTCAATTCCTTCAGTACAATAACTTTTTAATGTTAAAAAAATATTGGCGCAGTTGATAGGATTAGAATATTCCTACTAAATTAGAGCAGAATTTGCCAATTACATTTCTGAATTAAATTCATTCATTTTAGATTGTAATAGTGCTTTCAAACTTGCCAGTGATTCTCAAAAATAAATTTTATTAAAATACATTATTTCATTTCTGGCAAAGCAAGGGCTGCTTGCATCAATAGATCATTTTCGAACTGGGACGAATTAAAAACATTTTTAAAGTCGATGTACCAGGATACCATTCATTATTCTCAACTTTTATGTGAATTAACATCAGTTAACTTATTCATACACAATCATTTTTATATTTTGTTATAATTACTGGTATATATACATATATTTAATGGTAATGAATCTTGTATATTTCTTTGACGTGTGTAAACAATATGTAAGAGCACAAATAAACATTATTATTATTATTATTATTATTATTAGTTAAACAAAATAATAAAAAACTACCACGGATTTTACCCTACGGGTCGAGACCTTATTAAAATAAGCGTCATACGCTGTCCAACAAAATAATTCTACTCCAGAATATTTTAACGGAAAAATGGAAATGTTGAACGAAATTGTTTTGAACACAAAAACAAGCATATCAAATTCATTAAGATTGCCTACCATTAAAACGCTAAATGAAGCTATTTCAATTGCTATAGTTGAAGAACAGGTACAATTCATGCTAAATTCTAATAAAATTAAATTTTTTAAATTGCGTAAAAAGACTGACCTTAATTTCAGTGAATGTTTAAAAACAAATCGTAAAGATTTTATTAGCAAATCCATCGAGTCAATAAACATCTAAATATAATTCTGAAGGTAAAAGGTACGAAAACAAATATGAAAAATTGTGATGTGGACATCATACTTTCCCTATATTTTTCTCGAAACCCATGAGGTTATTCTTATAATTTGCTCAATTTTGAATTCTTTACAATTAGCTCCTATAGTTTATTAGCAATAAGCAAAAATATTTTTAAATTAAGAACTTTACTACAAAAAAAAATTTCAATAAAACATTAGGTAATTTTAAATTAAAACACTTGTTTAGAAGACAAAGCTTGCAATCCGAAGGAGAAATTTCTGGAAATTTCCCGAACCCTTAGAAAAAAGTCTAGATATCTAAATGAAAATTTACTAAAAATTCTAGAGCCTCCTAGAAATTTAGAAGACCAGTTGGAAAACTAACTTGAAATCGGGAAGAGAAATTACTGAAAATTCCTTAAACTTTCTCGAAAATAAGAAAAGATTCCTAAGGGAAAAAAAATTAGAACTATCTAAATAAATTTATAGCCTCTAGTTGAAACAACATGTTGAATTCTAGAGAAGCAATTACTGAAATTTACCTGAATTCTCGAAAAGAAGACGAATTAAAAAAAAATAGAGTCTGAAAGAAAATCTTCGCAATTTATAAGAAAAGTTGAAAAAAAAAAATTAATTTAGGAAAGCATTTATTGGCCATTTTCTAAGTTCTAAATTTTTTGAAAAAAAAAATTCTAGAAAATCCTGATGCCTCAAAGAAAATCTTTGCAATTTAAAAGACGACTTCAAAAAAAATCTTCAACTCTGGAGAATAAATTTCTAGAAATGTCCTAAACACTCGAGAAAATAATCTAGATTTCCAGAGGAAAATTCTAAAAATTCAAGAGCCTCAAAAAACTCTTTGCGATTTAGAAGACAAGTTGAAAAAAAAACAAATTTCCTGAACTCTCGAAATAAAAAAAGTCTAAATTTTTAAAAACAAATTTTCTAAAAAAGGCCTTCATTAAAATTTCTTGAATTCTACAAAAAAAAACTACATTTCTAGAAAAGAAATTCTAAAAACTTCGTAATTTAAAAAACAGCTTTAAAAAAACAATATTAATATCTGGAGGAGAAATAACTGAAAATTGTCTAGATTTTTAGGAACAGATTTTCTAGAAAAATCTATAGCCTCCAAATCTGAATAAAAGTTACTGGAAATTTCTGAACTCTCGAAAAAAAGTAAAAAGATTTTTTTTTAAATTTTTGAGCACTGAAAGAAATCTTTGCAATTTATAAGACAACATTAAAATCTGGAAGAGAAATTACTGGAAACAGCCTCAAAGAAAATTCTATAAATATTGAAACGAATTAAAAAATCTAGAACTCCCGAATAAGACCTTTGCTAAAAATTTTGGAAATATCTATTTATTTATTAGATAAGAAAAAGAAATTACTGTTTTATTCAAAAAAAGATTTATAAAACTAAAAATGAAATCTTGTGAAAAATTCAAGAAACCTCAATGTAAAAAAAGTAAACGTATGGATCATCTAAGAAAATTTAATAGAAATTTAGAAGTAAATTTTCTAATAGAAAAAGTTGAACAAAATCTTGTATAGAAACCACAAAATAATTTCTGTAAATAAATATAAATAATGATTTTCTGAAAAATTCTCTTGAATAAAATCTTTGCTAAACTTGTAAAAATTTCTAGATTTCTCGATAAAAATTCTTTGGAAATAATAAAATATGGAGGAGAAATTACTGAAATTTAAAAAAAAATCTAAAACATTTTCTTAAAAATTCTAAAGTTAATTTTTTTCTCACAAATTAAGAACTTTACGAAAAACTTCTTCAGTTTCTCATTCCCTTTAACCTTTGTTTGAAAAGTTATGTAATAAATAATTTTAAAAACGCCTCGAGTAAACATCCACTTCCGGTTTACCCAAATCTTTTCAGTTCTAGTATTTAATGATAAAATCTTAAATTTAAAGTTTCATCTCAAATAGATCATTCGTTTTTGAGATACAGCGCCTGCAGACATTTTCTATATAGGGAAAGTAATTAAAATGTGTAAATGATGTAAAAAAGGGGGAAATGTACTAGAAGAACTTTAGTTGGTGTAGAAATTTTTTAAATGGCAATGACCTTTTCCGGATTTATATGAATACCGTTCACATCGACCACATAACCAATATAGCGCAGCTCACTACGACAAAATTGAAACATTTCCTTACTTAATATCAACCCTGCAGATATCAATCGATCAAAAATTTACTTTAAAACCTTCCACGTAGTGAGGTTCAAACGTTTGAGTGACAACAACGATATCGTCTAAATAAATGAAAACAAAGGGTTCTAAATCTAAACCCAGTACTTGTTCAATCAACCTTTGCCAAGTGGCAGGTGCATTGTAAAGCCCAAACGGAAGTCGTTTGAATTGGAAAAGGCCACGCCCAGGTACAGTAAAAGCTGCAAACGAACAGGATTGTTTCTCTACAGAAAATCAAAATATCAAGACTTGACAAAAACTTTGCATCTCTCAGCTTATCTAAAATATTCGACACATGTGGTAGAGTCGTCTTTCTTACGCAGCATTACTATAGGACTACTCCAAGGACTCGAAGATGGCTCTACAACACGTTTATCTAACATATCTCTTAATAATAGGTTGAACGCTTTCCAAAACTTCAATCCTATGTACGTATCAATACTGTCTACAAAATTATTTCTCTCAACCCCGGAAAACTTCGACACATTTGATCTTAAATCTGGAATAATTCCCATTCTTACCCAAAAATCTACCCTCAAAATAAGCGTTGGATTTAATGAAAAACGAACTAATACATCAATAATTTTCTCGATACCTTTCAATCGAACAAGTATACGCAAAAAACAATCACATACATCACCATTAGCTACAGAAACTGACTTAACCTTACATGACTCCAACTCACAAAATCCAAGATTTTTCAACACTGACCATCCTTTTGCTCCTAAAATTGTCCTGCTAGCACCAGAATCCAACAAACCCAGTATTTCTTTGCTAAACATTGAAACTAAAATATTATTATTACAATCACATTTTCTCAATTACCTAAATAGTCAATTCATAAATAAGTTCATCCTTGGTTAAGCGGCCTAAATCAACTTTAATTTTTACCGCAATCAGCACGTATAATACATCAAGATATACAACAAAACACAGATCGAAAGAGATTTAACCTCTGTGTGAAATTATTTCGATCTGAAATTTTCTTCATACACTCGATCACATCAAAAACGAAAACATAACTTAGCAGTTCCTTTAAATTTTTATTTTAAGAGTTCTGATTCTGTTGTCTTTGCCTTCACTAGAGCACGTATATTAGTGAAATCGGCTGTACAACGTTTTATAAACCCAAGCATTTTGTTAGCTTTGTTCACTAAATGATCAATACGTAGCTTGTATGAAAGTTTCGAATCCAACAGCACACCGAGTTCCTGAATATTATTTACTTTGCAAAGAGGAATATTGTTTAATTTGTAATTGTAATATATTGGTAATTTACAGCGTGAAAATGGCATAAACTTACATTTGCTTATATCTGGTGTCATGTCATTAGATGTGCTCCAGTCTTGTATTATAGAACAATCGTGCATGTTGTTGATTTGTATAAATATCTTTAGATCATCCGCGTAGAGTAAGTGAGGGCAAGTAAGAACATCGGACAAATCATTTATGAAAATCGAGAACCGCAGAGGCTCAAGGTGGGAGCCTTGAGGAACCCCCGATGATGCCCATAAGGTATTGGAAATGAATCCATTAATCTTCACAAATTGGACTCTCTCGGTTAAGTAAAATCTAAGCCATTTGAGTGATGGATCACATATACCATACGCATGAAGTTTATGCAATAATATTGAATGATTAACAGAGTCAAAAGCTTTGCTGAAGTCAGTATATATTGAATGGACTTCAACTCCACTTTCAATATAATCTGTGAAAATAAAAAGATTAGTTTGAGTGGATCGACCAGTGTAAAACCAGTGTTGATTTACACTCATAATATTTTTAAAATTACTGAATAACTGAGTATACATTAGTTGTTCAAAGATTTTGGGTATTACTGATAATATAGAGATAGGTTTGTAATTTTTAACATTTAGTGCCTGATTTGTGAATTGGGGTTATAAAGGCAGATTTCCATTTATCAGGGAAGATTCCAGAACTTAATGATTGTGAAATTAATTGATGTAGAGGAATATATAATGAATTTCTACAATTGCGAAGTAATATGGAAGGTATATTATCAGGACCTAGGCCAGTAGTGATTCTTAACCGAGAAAATTCATGTAATACTTGATGTTTAGTTATAGATATGCTGTTAATATTTATTGATATTCAAACAATAACGATTACTAACGATCTAACACAAAAATACAAAATAAGACAACTATAACAAAAGACAGGCTTTTTAAACTAAAGTGACAGACTAAATTAATTATCTGACGTTTTTAAATACCATAGAAAACTAGATCATTAAAATTTTGACCTAGAAAGTACTAGAACGGTGCAATAAACAATATTTTGGCGTTTTCTGTAAAAACGAGAAGACTTAACATTTAAGATATAAATACCATTCGATAGGTAATTAACACGTGAATTTGCTGATAAATTAATAAATATAGCGTTCCATTTAAATAAATGAAGTTATAGCCATTTAAAGTTGTCATTTGTTTAATTCCAATTTTTTTACACCCGGCATAAGATGTCAAGTTTATTATACTTGGAAAATAAAATATGATCTATTGTTACATTTCAGTGTAAATTTGGTATGCATAATTTAATTATTTTTTAAGTATTTGAAACATGAAAATTAGGTTAAATTTTTACAAAATTAAAATTATTTCAAAAACCTTAAGGTTTATGTAATAAAAACCTTATTAAAACACACACTTATTTTTATCGAAGGATCCAAAAATGCAATAAAATACAAGGTGTTTCATTAAAAAAACACAACTTTGATACTTTTAGGGTTTTTGGGACACCCTGTATATTATGAAAGCAATTTTAAAAAGTAGCCCTAATAGACCCCCATAGTGAAACTTTTTGAAAGTCACGTATTTTGGCCACAATATTCCGTGCCGTATAGCGTGAATAACCCTGTATATATATTGAATGCTGTTCCAATGTTAACTTCGGATCGAGATGAATCCCGAGAAACTTTAAATTTTGTTTACGTTGGTTATCACACAGTGTAAAAAGCATACATCACATTTAGCAGAATTAATACATAGTCTGTTGGCATTAAACCAATGAGATATTGTTGACATGGCTCTTTCGGCATTTATTTTCAAATCAAGAAGGTTATTATTGGTATTAATTATAGTAGTATCATCTGCATATAGAACTAATTTATTATTTGGTAAACAATTTGGAATGCCATTTATATAGATGAGGAATAGAAGCGGGCCTAGAACAGAGCCTTAAGGAACACCATATAATATTTTTTTGGTTGAGATATTACACCATTATATGATACAACTTGAGTTCGTTCCTTCAAATACGATTCTAGCAAGCCAATACTATCAACATTGCAGCCATATCTTTAATTTATTAAGCAGAATCTCGTGGGAAACGCAATCAAAAGCTTTAGTCAAGTCTAAAAATTGACAGTATGCATATTTATCATTATCTAAATTTTCTAAATCCAAATTGTTGCACACAGAGTAAGTTATTAGATTCAAAATATGCTGACAGTTGAATTGTTAATGCATATTCAAATATTTTACCAATTAATAATATAATAGAAATAGGTCTATGATTCTCAGGAGTATGTATATCAATCACCCTTCTTAAATATTGGACACACCTTGAATAGTTTAAATATGTCGGGAAAGAGATTGTTTTTATTGCTATATTAATAAGATTTGTTAAGGGGATCACTATTATTTGCTTGATTGCAAAAAGTATAGCGGTATTGAAATTATAAGCATCAGATGTATTTGATTTTTTCAAATAATATAAATGAGATAGAAAGTTTAATGGATCGATGACAGAATTAGGTAAGTTGGAATCAATGTTTGCAGCAATGCTAGTGAAGAAATTGTTAAATTTTTCAGGTGAAATACTGCTTTTTTCAGTTAGTTTGGTGTTATCTTTAATGATGCTCCACATTGCACGCTGTTGATTTTGTGAAGCATTTATATATTTATCATGATACTCCTTTCTTTTTTCCTCAATTGCATATCTGTATTTTATTTTATAATGTTTTATTTCAATAAGAATACCTGTTGATTAATATTTCTTATAAAAATCTTGCAGAAATAGTAAAGTGCTGCTCATATCTTTTAATTCATCATCAAACCAAGTAATATGAAATGGTCTGGCTTCATTTGACAATTTAGTTATATTCGGGAATGATTTCTCCATTAGTGCATGCATGAACATATTACATTTTTATTAACATCTACATTATTATAATAAATAAAATCCCAACAAATGTCGTTTATGTAATTATGAAATAAGTGAAGACCTTTTTGAGTAATTGGACTATAATTAATTCTGTGAGAAAACTGTGACAAACCGGAAGATCATTTAATGACAGAATAAATAAAAGAACATAAGAAAAACTATGAGAATAATAAAACAAATTCAACATACGCTAATCATTTAATAGAAGAAAACCACCAATTTAACAACGACTTTAGAATACTACATATAGCAGAAAAAGGAAGAAAACTGGATACACTGGAAACGATGGAAATCAATAAAAGAAAAATAACGGGAAATTTATTAAATGATCAAACGGATCTGTCCAACTCACCATTATTCTAACACCGGTTTTATCGTATTTCATTTACGAAAATTTAATAACGTTACATTGAGACTCAATGATGTCTTTATATTCACTAACCTCCTTTTTCAAAGCCTTAATAGAGTTTGAAATGCATAACTTCTTAACCTCCAAAAAGGCCTCGCTTTGTAAACACCTTAGGAAAGTTTTCTTCAAATTTTCCGAAGAAATGCCTTCACTTTCATCGCAGTCTTAGGAAACACTAACCTTTTTGGTTGGAGTGCGGAGTTTTTTCGGTGCTATATGGGCAATAAAATATAATTAAATTCAGCAAGACTCACACAACTTGATTTGTAATAAGTATCGTATCAATAATTTCACTGTCTAGGATGGAATCATGTAGCCAAGTTTCCGTTAGGGCAAGTATACTGTAATCTTCAGATAGGGAGTTCAAAAAATGAACTAATTTTGTACGAAGGCCTCTTACATTTTGGTAATACAGCAACAGGCTTTGCGTAGCTTTATTCACAATTGTGGATTTGTTGGATTTGTTTTCTGAAAATTTACAGTTATATCTGCTTTATTAATTAATAAGGAAAAAATTCCTTCACCGCGAGCCCGGCTGGACATAAACTCGGTTCTAAGAGTTTTTTAACAAGTGACTCTTTCACTCCTAATTTGTATGACCACACATCGCCATTTTTCGCAAGTTTTCGAACTTGGTATTATTAATATCAAAATCTTCTGAACATGATCCATAACGGAATCCACTGTCGAAAACGGGCTTTACCAATGTAAATCCACTGACGTCTTTCGGCGTAGAAAGTTAAATAGGAATCCCCTTTTTTGTACGGATTTGAATACTCCGGGAAAAAATAAGAAAGTTTTATGTCTCAGGAAATCCCCATTTTTCAACGATTTTTGCCAATTTTGAATTTTGTCGATTACAGCGTCGTCTGTCACGAATACAAAAAAAAATTAGATAAAACTTACCTATTTTTTTGTGGAGTATTTAAATCCGTACAAAAAATGGGGGTTCCTATTTAACTTTTCTACATCTCACCCCCTACCCCCTAGGGGGTTGAGGTTAGTTGGTCGAGTTTCATATCATTAGATATCCCCCTACGAGGCGAACAAATTTTAATTATAATTTTTTTTCATTCGATTTGCAGTTTTCGAGATATTTCAATGTTTCAACTTAAATTGAACACCCTGTATATTTTCACATTTAACTTTATATGACGAACTAGCTAGAGCTCTAGTCTCTAGTCTAGATTTATTGCAAGTTTATAATTAAATAACTTGCAGTAATTCTAGACTATTAGATCATTAATTATCAATAAATAGTATTCGGCGTTGTTTTGTGTTTCAACGAAGATTCCAAATTCCAAATCCATAACAATAATTGTAAAATTAGAATCCAGAAGTTTCTTCTAAAAATTCTAAAATTTTCAGCATTATCTATAAATATTTCCCTTCTTTTTAGTTTTTAAAAATTTTTCTTCTACTTTTTTTACTTTAACGAAAATTTAAAATTTCTTATTATTGATTGATAAGTCTGATTTATGTTGAAAGTTCATCTTCACTTTTATATAAATAAAACTATTTAAACACTTTCAAATATATAATATATTGTATAAAACTGTGGCTTCTTCAGGCGAAGAATTTTCCGGTCCAGTATATTTTCTAAAATTCTTTTACAGATTTCCAATTAATTTCGTTTACAAGCTTCCAGAAATTTCTAAAAATTATCAACATTTCGTTCCCTTTCTGATTTATAGAATTATTTTCGAGGATTCAAAAATTTTGTAGAAGAAATCCATATTTCCAATTTTTTTTTTGAAGGTTACAAATGACAAGAAATGATACAAAACTTTGATATTGTTTGGAACAATAAGTGGACCAGTTTCGATCTTTTCAATACCTCATCAGAGTAACGCAGTTGAACCTCGTATAAAGACGTTAACATTTTATAAAAAAAGTCTTTGCCCGCCCTATTCGCTGTATAATTAATTAATTTATTACCGACTATAATGACTCTGTCTAGAATATCAAACTGTCGTATTTCCTAGAGAAAACCTAATGAATACATTGTTGTAAATCAATTATGAATAGAGCAACGGTCTGAATGGCCCATAAATATGCCGTAGAAATAGAATTTGCATTTGAAATAACATTTACGGCACAATTTCGTGCCCACACGAGATGTAAACGTGTTAAATGAGTCGTATTTAAGTCGTGGGACATCCTTGACTCTAGTTTCTGCATGCGTGCATTCGTGCGACCGAGCTAATCGTTAAAAATTTGAATAATTAATTTGTACTGCCGAAATTTCAACAATTACTGAGCTGAATCATGCAGAGCAAGGTGGGAGTGTCCGATTTCCTGGTTATCATCAATAATAACCGTTAATTATCAACAGCGATGAGAAATAACCGCTCCGATTATTTATTATGTTTTAATTACTGTAATAGCAGTTTCGTATAATTATTCAATCAATGTTCACTCGACTGTTAAAAAAATTGAAATAATATTTAAATAATTTTAAGGAGAAATTGCAACAAGAACATTAAATTAGAGAATTTTCGAAGTTTAAACAATAAAATTCTCTAATTTAATGTTCTTTTTGCAATTTCTCCTTAAAATTATTTAAATATTATTTCAATTTTTTCAATTTCAAGTTTATTGTTTAAACTTCGAAAATTCTCTAATTTAATGTCTCGTTATTTTATTTGTATTGTAACCATGTTTGATAAAGTTTAAAAAAAGATAAAGATTTATTTAAAAAAAAGGTTATACATTGTAGAAATTGGAAAAATTCCTAAACCCTTGAATTTTATATTTAGAAATTTTTATTAAACTCTTGAATTTTAGATTTACAAATTATTAGAAATCTGAAACAAAAAATTACTGGATAATTTTAATGAATTAAAACTAGAAATATTAGAAAATTAGAGTATAAAAAAAGTTAGAAAATTATTAAAAGAAATTGCTGATTCTAGAACCCTTGAAAGAAATTTTTAGAAATCTGGAAGAGGAGAAATTTCTAGATGAAATTTTGCAAAATTTTAAGAATTTATTCTAGAAAATTTCATAACAAGAAATTTTGGTAATTTTTAGAAATTCCTAAAACAATAAAAGAAAATAAATTATTGAATTAAATCAACCAGCAAACTATACACGATTATCGTTTACTATATAAACGTAGAATGACACAGTTTAGATATTTTATTATCGTACAAACAAAACACGTCGTGTAATAAACAAGTAGAATACCCGCGGCATTGTCTCACCTGTCATAAATAACCTGCACCCTATCCTGACACTCCTTCCAGAGCGAGAGCACCCACCCACCGCTGTCTACTTGTCGACATAAACTTCCGACCTTTTGTCTACAATTGCGACATGTCGCCGCTTTGTCCGGACGATTTAAAAATATTTTGTTTACAATTGCACTCGATCACACGAACGTTTTAGTAGTCGCTGGTAAATGTTGGCGTAACAACGAGTTATGAAGTACACGGTGACCCGGGGGCCCCCGCATCGATCCCCGCAATCGGTGAATAATTAATGAATGGTGGTTATGAATGAAAACACCGATGAAATTGAAAGATTTCATTACGTGTTTTCTTTATTTCATTTAGAAATTTTTCCTTTACAATTTTAAATTGCTCATCACTTATATCCGGTTTCTCGCAATAACCTCCCTTAACTTCTGAAGTAGTAAAAAGTTTTTTTCGACCTCAGGTATAGTGCCACGTAATTTTAAATTTCTCAATTCTATTACTTTGCCATATTTTCCAGGATCTTCCACCTGCCAAATGTTTCCTGATTGAATAAACTGGCCGCCCATAATTATGGCAAATTACAGCTGCTCCGCGCACGGCACTGAAAATAGCGAAATTAGAGGTCCAGCTCTTAGTTGATTATGAATTTATCTGGCTATTAATTTGAATTTTGTTTACTGCAAATCATTAATGAAGCATTAAGTGAGGTTTATAACATTGTATGCTTCCATTCATTCATTTAATATTGCAGTAAATTACTTGGAAAAAATCATTATTTTATACCATTAAATATCCCTTCGTTTTACAATGTTTAAAGCAATGTAACTTATTATAAACCTAGTTATAACCTTTGTCTTCCGGCATGTAAAATAGGTTTTCTCAATTATTATCCATTACTTCACAAATTTCTATGGCCGGATATGCGAAATGCGCGTATTTTTCGAGCGGCATTTAACGCCTTAAGTTCGCGGAATTGAATATAAGGGGATGAAATAATATTATAAAATTATTTTTCTTTTTCAATATATTCACCCTAACACATTTCTCAGATCTAAGAATTAACTTCTGAATTCATTAAAAAAAAAAGATATATCTTTCTCACTGAAACTGTATCCTTCACTTCTTTCATCAAAGCTCTTTTCCTGATCTGGAAAGAGATTATAGTTTCTGGGAGCCAAATCTGGGCTATAAGGTGAATGATCAAAGATATCGAAGCACATTTTATGCAAAGCAGACAACGGAACTCGACTCTTGTCTTGTAAAAGCAAGATATTTTTGGTTAATTTTCCTCTTCTTCTTCCTCTGATAGCTTCTTTTAACTGCTATAAAATTGAAGAACAGTATTTGTTACTTTCCCTATATAATATATATAGGGGAAGTATTGTTTTCGTGCCTGAAAATGTCTGTGGGCGCTGTATCTTAAAAACGAATTATACGATTGAGATGAAACTTTAAACATAGGATTTTATCGTTAAAAACTGGAACTGAAATGCTTTTGGTAAATATGTTGGATGCTTGAAGCCATAACTTTGTGATACATATTGAATCAGGAACTTTATCAAATGATAAATAAAACTTACTTTGTTAATATCACACACGGAATTTATTTCGTAACTAGAGTTTCAACCTTACAAGGCCATTGTACGTTTGATAATGGCCTTGTAAGGTTGAAACTATAGTTACGAAATAAATTCCGTGTGTGATATTAACAAAGTAAGTTTTATTTATCATTTGATAAAGTTCCTGCTTTTGGTAAACATTTTTAAACCGGAAGTCGATGTTTACTCGAAGCCGTTTTTTGTTTTTTTCCGATATTTCTTTTAATTTGAAAAATATTACAAAACTTTTCAAACAAAAGTTGAAGGGAATAAGAAACTGAATAGGTTTTGTAAAAACATATTTTCCATATAATTCTTAACTTTCGAGAAAAAAATAAAAATTGAAAATTTTGATATTTTTTGCCAATTGCTATTAAACTATTAGAGCTACAAGAAATTTATATAACAAATAATTGTAGAGAATTCAAAAGTGAACAAATGACTAAGAATAGCTTTTTTACGTAAACCTCATAGATTTCGAGAAAAATTACCATTTGGAAGGTATTGTTTTCGTGAATGAGAACATTCATAAACCGGAAGTGGATGTTTTTCTCAGTTTTTAAAATCTAAATTTAAAACATATTACATAACATTTCAAACAAAAGTTAAAGGGAATGAGAAACTAGACACCTTTGATAAAGACATGTTTTCTTAATTTGTAAGAAAAATATTTAACTTTAGAATATTTCAGAAATTTTTTTAGATTTCTCTTTAAAGATTCTTGAAATTTCAGTAATTTCTCCTCCACACTTTTAGTTTTTATTGCAACTTCCTTTCCAAAGAATTTTCATCGAGAATTCTAGAAGATTTTATTCGAGAGTTTCAAAAAGTCATTATTTATATTTATTTATAAAAATTTCTTCGAGGTTTCTATACAAGAGTTTGTTCAACTTTTTCTATTAGAAAATTTTCTTCTAAATTTCTATAATTTTCTCAGATGATCCATACTTTTTCATTTATTTCATTTTAGGTTTATAAAAATTTTTTGAAGATTCTAAACACTAATACAGTAATTTCTTTTTTTTATCTAATAAATAAATAGATATTTCCAGAATTTTTAGCAAAGATTTTAATCGAGAGTTTTAAAATTTATTAGGAAATTTTCTTCTAATTTTCTATAACTTACTTAGAGGCTTCTTAACGTTTCAGGAATTTTTTTTGCATCTTTCTTTAAAAAGAATTTTGATCAAGGATTCTAGAATTTTCCTTGTAGATTTCTGGAACTTATTTGGAGGATTCTAGAAGTTAACAGCATTCGGGAGTTCTAGATTTTTTCGAAAGTTCGTTTCAATATTTTTAGAATATTCTTTGAGGCTGTTTTCAGTAATTTCTCTTCCAGATTTAAATATTGTCTTATAAATTGCAAATCTTTTCCAGAATTTTACACTTTTTTCGAGAGTTGAGAAATTTCCAATATCTCATTTCAGATTTGGAGGCTATAGAATTTTCTAGAAAATTTGTTCCTAGAAATCTAGACTCTTTTTAGTCATTTCTCCTCCAGATATCAAGATTGTTTTTTTCTTTTTATTTTCTTTTTATCTATTAAATTGCAAAGTTTTTTCAAGAATTTTTTTTCTAGAAATGTAGATTTTTCAATTTCCAACAATTTCTTTTGTAGAGTTCTAGAAATTCCTCCAAGGAGTCTACTATTTTTTTTCTTAAATGTTATTAATTGTTGTATATTCAGGTTGTAACATTTCATTAATGATTTTAGAATTTGCTATAAATATCTTTTCAAAAATTTTAGTCTTCCGTTAATTATTTAGATTTATTTCCTTATTTTGTTGGTTTTTTTTCTCAAAAAGGTCTGTAAATTCTAGTAGGAAATTCTTATCTAAATTCCTTATTTTGTTGGTTTTTTTCTCAAAAAGGTCTGTAAATTCTAGTAAGAAATTCTTATTTAAATTGCGAAAAAAAATTTCAAGATTTTTAGTCCATCAACTTGTATTTGATGTTAGTAATCATTTCGTAAAATATTTTTTTTTAACCGTCCTTGCTATGAAACGTTATTTTAAAAATACTGAAAAACAATTGAAAATCGAATGTTTATTTTTTAGCATTTTTACTTTTCTTCGTTGCTAGTAATTTATTGGTGTAAGAAATTTCGTAATTTCATAACTATTCCAAGAATTATAGCTAAAATATAAAAAAGACAATTCAATAACAAATTTTTGATTTTTATTCTATCAATTTGAATTGGATGTCAGCAATCGTTTCGTAAAAAAATTGTACAATCCGTCCATCCTGTAAATAGTAATTGTAAAAATACTGAAAAACAATTGAAAATAAAATTTTTGTTTTTTTGTCTATGAACTTGTATTTGATGTTAGAAATCATTTCGTGAAAGACTTTTAAATCCATCCGTGCTGTAAACAGTTATTCTAAAAATACTGAAAAACAATTGAAAATCGAATGTCTAATTTTGAGCATTTTTACTTCTCTTCGTTGCTGGTAATTTATTAGTGAAAGAATTTTCGTAATTTTATTATTATTTAAAGAATTATAGCTAAAATAGTAAAAAAAAATAATAACGAATTTTTGTTTTTTATTGAATTTTAATTGAAAATTTGTTTTTAAAATCTAGACTAGAAATTTCTAGTAATTTCTTCTCCACATTTCAAGATTTTTTCAACTTGTCTTCTAAAACGCAAAGATTTTGTTTGAGGCTCTAGAATTTTTAGAATTTACTTCTAGAAATCTAGATTATTTTCTCGAGGGTTCAGGAAATTTCTAGCAATTTATTCTCCAGAGTTCAAGTTTTTCTTTTTTGAAGTCGTCTTTTAAATTGCAACTATTTTCCTTGAGGCATTTTAGATATTTTCTAAGAGTTTAGAAAATGGCCAATAACTTCTTCCCCAAATTAAATGTTTTTTCAACTTTTCTTATAAATTGCGAAGATTTTCTTTCAGCCTCTAAATGTTTTTTAATTTCCTCCCCTTTTCAAGAATTCAGATGAATTTCAGTAATTACTTCTCTAGAATTCAACATTTTGTTTCAACTAGAGGCTATAAAATTATTTAGAAAGTTCTAAATTGCGGAATTTTTCTTGGAGGGTCTAGAAAATTTTCCCCTAGAAATCTTTTCTTATTTTCGAGAAAGTTTAAGGAATTTTCCGTAATTTCTCTTTCCTATTTCAAGATATTTTTTCAACTGGTCTTGTAAATTTCTAGGAGGTTCTAGAATTTTTTAGAAAATTTTCATTTAGAAATCTAGACTTATTTCCAAGGATTCAGGAAATTATCAGAAATTTATACTCCAGATTTCAAGGTTATCTTCTTATCTTATAAGTTGCAAAGATTTTTTCGGAGGCTCTAGAACTTTTTAGAAAATTTGTTTGTAGAAATCTAGATTTTTCTTGAGGCCCTAGATTTTTTAGAATTTTTTTTTTTCTAGAATCTAGACATACTTTTTCAGAATTCAAGAAATTTCCACTAATTTCTTCTCTAGGTTTCAAGATTTTTCGATTCTACCCGCTTTCTAAATTGTGATAATTTTATTGGAAGCTCTAAAATTTTAATAATTTGTATGGATTACGTAGTAACGGTCGCAACAATTTTGTTTATCAAAACTTTTACTTCTAACAATTTTCTTTTATTCAAATTTTGTAATTGAAGTTATTGCAAACCGCGAGGCGATCAGTAATTAAAGTTAATATGTATATGTAGGGTAGGTGGGTGGCCTCTAACCCACCCTCCAATCAGTTAAACATAAGCGAGGGTTTTAATTAAAAGTTGTAAAACGTAAGTAAACTTAACATTTGTGCAAAATTTAATAGATTTATTCAAACAAATTTTGAAAAACAAGACATAACTTTTCAAACAAAAGTTAAAGAGAATGAAAAACTGAAAAAGTTTCACTAAAACATTTTTTTTGTAAAGTTCTTAATTTAAATTTTTTTACAATTTTTTGCTTATTGCTAATAAACTATAGGAACTAAATGAAATTTATATAACAAGTTATTGTGAAGAATTCAAAATTGAGCAAATTATTAAGAATAACCTCATGGTTTTCGACAAAATTATAGGAAAAGTATTATCTCTTACAATAAAAATAATATTACAAATGGATAGATACAAATATGTACTTATAATTTTGACGTAAGAGATCCAGGGGGGATTTTACTCGGCAGAATGTTCTTCCACTCCAGCCTAATGCTGCATTTGAAGTTCTTCTGTTGATCCTTCTTGCAGACTTATAATCCGGTTATAGGAACACCTTTTTCCTTATAATCAAACAAAATTCATCCGTGTCTCAGGAAATTGTTACCATGATGAGCTTTCCCGCCGACTGCGACAACTTTCTTACCATTTTTATGCCACTGCATGGAATCTCACTTAGACTCAGGTTCACAGTAATGAGAGTTTCATCCCCAGTAACAATTCACTCCAAAAAACATCATTGTCTTTATTACATTGGTTCATTCTATTTTTGTGGCGATTTGAGCAATCTAGACACCCATCTTGCATTGACATTTGACATGCCGAGATGAGGACTTTAAAATGGTACTCCAGGCATTTCTGCGAGTTGTTTTTTCTTCAAATATTATTTTTTCGATGAGATCTGAAACAGATCAACAGATCGCTCAGGTCGGGAATCGCCTTCAATTGATTCCCGCCTTGCTTAAAGAAGTTGCCACTTGTATACCATGATTTTTCTTGAATAAGAGATGAAATCTCTTCCAATATGGTTTTAACACTTTTTCCTTGCTTGGTAAGGAACTTACTAATTATTACGGCGTAGAACTCTATTTTCTCCGACGATACTTTACAGACTACTGACCTCCTTATGTCAAAACTCGGTATATTTAGTAATGATAAGTCACTGAACACGTTAGGACCAGTGCGAGCGCCCCCACTACCCACTAATCCCGCCATCCCGCGAACTAAAAATAAGCATCATGCTACACGTTTGCACTGGCGCATAGAATAGCTGCCGAATTAGAAAGGTTTCACATTGATGTCCTTCCCACGAGCATGTAGTTCTGATAGGTACTCTCGCGACCAACGTCTCCATACGTGGTGCAGCAACGTTTTGATGATCATCAGGATACACCGGATAATTATGCTCTACTTGCGCATTTAAAACATCTCCGATGAGGAAGTGGGTCAGAGTTAGAGCAGTAAGAACATTGAGGTCATCACTCATTTGGCATACTGGTTTTAAGCTGAGAACTGCTTCAATCTATGTTAGCAGAGTGATCAACTCTTCAGCAGTCAGGTGAGCTTTGCCTGCTACTGCGAAGATGACCCTACTTTCACTTTTTACAGCAGATTTCCAGAGGTCTCTAAAATGATGCGTTCGTGGTGGTATGAAGATCCATTTTATCCCTCGTTGAGTTATTCCATAAATATCCATCAATGGATAATGTAGAAACTAATTCCTTTGTTGCACAACACACAAATACGCATAACATAAGTATTACAGCGACCGCTGTCCTTAATAATGAATTTTAGTCCACAGTTATCGACTAAAATCCGCAGGAAGGGTCGAAATTGTTGAGTGGCGACTAGATTCTTGGTACGGCCTCTAAAAAGACTTCTTCCATTTATGATCTAAAATGTAAGGCGTAAATCTGCGAGTATTCCTTGAATAACTATATGTAATTATGACTTGTGAATCCTACCCACAATCAATTTAGTAAGTGTGTTAGTCAAAGGCAGCGCGATGGGGAATTGTCAGACACTCGACAGTTCACTGTTTGCTAAGCGGCTATCAAATAAATTAGCATGTTTCTGCCAAGAAATGGATTCAAGACAGATAAGACAACGAGCCTGCTTGATTTGGATACACACTTATTGCGTTTAAGAGCTCTTATCTCTGGGCCAAACACAATGCTTTGTAAATTTCCTAATAATACTACTGCACTTTATCTTAGTTCTGTAATTGTTAGCTGGCCATGTTGTACACTACATGATCACAGGAGGTGAGTTAACTAGAAATGGCGATCCGGCCCATCATAGGTTGCTCTCCTTGAGGGGTGTGGCATCAGATCCATGTGTGGTGGGGTCGGCTGGATTCTCCTTGGTTAACACATGAAATCAATCACCAGCATTAGTTAGGGTATTAATTTCTCCTACTCCGTTTGCAAAAAATGTCTTGAAACGTCTGGATTTTATCCATGATAGTGTGATGATAGAATCAGTGTAGTATAAACTAAGAACATTGAATCTACATTCGATTACTTCATTCTGCCAATTGTACTGCCCTACATAATTCTAGCCGTATACTTGTTGCCTTAAAGGGTGTTACTCGTGATTTTGCAAAGAGTGAGAAATGAATATATCTGTGTTTCAATTAAGTGATATTAACCTTCGCGTAACTCAAGTAACTACGTTGCAGTGGGTAGCCTGAGGAATATCAGGGCGCATTCATTGTCGATAACACTTATTGACACTAGCGATCAATATAGTTTAGTGGTACCGGATCATCCCATCTATAATTAAATTTCCATAGTTCTTGAAAGAAATTTTACCGTTGATTGTATCCAATCATTCCAAGTGTCTCATACATTCATGATAGTTCACTCAGCAATCCTCTCTTGGTGGTCACTCTCGAAGAGGATAGTTTTACGTTGTAACTGATGTTGTCATTTGACGTATTCCACACCATATCCAATGTTGTTACACTTTCATTTGGGTTTATATCGTTAAAACAGCCACTTCATCGTCACAATCGGTTTTAAAGTCGAACAATACTTGGTTGCTGTTACTTGCCCATTGTTTCAGTTCGAATTCACCACTTAAAAGCAAATCATTTACTTGATCACGTACTTATCAGGTCATTTATTGAGTCTGCTCCTGTTATAAAGTTATCAACTTGTAATTTGAAAATTCGGCTTTGAACTATCCGGTTGGCCAGATAAGATGCCCTTGCAGTACCAAACATGACAATCGTAAGTTCGAAAGTCAAAGCTTCTTCAGGGCAGCTTCTCCGCCAGATTTGTTGGTATTTCCTATCTTCAGATCTCATCAACACTTCGCAATATCAGCGGTAATCACCTAATTCCAGCATCTCATTTTCAGCAAAACGGAGAATAGGTCGTTTTTAATAGACCAACAAGATGTCATCACCTTCAAAGTAGGATCTGCACCCCTTATCTTTATTGTGAGACTACTCTCTTAATAATTAATAAAAGGCCTTTGACATAGTTTGTCCTTTCGGCCTTATGTACAAAATGATAGGGCTCGAGTATCTAGAATAAATAATTCGGAACCTGTACGATTTCCTTCGTAATACGAAATTGTATACAAAGGTGAAAGATACATTCTTCGCATTCAGCGTTTGATGTTATCAGTATTTCCACAGGGCTCTGCTGTACAATATGCTGATGACACTGCTCTTCACCCACTTGGGAATGCTCTCCAGAAGGCTTTGGACTACTTTAAGGAGTAGGGTGATAAGTGGTGTTTCGCGATTCATGCTGATAAAAGTGTTTCCAGCACTTCATCTAACGACTTTCCTCAATTTTCCTAGAAAAAGTCATCTATTCCGATACAAGATGAGGTTGCCATTAATAATACAGAAGCTATGGCCTTTAATACATTCTAAATCAAAGATGGCCCATAAGTTCAGGGTCAGTTTTTACAAAATGATCATTACATACGTCAACAAAACGTTGCACCATTACGCTTTTTAAATTCGCTGCTTTACATGCGGAATACTCAAACTCACCTCTACATCCGAGACTTCTATTGTCTTTCACCCAATTAGACCAATACTCCTTTGAGCCAACGTGATTCGCTCGGTCACGCTGCGCCTGTTCGTTTTTCCTATATCGTTTGATTTTGTTTTTGAAGATTTGAACCAAAATTTTAATGGTTTAAGTCCATTAATAACTTAAAAGACCACACATAAAATATTGGCTTGGCAACTAAGTAATTTCGGTTTTGGTGTATAAAATAAAACTCTTTTGTTTTTAAATAGTGGTATTAAAACTTTACATTTTCTATTCTGTTCAAAGACCCTTCGCCATTTATCTTGCAACTTCATGATTCCACCCTCGTAGAATTAATTTCGGTTTTGGTGTATAAAATAAAACTCTTTTGTTTTTAAATAGTGGTATTAAAACTTTACATTTTCTATTCTGTTCAAAGACCCTTCGCCATTTATCTTGCAACTTCATGATTCCACCCTCGTAGAATTTCTGGTCCTTTTTAGCAAAAACTGGTCCAATTGAGATTTAAATTTTGCAAACTGCAGAATAAATAGTAATCCGATTGTGCTATATGTAACATCACTTCTCAACCAAGCTTCAGTAATTAAAAAGTAGTGGCCAAAGATGTATGAGGTCTTGCATTGTCATGGTACAACACTGCTTCTTTGCGATTTACCAATTCTGGCTTATCTAATTTATCCACATTTACATAAAATCAATCATATATTGACAAAAAATCCAAAAATTAGAAAGGCAGAGTTCACAATTTTGTAATCTTCCAGTTACTTCTACGGAAGAGCCCATTGTATATCTTCGTGATATTTTATCTTATTATTGGCCAAATGCGGCATATTTTGTCCTCTATAGGAAGTGCATGTGTTAATATGTCATTTTGACAATTTGACAATCAATCAATATATTATATTAACTGTTTCGTCCAGTTTTGTAAGTTGCTGGCAGTACAAATCTAAATTGATAGTTTTATTCTTTGAAAGCAGTTTAAATATTAAAATACCTTTGTATTGACAACATGATTTTTTCTGATACAGTATGCGATATACTTAACCTAATTGCTATCTCAAGAACAGTTATGTGACGAATCTGTTAGACTATTATTTTGTTTTGATCGTCAACACACATCTTTTTGTTGAGCTTCAGCAGCTTTGCTTCCTTTACGAAAATAAAAAATAAAATATGCCGAAAATGTTCGTTTCCCTCAATTATAAAAATGTCTCACAAGTAACAGCAACAATATAATCACGTATCGCCTGTTTCTAAAGAAATTTCAATATGACTGAATCATAAAAATAAAGCTTAAATATTACCAAAAATACTTAATTGCCAATCTAATATTATGCAAGAAATAATAAGTTTTAAGTTTAATCTTTTAGTTATTGCAAAAAAAAGAATCTTCAATTTAAACATCGTAATGTGCGGTGTAACATATTAATTTTCAACTGTGAAACTTTCCAGAATTTTTCCTTCGTTCTGAATCGTTTTCCGGCTGAAAGAATAATGTATCTCGTTTGGACAAAAAGTTTTTGCGTCTCTGTCGTTACGTTTCCGGTCCGTTTATTTCTTATCTGACGGAGAATCCATTACACACTACTCTAGAAAACTTTATTCAGCAATCACACTTTTTCCCGCTGCGTAGAGAAGAACTTTATTTATGGTCCCATTTCTTCAGCAAAATGTTTGTCCTTCAGATATATTCATGTAAATAAACATTAAACAATCAAACAATACTTCAAGATGTTTAAAAAGATTCAATATTGTATTTTGATTAGAACTAAAAACACTAATCGGAGATGAAATAATAATTTTTTTCTACTACCCTTTATAAAAAGACAATTTTCGTCACCGAATACTCCAGCGAAAATTTGAGTTCCGTCACTAGTGAGAGAAAATCCCATAACGCTAACTTTCGTCACTAGGGACGAAAGTTACCTACAAATTTTCACCTCCGTCTAGTTGCCTGCTGTCACTATATCGTGTCATTATTAAACGTCAGTTTTTGAATTTGTACTGTTCGTAACTTCATCATATCATGATTTCTGATTCAGTAAGTGATTTAGATCTTTCCAATACTGCAACAGAAATAGTAAATCAAGCTGAGAAAACCTATGTGGATTTATTATCAGAAAAATCGAAAAAGAGGAATGAAAAAATATATGCAAAATTCATGGAATTTAAGGCAGATAATAGCGTAAATTCATATTCACTGTGCTGTTTGCATATTTTGCTTCGCCTCGTTTGGTAAACTGTTCTCTCGCTTAAAAAAATGTTACTTTCGTCACTCGTTGAACAATATACTATTTTTGTATAACCAACCAAGTGTTTTTAGTTTTAATCAAAATAGTTTTAAAATGTTTCACCACGGGTTAAGTGAGCAATTAATTAAAGATTTAATATTATATATATATATATAGTGGATAGTAAGAAAGTAGTAACGGTTTGCACCGAGCGGAGCGCTTGCGAATAGAGTAGCCGCTTGATGTGTGCTAACATGTTCAGTTGTATTTCAGCTGTGTGTGTGTGTGTGTGCAAAGTAACGCCTCCTTGGTATTGACTGTGCTGCTTATTTGAGTTTTTATAGTGTTTAAGAAAATAATGAACGCTACCTGTTTTGAAATTAGGACTGTTATTAGATTTCTCAACGCTGGATATGACCTTGGAATATTCATCATTAATTAAAGTATGTGTATGGAGATGTTATGGATGAGTTCGGCCATGACGAGCGTTCCAGTCATTACGAATGAACTTTCAATCATCCACACTATAGTCCAGACTTAGCTCCTCCACATTACCATCTGTTTACTCAAACTCAAAGACTTTTTGACAGGAAAAAAAGATTACGTATCTCAATAGGAATATGAAGCTGGGATACAAAAACTTACACGTTACGAAAAAGGCATAGATTTACGATATAGAAAAATAGTTTAAGGCATATTATTTGCAAATATGCAGGGCTGAAAGACCTCAGGTCTATAGCCCGGACGGACTAACACCATTTATTTATATTTATGTTAAATGTTATTATGTACTGTTAATGTGTCCGAATAAAGATTATTGTATATATATATTTGCAAATAATACGTTAAAATAACTTTTTATAATATTTCTGAACGGGTACTACTTTCCGAATAGTCCTCGTATAAGGCAATACAGTTTATTATTATAATTAAGTGATGATCATATCTATTTATAACTAGACGAAGAGCAATGTCAAGTATCATGATTGCATTAAGTGCATTGTTATCGGTATATACACACATCGTTAATAGGATAATCAATAAATAAGAAGCGCATATTTGTATAGGATGTATTAGACGATACATATAGGTCAGGGTTATTAATAATGAGCATATCTGAAGGGATTTTAAAGCATCGCTTATATGAGTAGAAAATTATGGATAGGACCTGATGTTCTTAATAATAATGCTTACTTCAATTAAATTATCGCTTCCCTGTCAACAACAGCTTTGAACCGGTTTCGACCTATAAGGGATTCATCAGCGTAAAGAGTTTGAAGACAGGAAAGCGGAATGTTACTATGAAATTATAAAACACCAGTACACAGATTAACTCTAGGATTAACATAGTGATTACAATTACCTATTACACCTCCATTGATATAACGTGGTGCTTTTAATTGTTACATATTCCTAATGATTAGTCCGATGTGCTTCAGGTAAAACCCTCTTCAATGATATTGCCAATCGTTCACGGGTGGAGTTCGATTATGCATGAAGATTTGTATTATAATCTTGAAATACAGAAATATACTTATGCTGTTTTATATGCAACCTAGGCAAGCCTTTAAATGGCTTAAATGAATTGATAGTCTAGCGCTCTATCAACTGGGCCACTCAGGACCAGTAGTATGCATCATGGCAAACAGCCAATTGTATTGATTTAAAGTTAAGAAAGTGTAAAACCTATAACGAACGCTTAGAGACGTAAAGAAAAACTGCGGCAGTGTCTTCTCTGAAAACAAAACCCTCAGTGATGTAATCTGTCAACCCCCAACAACTGATGGTGGAAAGCCTAACCCAGCAAATAAAAAAAATAATTATTAGGAAATGGGTTTAAGAAATAATAACACTTTGCTAGTATCACGAATTTTTACACTTTTTATTGTGACTAGTTTCGTCCTATTCGGACATTATCAAACGAATACAATGTCACAATAAAAAGTGTAAAAATTCGTGATACTAGCAAAGTGTTATTATTTCTTAAACCTATTTCGTAATCAAGATGTATCACAAAGTCAAGGCTTCAACAATCAATCATATAATTATTAGGTCTTTAGTAAGTACAGAAAACTGCGCGAGTAAGATTTTCTCAAGAAGCTTGTTTAGAAAAAACTAATTGGACGGTAATTTTGGGAAGGTGTTGAAGATTTCTCCGCCTCCAAACCAATGGAAAAACGCCCAATCCTATAGAATCATTTGCTATGTTCAAGAAAGCCGATCCACTTTTGTGGCCAATGGTTTTCACCATTATGTTGGAAATATCATCATGGCCTGAAGTTTCACAGTTCTTGAGCTGTTCAATAAGGCTATAAAGTACCTATTGATGCTTTGAGTTTACGTGAACTGTTTTGATAACGATTATCTTGTAATTGAAACTAGTCACGAGAAATAAAAAAATTAAGTGGTATAAAAAAGTGTTTTCTTTATTTAAAAATCGAAAATGTACCACGAAGTAAACGGTTGCAAAATTCAGGCATATTGTCATCACCAGAAGAATATTTATTAGTAAGTTTCTTGAGAATGCCATAAACAAATTTATCCAAAACAGGAGAAAAAAAGCCATTTACGATCTTTTCAGGGTTGTCAAATTTTTCATCTTTATCTATTAATGTTGAAGGAATTCTCGATGTATTAGATCTTTTTGAGGTTATGTAGGTCCAAAATTGACTAGGGTTAGAAGTAACTTGATTTTCAATAGTAGATATGTAAGAGTTATAAGCAGATTTAGTTTTACGTTTAATTAATGCCTTTAGTTATAAAATTAGAACTCATTGAGGTTGAGTTTGGTCTGATTTTTTTCAAATAGAGTCCTTTCCTTTGATTAGATGTATTATTTCAATATTATATCATACTAAGACGGGTACTTACTTTCTTAATTAAATTTAGAAGTTGGAATAAACTCAAGAAGTTCAAGATATTATAAAATTTTAAAATAGCTAGATTTACATTAGAGAAACTTGATAGCATAAATGTTCATATAATGCTGGATAATTTCCTCTATTGTATTTTAATTTAATCACTATTAACTGGAGACATCTTCGGCGAGCATTGCAAAGTAAATTTAAGAGTCTTCCAAAACAAGCAGAAATATACCTCTTTCAACAGTTTACGTTAGAATATATTAAGTCTAAAACATTATTTGAAGAGTTTCTTATTGTGTTATAATACTGAAGGCCTAAGAAAGTACAAAAATTAGAAATTATGGCTTTATTAACAAGATTATCTTGAGTATGTGAAATTGACGGGGAGTTCAAAACGCCAACAAAAATAATTTCTCGTTATCAAAATTTATTTGAGACAACTCAAATCAAAAAAGAATTTAACATCATTAGTAGAAGTGTCTGGTGGAATATATACCAGAATTATAAATAATAAGCCAGACTTTTGTTTTATTTTAGAAATAAATTCAACCTTAAAAAAATTACGAACCCACCCTTCGATCTACCAGTCGTCATATGATCACGATCAGTTCTAAAAGTTAAATAAGAGTCCTTAAATAGGTCACTGCTGTTAACAGAAGGAGTTAACCAAGTTTCAGTAAGAAGCACTACATCTTGATCACCAAAATTACAAAAGAGAATATAGATTTTTGTATTTAACCCCCAAATATTTTGATAAAGAACTGAAATTTTCCCAGAGGGTAACGATTCTCATGCAGAGTTGGAGATAATACGAGGATGTCCCTTGATGAATTTAATGGTTAGATTGGTCTCGTCGCTCTGTGTCTTTGTTTCAATTCAGTTCGTGCAGCATTGAGTAATTCCAATTGTTTAAGTCCATACTTTTACAAAGCTTTAAAAAATTACTGGCATTAGATTCTAAATCAAAACGAGGCTTAAGGGGCTTAAGTCGCTCTCCAACTTTACCGACTCTAAATAAGGTAATTTTTTAGTGTAAATTAACACCGTTTACGTCGGAAAAAGTAATTGTTATGCGGTCTAAATCCTCTTGCCGTCTAACCGAAGAATTACTATTTAGCGATTCGGGACGATTGTAAACCATGCAGTTGCTTAATCTATATAGAGTTCATCGATGGTGTTGATTCTAAGGACCACTTACGATCGCTAATAAACACGCACGAGCAATATTTTCTTAAGAAGCTTGCCTAGAAAAATGAGCGAACTAATTGAGCGGTATTTTTGACATATTGGAGGTTTCTCCGGAATGAAGATGCCAATTTCGAAACAGATGAAAAAACGCATAATCCTGTAATATTATTAGTTATGTTCAAGAGAGCGGATCTACTCTTGTAACCAAAGTTTTTCACCATTGTGGTGGAAATACCACTATGGCCTGAAGTTTTACGGTTCTTGAGCTGTTTAAACACTTGAACTAAGGCAGGCCAGCCCTTATTTATCTGTGCGTCACGTCTGGGTTGGGTTTGTCTTGTTTTCAGACATTGCCAAGTAAGATTTGGAACAATGAATTATATAAATTACATCTAACTGTTTTAAGGTAAAAACCTTGTCTTTGGTCATGCTAAATACGTTACCTAATGTAAGTGAGGGATTACTTGGAAATGTTTACCTTCTTCCTCTGTTTCATGGGCTTAGGTAGTTGTTGTGTATGTACAAATGGGAACGCAATTCCCATTTGAGCTTGCACAAGTTTGGAAAGTAAACTTTTGGAGACGTTGGGAAAAACTGCAGTAGTGTCTTTTTGCAGGAAAAACCATCAGTGATGTAATCTGTCACCCTCAACAGTTGATAATTTTGTGGTTTTGAATACGTACCGAAAGACGCACGACCAAGATTTTCTCAAGAAGCTTACCTAGAAAAATGATCTCAAAAAAAGAACTAATTAGGCGGTAGTTTTAGAAAGATGTATCCTTCTTAAGGATACCAACTTCTATACAAAAAACCCAATCGTATAGTAGCATTTTCTATGTCCAATAACGTGGATCTACTTTTGTGACCAAGGTTTTACACTTTTGTGGTGGAAATACCACCATGGCCTGGAGTTTTAGGGTACTTAAACTCTTTTATAAGCCTATCGAGCTCGTCGATAGATTCAAAGAACCACTTACTGTATAAAAACTCCTATAAAACGCACGAATAAGATTTTCCCAAGAAGCTTACTTAGAAAAATGAGCAAACCAATTGGGCGGTAGTTTTGGGAAGATGCTGAAGATTTCTCCGCCTTGAGGATTCCATCTTAATATTTTAAATATTATATCAGATGCTATGTTCAGGAGAGCGAAGCTACTTTTAAGGCCAAGGTTTTTCATCATTCTTGTGGAAATACCATCATAACCTAGAGTTTTGCAGTTCTTAAGCTATTTAATAAGCCTATCGAGTTCTTAGATAGAAGCTGATTCTGAAAGCACGAGCAAGATTTTCTCATGAAGCTTGCCTAGAAAAATGAGCAAACTAATTGAACGGAATTTTTACGAAGATGAGATTTCTCCGTCGAGAGAATGTCAACTTTTAAAGAGATGGAAAAAACCCAATCGTATAGAAGCATTTGCTATGTTTAAAAGAGCGATTCTACTCTTGTGGCTCATGGTTTTTACAATTGTGGTGGAAATAACTACAATTTTGCAGTTATGAGGCTTTTCAGATTTTCTCAAGAACAAATGGACAAACTGATTGGGCGATAGTTTTGGAGAGATGTTGGGGAATTCTAGGTCGTGAGGATTGTCAACTTCCAAACAGATGGAAAAAATCGTATAGTAGCATTTGATATGTTCAAGGGAGCGAATCTACTCTTGTAACCAAGATTTTCACTATTCTAGGGGAAATGCTATCATAGCCTGAGGTTTTAAGGTTCTTGACTGATTCGAAGGACCACTTACGATTCCCAATAAACACGTACGAGCAGGATTTTCTCAAGAAGCTTGCCTGGAAAAATGAGCGAACTAATTGAGAAATAGTTTTGATGAGATTTCTCCGCATTGAAGTTGCCAATTTCCAAACTGATGGAGAAATGCCTAATACTATAATAGCATTTGCTATTTCACGAGAGCGAATCTACTCTTGCAACTAAGGTTCCTTTTTTGATAATGTTGCAAGTATGTCTCTTCTAATTTGCATCGAGCATTCTAGAAATTTATAGTATTCTTCCAAGATTATTCTTAAAATCTTTCAACACTTCATGCTTCATTTGATTTGTAGAATTTACCAGCAAATTCCTTTCGATTTTTAGAGAATTTTTAAGGCTGTTTTTAAGTTTTATATCATATGCATTTTAGAATTTCTTTGCAAACATTTTAGAATTTTCTATTAACTTTATTTTATGTACAAGTGTCCTTTATTTGAGCTCCCACACTTTTTATTAATTTTGTGTAGAATTTCGTCAAATAATTGCATTCGTGCTTAATAATCCTCTATAAGATTAACGGAAGTAACAACTATCTTAAAAAAGAAGATGGAAATGATTTATAATAATATTAGTGCAGATTCCGGTATGGTTGACTTATTTTCTGAGTATTTTTCATCAGCCTACTCAGATTTAGATTTCAATCCTAACTTGAATGATGATTGCACTTATAAAAATGCAATTTATGACAATAAGTTAATTGTTAGCATCGAAGAAGTTTTCAACGGTAGATTAAAACTATGACCTGACCTGTGTGTTGATTAAACATTACTTTATGAAAGGCAAAATGCCTCAGGAGACTAAAGAGAAGCTTGATAAACATTATGGTAGCTCTACACCTTCGATTAGAAGAATTTATAAGTGGTATTAAAATTTTCGGACTGGAGGTTACGACTCCAGAAGTCATTGATCAAATCCATGATATGGTGATGGATGACAGAAGAGTTGAGGTGCGTAAGATTGCTAGTGCTTGACCCAAAACGGAATCGTGTGAAGTGTTGTAAAGATGGTTTGCAGCTGTTCTAGAAGAATCCGGAGGACTTTATGCGTCGTTTGCCAAATTTTGTGATCTTGAATAAATTAAGTTGGTAATAATTTGTAAATGCCTTGATTGATCCTCTAATGTCCTATTTCTGGTAATCTACGAAAAGAGATGAAACTAACAATATATCTTTATTAGACAAATTTTAATTAGAACTAGTTTTAAAACAAATTTCGTTCAGAACCAAACCTATTTTTCTAAAATATAGTAAGACTTAGAGTTTCGAAATCAGGAATTCTAGACCACCGCGGTCCTGATCTTTTCACCATCATGTATTACAACTTCCTCGAGCACGCAAATACTAATTAACTTCAGCTAATATAAATGCGTGGCGGTCGTGTACCACATAATATTGTTAATCCATGTAGAAAGAGAGATATTTTCCATCCGCAGTGCGGTACCAGAGCGAGCCGGGAGAGGCGCAGTAATTGGCTCTTAGATGAATATCTCAAGAAAATTAGCTTAATCGCATTTACGGCTAATCGCAGATTGCATTAACATCAATACACGTACGCTTTGCATGCTAATTATAACATGAATCGAATAAAAGTGCGAGCGGAATGTGGCGTGCGTTTCTATATTAAGAAAATGCGTAACTGTTCTCGCTTCCTATATCATTACTAGGCTATATTTGGAATGCTAATGTTTTTCATTTTGATCGTAAATATGTAATTATAATTAAAATGTCGGTATTGTTGTTTAATGGTCTATAATGATAAATTAAAACACATTAAAATGTAATGAAGAAGGAGACACAATGACATTAAAATGTTTTTGAAATGTGCCAACGAAGTACAGCATTGGAGATCCAGTTCTACTTACCAACCTAAACCGCTTCAAAAACCATTTTGTATATTACACATATTTTACTCTTTTATTTCAATCTGCAAACGAGTTTCCAAAATTCTAGGATTTTGAAGAAGTAGAATTTCTGAAGAGAACTTTCTAAAAAATACCAGAACCTCCAGGAAAATACTTTAAATTTAAAACAAAAATTGATAGACAATATTAGAATTGAAAACAAATGTTGTGTAAAAAAGCTACGCAAACATTCTAGAATCTCCAATAGAAAACAGTAGAACCTCAAATGGCAATATTAGAATTTTAGAGCTTTTGAAGAGAAGAAACATTGAGGAGTGTTTAGAATTTTTGAAGAAAATTAGAATAGAATCCTCGAAAAACAAATCTAAATTTAGAAGAAAATTCTTACAATTGAAAGAGAAATTACTGGAAATGAAATGTTTGCAAAGTTTTTATAAGAAAATGCTAAAAAATCAAAAAAATCTTATAATTTAAGGCAGAAAGACCTCTGGTCGATAGCCTTTTGACAAATTAATACATTAACACCTCTTTCATTCTTCATTATTCCAATGTAAATATGTACAAAATTTGTCAATAAATATATGTTACTACTACTACTCTTATAATTTAGAAAAGACAATATTATAATTTCAAAAAGAAGTTTCTGAAAAACTTCAAAAAATTCAACAACACTTGAAAAATAATACCAGAATCTTCAAGAAAATTCTTATCTTATCTTATTCTCTTATCAAGTAATTTCTTGATAACATTTGAATTTTTGAAGAAAAGTTTCAGAAAAAATCGGAAAGGTTGTAGCTTTGAAAGAAAATACGAAAACAGAAAGAGAAAAATGCTAGACGATATTAAAATTTTCGAAAATGTCTAAAAAATCTTCGAAAAAATTGTAAAACCTTCGATAGAAAACTGCAGAACCTCGCAGGGCTATTTTAAAATTTTAAAAGAGAAGAAACATTGAGGAGTAATAAAATAAAAGAAATATTGAGATAATTAAATAAATAAATAAATGAAGGAGAAATATTTGATGCAAACGAACAAACAAAATAAATTAAATGTAAGATTAAAGAAAGAATTTAATTTCTAGAACCCTTGAAAGAAAGTGCAAGAACCTCGAAGAAAATTTGGAAAAGAAACTGCTGGATAATTTCGAAGAGGATTTCTAAAAAAACACTTCGAAAACATAATAGAACCCTCGAAAAAAAATCTGAATTTCGAAGAAAAGAAAGAAATTACAGGAGAGTATTAATTTTTTGGGAAGTTATTTAATTTTAGAATTTTTAAAGAGAAGAAACACTAAGGAATATTTAGAACACTGAGGTAATAAAGCAGAAATATTTGACATAAACGAATAAACAACAACATATTGAAAATAACATTTAAAAATTACTGGATAATATTAGAATTTTTAAGGAATTTTTTTTGCAAAACAACAAGAACAATCTAAAACACTTGAAAGCAAATTCTAGAACCTCGAAACAAATGTTTGCAATTTAGAAGGTAAATTGCAGAGCAATATTAAAATCTTTGAAGATAAGTTTTTAAAAAATCTTTTAAAAATTGTGAAAGCAATTCTAGAACCTGGAAGAAAATTCTTGAAATCTAGAAGCGAAATTGATGACAAATATAGGAATTTTTGAAGAGGTTTTGTAGTCCGTAGAAGACAATTCTTGTAATATGGAAAAGAACTTGCTTAGCGATAATAGAATTTGTTATGAGAAATTTCTGAACAGCTTCGAATAATTTCTAGAACCCTCGAAAGAAAATACATGAACTTCAAGGAAAATTTTGTAACTTGGAAGAAAAACTGATGTATAATACAAGGATTTTTGAAGAAACACTCTCGAATAAAAAAAAACTAGAACCTCAAAGAAAATAATTACATTTTTGAAAATCTAGAACTCTCAAAAGAAAATTCAAGAATCTCTATGAAAATTCTTGCAATTGAAGATTAATTAATGGACGGTATTCAAATTTTTTAAGAAAATAAAAACCTGAAAAAAACTAAAATCCTTGAAAAAATACTAAAAAACAAAAATAACTAGTGGACGATATTGGATTTTGAAGGTAGGTTAAAAAACTTGAAAAATAAACTAAAACCCTTGAATGAAAATACTAAAAACCAAAAATATATTATTGAAATTTGAAAGAGAAATTACAGGACAAAACCCCTAGACAAATTCTATAACACAAAAATATTCAATGTTATAAAGAAATTATTTGACATTATTAAAATCTTGAATCTAAAAAACTCTATAAAAATTCTACAACTCTCAAAAGAAAATAATAGAAGCTAGAAGAATTTGGAAGAGGAATTGATGGACAATATTAGAATTTTTGAAATGTTTCTAAAAAAAATTAGATTCAATATCATCAAATATGTGTTTCAAATAAGTTTAAGTAACCATTATATTTAATAAAATGATTGTTGGACCAACTTAAAAGATTCTCAGATAAATTTAGATATCCTTAAATAAATAGGGAACATTGGATGATTTTATACGTTCTTTGCATTATTGGGTAACCTTGAAAAATCATATAATTTCATTAACTAACCTTAAATGATCTGATCCATGATTGAATGATTTCAAATATTGTTAAGAATTATTGGATTACTTGATCATGGGATGAATTTTAAAAATTGTAAAAACTTTAAATAATTCTAGACCCTCGAAGAAAATTATTTTAATCTTAAAGAGAAATTGATGAAAAATTAGAGTTTTTGAAGAGGTTTTGTAGGTTTTTGAAAACTAACAAAAAATTTTACGAAGGTTTTTAATATAATGCTAAAAACTCGAACTTTAGAAGAAAAATTGCTAGCCAATTATATAAAATATAAATTTAAAGAGAACTTTTTGAAAAAATCTAAAAAGGTTCAACAACATTCGAAAAATGATACCAGAAGCTAGAAGAAAATTGTTTGAAATTTGGTAAAGAAACTACTTAACAATATTAGAAAATTTCAAGAAAACTTGGAAAAAATAATACAACCAAGAAAAAACATCGAAGATTTTGGGAGAGAAATTGCTGGACAGTATTAGAATTTTCGCAGTTAAGGTCTAGAAAAAACTACGAACAAATTCTGGAATCTGTCACAAACGCCTATATATATATAAAGGGGCTATTTTAGAATTTTTACAGAGAAAAACATTGAGGAGTGTTTAGATTACTGAGATAATGAAGCAGAAATATTTGACACAAACGAACAAACAACAACAGAAATTAAAAGTAAGATTGAAGAAAGAATAGAAAAATTTCTGGATAATCTAAAAATCTAAAATCTTCGAAAGCAAATTCCAGAACCCCAAGGAGAATATTTGCAATTTTGAAAATAAACTGCTGAATAATTCTAGAAATTTTGAAGTTTTGTGAAAAAAAAACGAAAACATTCTAGAACCTTCGAAAAACAAATCTAAACCTCTAAGAAAATTCCTACAATTGGAAAAAAATGACTAGACACTAATACATTTTTTCGCAAAAGTTTTTTAAGAAAATAGAAAAAAACGCGAAGGTATTTCTTATAATTTCTAAGAGAAATCGCTGGGGAATATTATAATTTGAGGGAGTTTCTGAAAACCTCCAAAAAATTCAAAAACACTCAAAATTCTTCTTCAAATTCTTATGTGTTTTTCTTGTGTGTCTTTTTTTTCGAAGTATACTTTTAATTTTTTTCCTGAGGTTTTCACAAAATTTTGTTTAAAAATTCTATGTTCTGGTATTATAACATAGAATTTTTGAACAAAATTTTGTGAAAATCTTAGGAAAAAAATTAAAATTATACTTCGAAAAAAAAGAACACATAAGAATTTGGAAAAGAAATTTTAATATTGTGTAAAATTTGTCTAAAAGAACTTCAAAAAAATTCTAGAATCTTCAATATAAAACTGTAGAATCTCAAAGAGCTATTTTAGAATTTTTGAAGAGAAGAAACATTGAAGAGAGTTTATAATACCGGAATAATTAAGCAGAAATATTCGATACAACCGAACAACCAACAAGAGAAATAAAAAGTGAGATTGAAAAAAAATTGAAAATTATTAGACATTATAATATTTAAAGACAATTTTTTTGAAAATCAACGAGAAAAACTGAAAACCCTCGAAAGCATTTTTTAGAATTTTTACAATTTGCAAAGTATATTACTAAGCAATATTATAATATTTGATCAGGAGTTTCTAAAAACGGTTTAAAAAATTGTAAAAACTTCGAAACAAAATTCTGTAAATCTAGAAGAGAAATTGATGGAAAATATTAGAATTTTTGAAGAGAATTTGTAGCCCCTAGAAGACAATTCTCGTAAAAAATAAATTGCTGAGCCATAATAGAATTTTTTTGAACAACTTCGTACAAAAAATAATAACAAAACTCTTGCAATTTGGTAAAGAAATTTCTAAGCGATAACAAAATTTTTATGAGAAATTTGTAAACATTTTCGAATAATTTCTAGAACTTTCGAAAGAAAATGCAAGAACCTCGAAAAAAATTATTACAATTCCGAAAGAAAATCGATGAAATTTTTGAAGAAAAAATTTAAAAAAATCAGAAGAATAGTTAAATCTGTAAAAGAAAATACTAAACACCAAGAGTAACTTACTGATATTTGAAAGAGAGATTGCTGGACATATATTAGATTTTTTTTTTAAAGATAACTTTTTGAAAACCCCTGACAAATTTAATAACGCTAAAAAGAAAATGTTTGCAATTTGGTAGTGAAATTGCTTGACAAGTTTTGAAGATGAACATTCTAGAACCATCGAAAAACCAATCTAAACTTCCTACAAATGAAAAAAAAAATTCTAGACACTAATAAATTTTTTGCAAAGTTTTTTTAAGAAAATGGAAAAAAAACGAAGGCACTTCCTATAATTTATAAGAGAAATCGCTGGACAATATTATAATTTGGAAGAGAAGTTTATGAAAAATTCCAAAAAAATTCTGCAACCCTCAAAAGAAAATAACAGAGGCTAGAACAATTTGAAAGAGGAATTGCTGAACAATATTAGATTTTTTTTAAATCTAGAATCTTCGACAGAAAGCAGAAGAAACTTGAAGGACTATTTTAAAATTTTAGAATTTTTTAAGTAAAGAAAATAATTCTAAAACCCTTAAAAGAAAATACTATAAATTAAAGAACATTCTCTTAATTTTCACATATTACAATTTTTACAGAGATTAAATATCTGTATCATCGAATCTGTATCTGATATAGATTATCGAATAAATTTACATAACCTTAAATAACTAAGGATAGTTAGATGATTTTGTATGTTCATTATTGGATGACCTTGAACAATTGTAGAATTTTATTAAATAATCTTGAATGTTCGTCGGATGTCCTAAAATGTTACATATTAAATGATTTCAAATATTTTTAAGAATTATTGCATCACTTGATCATGGTATAACCGTAAAGGATCCAAAATAAATTTTAGATGATCTTAAACGATTGATGTGCAATCTTAAATAACTTTGAATTTCCGTTAGATGACTGTAACTCTCTTTGTATGCAATTAAATAACCTTGAATGCTCTTGGGATGATCCTAAATAATACAAATTAACTCAAATCTGTAACTCAAATAAATTTAATTGACTGTTGTATTGCCTAGAATAAATTACGACTTTGATAGATCGTTGGATGATCTTAAACAACCTTGGATGAATCTTAAATGATCATTGGATAACCTCGAATGACCTTTGGTTGACCTTAAAAAATCGTTGGATGACTTTAAGGATCTTTAATGACTCTTGAGTGACATTGGAATAAAGTAAGAACATATTTGACCTTTATATTGCGTAAGAGAAGCTTCAACCCTTCAGAGAATGACCTGTCTTTGATGTATCACGGGGACTATAACCCCCCCTCTATATATATCAAAGATTTACTAGATCTACTTCCCCCCGAACGAACATACAAGAAAAGAAGAGTTTTGTAGCCCTTATGGAAAATAAAATTGCTGAGCGATAATAGAATTTTAATGAGAAATTTTTGGACAACTTTGAAAAATTTTTAAAACCTTCGAAAGAATATGCAAGAGCCTCGAAAAAAAATTTACAATTGGGAAGAAAAACTGCTCAATAGGACTAGATTTTTTAAAGAGAAGGTTCTAAAAACTTTCTAAAACCCTCAAAAAAGTCTGAATTTCGAAGAAAATTCTTACAATTGGAAGAGAAATTAGCGGATATTAATAAATTAAAAAAAACTCGAGATCCAACAACAGTCGAAAATTAATATCAGAACTTGGAAGAATTCTTGCAATTTGGTAAACAAATTTCTGAGTGATAATAGATTTTTTTGTGAGAAATTTCTAAACAACTTCGAATAATTTCTAGAACCTTCCAAAGAAAATGCATAAACCTCGAAAAAAATTACTTAAAAGGACAATCAAAGAAAATGCTTGCTATTTTGGAGATGAATTAGTGGACGATAGTAGAATTTTTGAAGTAAAATTTAAAAAAACTCGAAGAAAATTGAAATCGTTAAAAGAAAGTACTAAAGAGTAAATTAAAGAAATTTGGAAAAGAAATTGCTGAGCGTATATTAGAATTTTTAAAGAGAACATTTTAATAACCCTTGATACAAATTCTATAACCCTAAAATGAAAATAACAGAGGCTAGAAGAATTTGGAAGAGGAATGGCTGGAAAATATTACAATTTTTGAAGAGATGTTTCTAAAAAATTCTTGAATTGTCGAAAGAAATTAGGAGAACCTTGAAGAACTGTTTTTAAATTTTAGAATTTTTTAAGAGAAGAAAAAATTCGAAACTCTTGCAATTTTGAAGATGATTTAATGGACGAAATTAGAATTTTAAAGAAAAGTTTAAAAAAAACTCGGAAAAAACTAAAACCTTTTAAATATTAAAAACCAAAAGTAAATTATTGAAATTTGGTAGTGAAATTGCTGGACATATATTAGAATTTTTGGAGAGAACTTTTTCGAAACCCCTGTCACAAATTTTATAACTCTAAAAAGATTATGTTTGCAATTTGGTAGAGAAAATTGCTTGACAATAATAGAATTTCTGAAAAACTCCAGAAAAATTCTACAACCCTCAAAAGAAAATAACAAAAGCTAGAAGAATTTGGAAGAGGAATTGCTGGGAAATATTAGAATTTTTGAAGAGATGTTTCTAAAAAAATGCTAGAACATTCGAAAGAAAGCTGGAGAATCTGGAAAGTGTAGAGAAAGTGCTGGTCATATATTAAAATATTTAAAGAGAACTTTTTGAAAACCCCTAACAAAAATTTCATAATTTTGAAGAAAATTTTCTGAAAATTGAAGAACTTGAAGAACTATTTTTATATTTTAGAATTTTTTAAGAGAAGAAAAACTTCTAAAACCCTTGAAGGAAAATGCCAAAACTCAAAGAAAAATCTCTTAATTTACAAATATTAGAATTTTTAAATTAGATTAAATATCTGTATAATCAAATCTGTGTCTCAAATAAGTTTAAGTGACAATTATATTAAATTGAATAATGTTGGACCAATTTATAGCTTCTTGGATAAATTTATATATAAATTAAATAACTAAGAATGATTAGATGATTTTGTATGTTCATTATTGGACGACCTTTAACGAGTGTACATTTTAATTAAAAAACCTTGAATGATGGTCGAAACCTCCAAATTTAACAACACACGAAAAATAAGATCCTTATAAAAAATTGCAATTTGTTAAAGAAATTGCTTGACAATATTAGAGTTTTTGAAGAAAAGTTTCTGAAAAACTCGGTAAAAATTTTACAATAACCAGAACCTAAAAGAGTTTGGGAAATAAATTGCTGGACAATATTAGAATTTTTGAAAGTGCCACAAAAACTTAGAATCTTCGATAAAAAAACAGTAGAATCTCTAAGGGCTACTTCAGAATATTTTATATTTTTAAGAGAAGAAGCATTGAGGAGTCTTTACAATGTTGAGATAATAAAGCAGCGATATTTAACAGAATTGAAAAGTATTAGTATTTTTAAAGACAACGAAAAAAACTTACACCTTCAAAAGAAAATTCGAGAACCTCAAAAAAAGAGCAGTTTCTAAAAAAAAAAAAAAAAAAATTGGAAAAAATTTGGAAAAATTCTACAACTTCGAAGAAAATTTATTTAACCTAGAAGAGAAATTGATGGAAAATATTACAATTTTTTAAGAGGTTTCGTAGCTCGACGACGAAAATTCTCGTAATTTGGAAAAATTATTGCTGGGCGATATTAGATTTTTTTTATCTGAAATTTCTTAACAACATCGAATAATTTCTAGAAATCTAGACAAAAAATAAAAGAAACTCGAAGAAAATGTTTGGAATTTGGAAGGGATAATGCTATAATTTTTGAAGAAAGTTTCTAAAAAAACTTTGAAAACATTTTAGAACCCTCGAAAAAAGAAATCTGAATTTCGAGGAAAATTCTTACAATTGGAAGATAAGTCACTGGACACATGAATTTCTTGCGAAATTTTTTAACAAAATTCTAAAAACTCAAAGAAAATTCTTCTAATTTAGAAGAAAAATTGCTGATAACTTTAAAGAAAAGTATCTGAAAACCCCCAAAGAAAATGGAAAATAATACCAGAACCTAGAAGAAAATTCTTGCAATTAGGCAAAGAAATTGTTTGGAAATTTTCGAATTTTTGAAGAAAAGTTTCTGAAAAACTTAGAAAAGATTCTACAATCTCAAAATAAAAAATAACCAGAACATAGAAGAATTTTAGAGAGAAATTGCTGATCAATATTAGAATTTTCGAAGTTAAAGTCTAAAAAAACTTCAAACAAATTCTAGAATCTCCAATAAGAGCCTAGAAGGGGTATGTTAGAATTTTAGAATTATTGAAGTGAAGAAATATTGAGGAGTGTTTACAATGTTGACTTTTGAAAGAAAATATTAAAAACCAAAAGTAAATTATTGAAATTTAGAAAAGAAATTGCTCAGAATTTTTAAAGAAAACTTTTCGAAAACCGCTAACATAAATTCTATAACCCTAAAAAGAAAACTTGTGCAGTTTGGTAGAGAAATTGCTTGACAATATTAGAATTTTTGAAGAAAAGTTTCTGAAAATCTCCATAAAATCTACAACCTTCAAAAGAAAATACCAGAGGCTAGAAGAATTTGGAAGAGGAATTGATTGATGAAGAAGATTTAGTGGAGATATTAGAATTTAAAAAAAAGGTTAAAAAAAGCTCCAAAAAAAAACTAAAACCTTTGAAATAAAGTATTAAAAACCAAAAATAAATTATTGAAATTTGAAAGAGAAATTGCTGGACATATTCCATAACTGTAAAAAGAATTTTTGCAATTTGGTAGTGAAATAGCTTGACAATAATAGAATTTCTGAAGAAAAGTAAAAACCTGAAGAACAAAATTAAAAGAAAATTATAGAAGCTTAAGGAATTTTTGAAGAGATGTTTCTAAAAAATCCAAATTCTCCAAAAGAAAGAAGAAGAACCGTGAAGAACAATTTAAATTTGTTTCTTCTTTTAAAAAATTCTAAAACCCTTGAAAGAAAATTCTTTTAATTTGTAAATATTATAATTTTTAAAGAGATAAATATCTGTATCATCAAATCTGTGTCTCAAATAAGTATAAGTGACCGTTATATTTAATAAAATGATTGTTGGACCAATTAAAGCTTCTTAGATAAAATGAAACACACTTATTTCATTCTTTTTAACATGTGTAACGAAGCAGAACTTCTTAGATAAATTTATATATCTTTAAATAACCAAGGAACAGTAGATGCTTTTGTATGTTCATTGCATTATTAGATGACCTTGAACAATCGTAGAATTTCAATAAATAACCTTGAATGATCTGATCCATAATTGAGTGATTTCAAATATTGTTAAGAATTATTAGTATCCTATCATAAGATAACCGTAAGGTATCCAACATAAATGTAAGATGATCTTAAATGATGGATGTATAATATTAAATAACCTTGAATTACCGTTAATGACTTTAAATTCTCTTTGTATGCGATTAAATAACCTTGAATGATCTTTAGATGATCTTAAATAAACCCGAAATTCCGGATATTTATAAATCGCATTAAATAAAGATAAACTCATTAGATAATCTTGAATTACAATTCTATCGTCTCGAACAATATTAAAAATGAAATACAAATAAACTCAAATCTATAACTCAAATAAATTTAATTGACTGTTTTATTACCTAGAATAAATGACGACTTTGATAGATCGTTGGATGATCTTAAACGACCTTGATTGAATCTTAAATGATCATTGGATAACCTTGAATGACCTTTGGTTGACCTTGAAAGATCGCTGGATGACTTTAAAGGATCTTTAATGACTTTTGGATGATATTGAAAAGAAGTAAGAGCATATTTAACCTTTATATTGCGTAAAAGAAGAATGGCCTGTCTTTTGGTATCACGGGGACTACACCCCCCCTCTAAAGCAAAGATTTACTAGATCTACTTCCCCCGAACGAACATATAAGAAAAGAAGAGTTTTGTAGCCCGTAGAAGAAAATTCTTGTAATTTGGAAAAGAAATTGCTGAGCGATAAGAGAATTTTAAAGAGAAATTTTCAACAACTTTGAAAAATTTCTAGAACCTTCGAAAGAAAATGCAAGTTTTACAATTTGGAAGAAAAACTGCTCAATAGGACTAGATTTTTTAAAGAGAAGGTTCTCAAAATATTCTAGAACCCTCAAAAAATTCTGAATTTCGAAGAAAATTCTTATAATTGGAAGAGAAATTAGCGGATATTAATAAATTTACAAAAAAACTCGTGATCCAACAACAGTCGAAAATTAATATCAGAACTTGGAAGAATTCTTGCAATTTAGTAAAGAAATTTCTGAGTGATAATAGAATTTTTTGTGAGAAATTTCTAAACAACTTCGAATAATTTCTAGAACCTTCCAAAGAAAATGCATAAACCTCGAAAAAAAATACTTAAAAGGACAATCAAAGAAAATGCTTGCCAATTTTGAGATGAATTAGTGGACGATAGTAGAATTTTTGAAGAAAAATTTAAAAAAACTCGAAGAAAATTGAAATCGTTAAAAGAAAGTACTAAAGAGTAAATTAAAGAAATTTGGAAAAGAAATTGCTGAGCGTATATTAGAATTTTTAAAGAGAACCCTTGATACAAATTCTATAACCCTAAAATGAAAATAACAGAGGCTAGAAGAATTTGGAAGAGGAATGGCTGGAAAATATTACAATTTTTGAAGAGATGTTTCTAAAAAATTCTTGAATTGTCGAAAGAAATTAGGAGAACCTTGAAGAACTGTTTTTAAATTTTAGAATTTTTTAAGAGAAGAAAAAATTCGAAAACTCTTGCAATTTTGAAGATGATTTAATGGACGATATTAGAATTTTAAAGAAAAGTTTAAAAAAAACTCGGAAAAAACTAAAACCTTTTAAATATTAAAAACCAAAAGTAAATTATTGAAATTTGGTAGTGAAATTTCTGGACATATATTAGAATTTTTGGAGAGAACTTTTTCGAAACCCCTGTCACAAATTTTATAACTCTAAAAAGATTATGTTTGCAATTTCGTAGAGAAAATTGTTTGACAATAATAGAATTTCTGAAGAAAAGTTTCTGAAAAACTCCAGAAAAATTCTACAACCCTCAAAAGAAAATAACAAAAGCTAGAAGAATTTGGAAGAGAAATTGCTGGACACATATTAGCATTTTTAAACAGAGCTTTTTCAAAACCCCTGACACAAATTCTATAACCCAAAAAAAGATAATGTTTGCAATTTGGTTGAGAAATTGCTCGACAATAATAGAATTTCTAAAGAGAAGTTTCTGAACATTTCTACAACCCTCAAATAAGGATAACAGAAGCTAGAAGAATTTGTAAGAGGAATTGATGGTGAAAATATTAGAATTTTTGAAGAGATGTTTCTAAAAAATCTAAAATCTTCGAAAAAAAGCAGTAGAAACTTGAAGATCAAAATTAAAAGAAAATTATAGAAGTTTGAGGAATGTTTGAAGAGATGTTTCTAAAAAATCTAAAATCTTCAAAAGAAAGCAGAAGAACCGTGAAGAACCATTTTGAAATATTTTCTTCTTATAAAAAATTCTAAAACCCTTGAAAGAAAATTCTTTTAATTTGTTAATATCAGATTTTTTAAAGAGATTAAATATCTGTAAATAAGTGACCGTTATTTTAAATAGAATGATGTTGGATCAACTTAAATCTTCTTGGATAAATTTATATATCCTTAAATAACTAAGGATGATTAAATGATTTTGTAGGCGCATTATTGGATAACCTTGAACAATTGTAGAATGTTATCAAATAACCTTGAATGATCGTCGAATGTCCTAAACAGTTATTGAATGGTTTAAAATATTTTTAAGAATTATTAGATGACTTGAAGGATCCAAAATAAATATTAAATGATCTTAAACGATTGATTTGTAATCTTAAATAACCTTGAATTACCGATGGGTGAATGTAAACTCTCTTTGTATGCGATTAAATAACCTTGAATGATCTTAAGATGATCCTGAATAATACAAATTAACTCAAATCTGTAACTCAAATTTTATTGTCTAGAATAAATGACGACTTTGATTAATCGTTGGACGATTTTAAACGACCTTCGATGAATCGTGAATGATCATTGGATAACTTTTAATGATTTTGGTTGACCTTAAAAAATCGTTGGATGCCTTTAAAGGATCTTGAATAACGCTTGGGTGAGATTGAAATAAGTAATTGACTAGAATGAATGTTTGGACAAATAATAAACTAATAATCTCCTTAAATAACCTTAAATAGCTTTGGATAATCGTTGGCTGACCATTATAGACCATTAAACGACCTTGAATGAATGTTTGATGGCCTTAAACAACTTTGGATGAATGTTAGATCATCTTAAATGATCGCTGCATTATAAATAAACTCGAATGACCGTTTGGTGACCTTGAACAGTCCCTTTAAATGATTTAAAATGACTGTTGAACGATATTGAAAAAGAGGAAAGGCATAATTGACCGTTGTATTACTTAAAATTATATTTGGATCAACTTAAAACTCCTTGGATAACCTTAAATCGTTTCAATTAGTTAATATCACACTGTTATTAGAATGTATCACGAAGTAAGTGCCTCTAACGTCAATCAGTTACCTTGAATAGCCTTGAATAACTAAAGAATAGATGACTGTATGATTGTATGACCTTAATTAAAGGACCGTGGAGAAATGAATGATTTTAAGAATTGTTGAATGTACTCGAAAAATTCCAAACGATCGTGTGATGAGCGTACAGTAGTCTAAATAAATGTTAGATGACCTTGAATGATCGTTAAGGTCGAGTTTTATCTAATTAAATAACTTTGAATGATCGTTAGATGATTCTAAATAACGTCGAGTGATCTTAATTGATCATGAATGTTCTCTAAAAAAATTTCTAAAAGAAAACTCAAAATGGCACCTTCATCATCATAATTTTTATTTATTTTACATTTAATTTAGTTATCAATTTGAATATCTTGCATTAATATTCTAACTAATTTCCACGTGGTTAACATCACGTTTCGATACGAACAACTTTCCAATTGGTGTTCTGCTTACGAATGACATTATTGTTTGTGACAATGGTGGGATTTTGGGCGAAACGCAGCGCACACGTGCGCACATCTGTCACTTGGGCCTCGTGCGTTCTCTTGTCTCATTGTGTGACACAATTATAAGATGAAGAGCATTATCAGTTTCCGTTGACAGTTCGTTGGGGTCGCATTATTGATGCTACCCCCAATAATAGTTGATAAGCTGCATTAGGGTGGGTCGGTCGGGCACGTGACTAACGCCCAAATGTTCCCATAAGCGATCTCGTCACATTACAATAAGCGATAAATTTATTTAAATACATACATATAATATTCAATTATAAAATTTTAATAAATCGTATTACTTCTTGAATGACTTTCTCATTTATCACTTAGTGAAACATTTTAAACTATTACTGATGAAGGTTTCATTTGTAAGTCATTCATGATGATACCTTAAAAAGCGAAACTAGTCGAGTTGTAATGGTCCGTATTGGGATTTTGTTTATTTAGATGATAGTCGGTTAGGGTAAAAATAATCGATTCTTCCTTTTAACTTTAAAAGGATGGTTTATTTCAAATGTCGAAACAAATAAAACGATGAATTACAAAATGAACGATTAATAGATACGATGTCGCGTATTTACGTTCTGAACATCCGCACTAACGCACTATTCACAGCGAGGTCCAGGCTAACACTCTCTGAATAACACTGACATCACTTAAAACTACAGAAAATGTTTGTGACACAAAAATTAGTTCACCGACGAATAGGAATCAAACCCGTTGGAGGAGATATCGTCCACGTTTCAGTTGAAGTACAAAGTTTCGGTCGGGAATAAACTGCATAATATTTACATAAAAGGACATTAACTAGCAATTAGAAACTAAATAAAACTATCGGTATTTGCTCCGTAATCTCGGCGACCGGAAATGTGCATGCGGAATAACAATGTGTTTAATATGTTTAACTTAAATGAAATTCTAATAAGTGATTACCGGAGGCCGGGACATTACACTCCTCCCGTTATGAAAAGAAAAGAAATCGAATTTGAATTTGAAATTGAATTGAAAAATAAAAATTTGATTTTTTTTTCTTAAAAAATGTTTACATGTGGATACAAAAATACAATATACAGAATACATAATACAAGCAATACACAATAGAAGAAATACATGATATAAAGATACATGATACAAAATACAAGAAAATACATAATTCAAGAAATGAAAAATATTAAAAGATTAAATAGTCTCATATATTTATGTGGATTAACTACATATTTGTTTTGTGCGAACCCAAATTTAATTCAGTGATCACGATTAATTCTAATTCGCTCGCTTCTTCGTAATGGTGGAGTTTGATTAACCGTTTCTGGTACTAAATTGGCATCTCTCATATTCGTAGGCATGCCTTCTGGAGCATGAGTGGCAACTCGATTTCTATTAGGGATTTGATTTAAGAATGCTTGGAATAATCTAGTGCGTTTAGTAATTTTATAAAAAATAAATAAGATTACAAAAAGAATTAATAAGTACGAAATGTAAGAGCTATGAATTTCAGGAATCCATGAATTGGATCTGGCATTTATTATATTCTCACTAGCTTTTACAATTTCGTCGAGTTTATGACTAGCCATTTTCAAATCATTATTGTCAATGTAGTTAATTTTTAGTTTCCCAAACGATACGTTTCTGAAATTGTCTAAAACCTTTTTGGAACAACATTCATGTTCAAGTATATTAAAATTTGGCAAGATATACCTTAAATTGCTTGTGAAATTATAAGTTGTACTGGAAAATGTAATGTCGCCAGTAAAAATTTTACAATTTGATGCTACCTGCAAGATTCCATTATTGGATATTATTAAATCAAAAGCTTCTCTATTGTTACAGGCAATTGAAACCGTTTTATTCAAGGGTGAAATGTATAACCAGGAATTTTGATCATGTAGGGTTTTCCAAAGAACGTTTTTTAATGGTATTAGTCTTGTGTTACAATACTTATTCAGTTTTCCGTTAATTAAAATATCGATTTCACATATGTTGTCTTCGGAAATGCGTTCGGGTGAAGTATGCAAAGGGGTATTGTTGAAAAATTGATTCGCCATCACGGAGCCGGGGACTCTAAAACGGTAGCATGTTTAAGTCTATCGAAATGTACTAAAACGTGTTTATTTTTTACTTTAATTGTACAGTTTGTGGGAGAGTTTATTTCAATAATTTTGTATGGACCCGAGTATCTAGGAGAAAGTTTTCTTGAAACACCCGGTTGAAAATGTTCGTTGCGTAGATAAACCGAATCGTCTACTTCGAAATTTGGGATTGCGGATTTTTTATCGTACTAGATTTTGTTTTTTTCTTTAGAAATCAAAAGATTTTTCCTAGCCAACTCGTGAGAGTGTTGGAAACGTAATTTTAGCTCGTCTACATAGCTATCATATGTGTACTTAAATTCAGGGGTGCGAGTTAAGTCTCTGGGTAGGTTAGGTTTATGACCGAACATAATTTCATATGGAGTGAATTTTGTAGAAGAATGAACGCAAGTGTTATAAGAAAAAGTAGCAAATGCAATATATTTATCCCAATCATGTTGCTCAGAGATATAGTTTTTCAAATAATCAGCAAGTGTTAAATGTGTTCTTTCGAGAGCACCATTGCTTTGAGGTCTATAAGCAGTTGTTAATGTGTGTTTGATTTTGAATAATTTGGAAACTTCTTTTAGTAAGACGGAAGTAAATTCTTTTCCTTGGTCCGATAATATGCACTTGGGAATACCAAATTTACAAATAAAATGTTCGACAAACGTAGTTGCTATATTAATGTGATTACATTTTTCGATACAATCTTTGGACTTATTATAATCTAAGTTTAGGTCCGTAGATATGAAGAATACCTTATTATCGTGTGATGTTGTAATATGTTCATCTTTGTCAAAAACGTTGGCATTTTGAATTATAGTATTTCCTAATTTTTCTATAAAGTCTCTGTAGGTATCTGAAATGGGATTAGTGAAATAAGTGTTTGAAATAGGGGATATAGTGTTTTTGGTATCAGTTTCGATTTTAATTCTACTAAGTGCGTCTGCGTTAAGATTTGTTTTACCAGGTTTATATTCAATATAGTAGTCGTATTCTGATAGACTTAAACGCCATCGTAGAAGTCGAGACGTTTGATCTTTTACGCTGTCAAGGTATTTTAATGCAATATGATCAGTAATGATTTTAAATCGTCGACCAAAAACGTAAGGTCTAAAATGTTTAACGGCTGATACTATTGCCAGTAGTTCTTTTGTTGATACGTCATAATTTTGTTCTGCTTTACTCATAGTTCTGCTATAATATGCAATTGGGAAAATTTCGTGAAGGTGGCCCTTGGGACAACACTGCACCGATTGCATACTGTGATGCGTCAGTAGTTACAGTAAACTCTTTAGAAAAATCGGGGTATTGTAAAAGTGGTTCGCTGGACAATAGGGTCTTTAGATTTTCGAAACAATCTTGTTCGAGGCTAGTCCATCTGAATTTTACATTTTTCTTTAATAGTTTTGTTAAAGGAAAAATTTGACTACTAAAATTTGGGATGAAACGCCTATAGTATCCTGCTAAACCGAGAAACGATTTAATATGTTTAGTGGTTTTAGGTTGAGGAAAAAGTTTTATACATGATACTTTATCGGGATTGGGGAGAACACCATTTTCAGTAATGAGGTGACCTAAATAAACGATTTCGTGACGTAAAAATTGACATTTTTCAGGCTTTAATTTTAAATTAAATTGTTCTAGACGAGTAAAAACTACGCGCAAATTTGCCAAATGGTTTTCTAGGTTGTTCGAAAATATAACGATATCGTCAAGATAGCAAAGGCAGCGCAGGTTGTTAGGTAAACCTGCTAATGCCGTGTTCATTAGACGTTGAAAAGTTGCAGGGGCAGATTTTAACCCGAAAGGCATACGTAAAAGCAGTTTTAGGGATATCTTTTGAGTGAATATTGATTTGGTGGAAACCGGAAGTTAAATCAAGAGTAGTAAAGTATTTAAACAGACCAAGTTGGTCGAGAATTTCCTCTATATTTGGTAAGGGGTAGGCATCGCCAACAGTTATGCTGTTTAATTTCCTGTAATCAACGACTAATCGCCAACTTTTATTTCCTTCGGAATCAGGTTTCTTAGGAACAATCCAGATTGGTGAGTTCCAGGGACTGAAAGAGGGTTTAATAATGTCTTGTTTTAGCATTGAGTCAATTTGATCGTTAACTTCTGATTGTAATGATTGAGGAAACCTATAAGATTTTGATTTGATAGGAATGTCAGTTGAGGTATGAATTTCGTGATAGACTAAATCAGTGCTAGAGAGACTATCTCCTTCTAAATGAAAAATTTGGTTAAATTCGAAACATAATTGAATTAGGGAATTATACTCTTCTGGATTAAGGTGAGCCAATTGCAATTGTTGTTGTAAAATTTTGAGTCTACTGGAATTATTATTAACAATCTCAAAGGAGGTATGTTGCAAATCGCAGTTATTGACAAGTTCGGGATTTGTTGTTAAAGGTTCAAAGTGGTTATTAGAATGGAAAATGTGAAATATTGTGTTATTGGGATTCCCGAAAATTAAGTGATTCTCTTCTAGGTTATGAATACATATGCAAATATTTAAAGCAAGGGCTGTAATTCTAATGACGTCATCAGTTGCAAAAGCATTTGCAGTATTCAGTATAGATTCTGCTTCTTGTGGCGAAAGACAGTTTTTGACATAGTCCGAATTTAATAAAAATGATTTAAGTGTTTCAACTGACTTAGACAAAGACATTAAGTAAATAATACAATGAAAGAAACAGTTACCGTCGGCAGGAACTTTTTGAGTTGTATAGTGTTTTGAAGGTTCAATGCATTTATGACTAAAAGTATAATTTGAGATCAGCTGATTACTAAACTTACTCGAAAAATTTATTACTTCGTTATATTTTTCTTTATTGGGGATGTGGACAGTATAATGATGTGGATAAAAGGGATTATTAATAGAGAATTCACAGAGAAATTTAACAATAACATTGATTGGAATATTTAATAACCCTGTGCCTAATAAAATTGTATTGATATGTAGCGGTTTGTCAAAAAAACGTGGAAAAATTTCTAGAAATTTTGTAAACTTTTGTGACCAGTTTGATGGGTTGCAGATTAAATTGATACAAATTCCGAATAGTTTTCCTTTTGTTATAGTAAAAAGACATTCTGTATTAAGGTTGTTTTGCGATTTCGTTTCCAAATTATGATTAATAAAATACTGTTCACCACAGTCAGACATTACCTCACCTGCAAAACCTTGATAACCAAAAGGTGTGCCATTAGGTTTTGTGGTACGGTCGTGAATAAAATGAAAGGTTATTTTGCTCTTTTTTAAAGCGGAATTAAAAAATGAAAAGATAGGTACAGAATAATCGATAGTATGTGGTTCTAATTTGTTTAAAATATTTAGATAATTATTGTAATATTTGATTTTGTTACAATCGCTATCACATGTATTTTTATTTACTTCGTTTTGAGGTAATTGCTTTATTGGGGATGTTGTTGGTTCAAGCGTGACAGTGATTTTATTGCATTCATAGTCTTTATCGCTGGAATTTAACAAAGTTGTTATCGCAGTATTATTAGTACTGTTCACTTTAACGATACTACTACATAAGTAAATTTCTGGAAATATTTCCTGTTTATTTACAATACCTTCTTTTAATTCTGGATTACTAATTGTAATGTTAATAACTTTTTCCATTCTTGCTTTTATAATAATTTTATCAGAATTGAATTCATTTTAATAATAAATTTAAAAATACGAAAACATTTCGTGAATCTACAACAATGAGTCTTACTAAGACTACAAAACAAATTAATTTGAAACAACTACTTCTCTAGCTAATACTTCGACAGACATTGAATAATACAAATTAATTTGCGTGTTACAAATAGTACAACTATTAAAGCAACACTAATTTGAATGAAATTATTTCTGTTGAACAAACTAATAAATGATAAAATGTACTTTAGATTGTTTAAATGTAACTATAACATGAAAAATTATGAAAAATGAATTTTAAACTGATTTCATTAAATTAAATTAGCAAAAGCAATTAAAAAATCTGTTTAAAATTCATTTTTCATAATTTTTCATGTTATAGTTACATTTAAACAATCTAAAGTACATTTTATCATTTATTAGTTTGTTCAACAGAAATAATTTCATTCAAATTAGTGTTGCTTTAATAGTTGTACTATTTGTAACACGCAAATTAATTTGTATTATTCAATGTCTGTCGAAGTATTAGCTAGAGAAGTAGTTGTTTCAAATTAATTTGTTTTGTAGTCTTAGTAAGACTCATTGTTGTAGATTCACGAAATGTTTTCGTATTTTTAAATTTATTATTTAATTTTCTACAACGAACTAAAGGATTTTAATACATTTTATTATTGAATTCATTTTGTTCAATATTTAAAGAATTTGGAGTTGGTAAATGCTTCAGAGGCAATTTATTTGCCTTTACATTATCATTTTTCCTATTATGATCTGCAAAATCATTAGTGGGTGAATTACAGGGTCTATTAATATCGCATTGATTTTTAATGGAATTTTCCGTATTTGAAACCATTGATTGTTTTTGTTGGTTAATTTTTTCATTAATTTTAATTTGATTAGGTTTTTTGATTGGATATGCATCTTTGTATAAAGTTCTTTTCATAGTATGTAAATCTAACCAAGAATTTCCAAATTGAATTTTATCGTTTCGATAATCAATAATTGAATCAAATTTTTTGAGAAAATCATTGCCAATAAGTCCATCTTGAGAAATTGGAAAAGAACTGGGAACTATATGAAATGTATGATCAAATTCATAATTATTTATTTCAAAACTTAATTTGCAATAACATAAAGTTTGAATTGGTTTACTAGATGCGTTGATTCCGTGCAAAGTAATTTTCATGTCATCAAAAACATAAACGTGGGGTTGCAATTTGTCTAATTTTATTAATGAGACTTCTGCGCCCGTATCTATTAAAAACGTACCCTTCGATTGCAATTGCAGTGAGTTTAAATTTACGTATGAAGAAATGGCGTCGACATCTAACGAAAGAATTCTGGTTTTTGGACTTGAGATGCTGTCCGGGGTTCGTCCCCAACCTCGGACTCCAAAAAGTTTAAATTTAACTGTTCTGAATGGGTTAAATCGGAATTAATGAATCTGTTATTAGAGTTGTTCGAATGTATTGGCTCATGAACTGAATTGTTATGGCCTTGTTGATTTGAAAAATTTGACATCGGTTTTTGTCGATGATTGTAATTTGGGTTATTTTTATTAAAATTTGTGTTTTGTGTTTGGGATTGTCGGGCTGGGTTATTAAAATTTTGAGAATTTTGAAAAGTAGGATTTTGTCGCCAGGGTGTAGAATTTCTTTGAGGGTTATTAGTCATTCTTTTTCGACAATCGTTTATCGAGTGACCGGATTTTTTGCAATAGTTACATGAAATTTGTGAATTTTGATTGTGATTTTTAAATTGATTGTACCTACAATTTGTGGTACTATGATTATTTTTATTGCATATATGACACTGATCCAAATTATTTTGAACATTTTTGTGAGGCAATAAAGATTCTTCGGCGGTTGCTACGTTAATGGCATTTTCTAACGAGTCGCAATTTCGCGCTCTCAAAATTATAGCTAAATCTCTATTTAGATTGGAAATGAAAACATTTAAGCACTGTTTGTTTAACAAATCTGCTTGAGCTTGTATAGCTGCATCATCTAACGTAACGTCTAAAGAATTGATTAGTTGTTGATATGTTTTTTTAATTTTTTGACCAAAAATTTCGGCAGTTTCGCCACTTTGCTGTTTGCAACTCATAAGTTCCGATTGTAATTGATTGTACGACTTTTTAACTGAAAAATTCTGGCGAAGCAACAATTTTAACTCATTCCAGGTGTTAGTAACTCGACTTCTAACGAGAGCACCTGCGTCGCCTGTGATTTTGTTTTTAATGTAGATTAACAGTGTTGCTCTTTGCTCGTTGGTTACTAAAATCATTGCATTATTACATTGGCCTATGAAATCCTCTAAATTTTTATTTTTTTGATTGTCAAATCTAGCTTCAGATAGGGTTAAAAATGCCAAATTTAAATTTTCCATTTTAAAGATTTGCGATTTTAGAATTAACTATATGTAAATGAATTTAACTATAAAGCGAATAATTTAAATTTATTAAATGCGAAAACACAAAATATGGGTCGCAAAAAAATAAACAAATATGTAATTTTTCCTACCTGACAATTAAAATGAAAATCACGATGAACATTGCACTGTTTTGTTGCTGGAAATTTCCTCTTGTGGTTGCGGATTGCTCGTTTTTTCTTGGTGTTGTGACGACTCGTTTCTTCCTTGGTGTTGTTGACGACTCGATTCCTCCTTGGAGTTGTGATGACTCGTTTCCTCCTTGGTGTTGTGATGACTCGTTTCCTCCTTGGTGTTGATGGTGACTCGTTTCCTCCTTGGTGTTGTGACGACCCGTGAACGTTTTCTTTTCTCTTGGATTGCAGATTAATCGTTGTTTTCTTTGTGTTGAGAACAATTTTTCCTTGGTTTTCGACGTTAAGGATGTGTTGCACCGGTGTAGTATGTCCGTTTACCGATTATAAACGACTTTTTACAGATTTTTTACCGACTGTATATCGACTTTTTACCCAATATTTACCGACTGCTACCGACTGCGCCAGTGTAATGGTCCGTATTGGGATTTTGTTTATTTAGATGATAGTCGGTTAGGGTAAAAATAATCGATTCTTCCTTTTAACTTTAAAAGGATGGTTTATTTCAAATGTCGAAACAAATAAAACGATGAATTACAAAATGAACGATTAATAGATACGATGTCGCGTATTTACGTTCTGAACATCCGCACTAACGCACTATTCACAGCGAGGTCCAGGCTAACACTCTCTGAATAACACTGACATCACTTAAAACTACAGAAAATGTTTGTGACACAAAAATTAGTTCACCGACGAATAGGAATCAAACCCGTTGGAGGAGATATCGTCCACGTTTCAGTTGAAGTACAAAGTTTCGGTCGGGAATAAACTGCATAATATTTACATAAAAGGACATTAACTAGCAATTAGAAACTAAATAAAACTATCGGTATTTGCTCCGTAATCTCGGCGACCGGAAATGTGCATGCGGAATAACAATGTGTTTAATATGTTTAACTTAAATGAAATTCTAATAAGTGATTACCGGAGGCCGGGACATTACAGAGTAAACAGAGAAAAATTGTGAAACAAAGTGCAATTTAATTTAAAAATTACACTTAGTTTGCTTTACAACTTTTCTCTATTTACTCGACTAGTTTCGCTTTTTAAGGTATCATCAAGAGTGAGTTACAAATGAAACTTTCTTTTGTAACACAAAAGTAGAGAAGTAGAGAAATAGAGAAAAAAACAAAGTGCAATTTATTTTAAACCTTCATCAATAATAGATTATATTATAATTGAAAATATTTACAACATGACGCCATCAACAAAAAAAAATGTAAGGTAAATTGTATTATTATACATCGCTTTATAATAATATAAACAAAAGAAATAAATGTGAAGGTCGCTCACTATTTATACCAAAATATCCTATCAATAATCTATTTTGGTAGACCATTTGGAGCCAGAGGCGATGTACGTGAGTCACAGTCCGTGCAATTTAGAAATTCCGATTTGGACATTTTCTATAAACATTTAGTTAAAGCGCAATTTAAATATTGACATTTCACACTGCCAAAACACAAAAAAAATAGTGGGCGTCACCATTAGATCATATCCATGTTTTATTTCATGAATTATTCCTAATACATCATAATTAAAATTGTTAAATAATTTTCACTCAAAAAATAAATATTTCCTTTCATTACTCAGTGATGTCTAATAAATTTTTTATTACGAAAACAAAGCGGCTATTTATGTACTGAATTATTGCGTACGAGAGGATTTGTTTGAAATCCCTAAAAAATAATGGACTGCCCGTTTAATTGTAAATTATTCAGTTTGCTATAATAATGGTGGTATTTGTAAATATCGGAACGTGCATAAAAAGCTCCCAGTAAGCTTTAAATGTTTATTTTCGGTCGGATTAAATAAACAAGCAATAATTTGGTGGCTGTAATTGTGTACGTTCTCCTCAATTCTGCATGTTTGTATTGAAGAGTTCAAGCACCTTATTTTACTAATAATAATACAATTTTGGTGTAACATTTTTATTACATTTTTTAGAAATTCCAGGAAGTTGTTTGATAAATGAAAGAGATATTATTGGAAAATACTGCTACATATCCGTGAATATAATGTGAAGACAAATTTCTAAATATATTATGTATATGAAATTTTTAAAACTTCTTAAAAACCACTGCCAAAAATCTAATGTAAATATGCAAGAACTTGAAAAAATCTGAAGAAGAATTTGCAGCATTTTCTTCTTCAGATTTTTTCAAGTTCTTGCATATTTACATTAGATTTTTGGCAGTGGTTTTTAGGAAGTTTTAAAAATTTCATATGCATAATATATTTAGAAATTTGTCTTCACATTATATTCACGGATATGTAGCAGTATATTCCAAATATATGGAGGAAATTCTGAAAAATTCTAGAACACTTCAAAATCTATAACAATTTTTTTAAATATTCACATAAATTACAAGCTGGAAAATTCACAAAAGTTCCTGAAATTATATTTTAACTAGAAAGAGGAATGCTTCAAAGTTTTAGTATCTTAGAATATAATGTAAAGAGACATTTCTAAAGTATTTTATGTGAAGTGAAATTTCTAAAAATTCTTCCTAAAAACCACTGCCAAAAATCTGCAGGAACTTTAAAAAAATGCTGGAAAACGCAAATATCTGGAAAAAATACTAAAAAATCTAGGACTTTTGAAAAAATCTTGCGATCCGTAAGAAAATATCTTGGAATATTCACATAAATTATAGAAAAATAAGCTAAAAAATTCTCAAAATAATTGAAGAACAATCCTTGAAATATTGACATAAATTACAAAAATTGTCTTCTGGATCACCCTTTATATTAAAATGATGAAAAATACTAAAATCTAGAAGGAAGTATTCGTAATTTTGGAAGAGAAATTCATAAAAAATTTCTTGAATACCAATCTAATCAAAGCCTACAGGAACTTGGAAAACTATGAAGAAGAAAATGCTGGAAAATTCAAAATATGTAATTCTGAAAAATTCTAGAACCCTTCAAAATCTATAACAATTGTTTTTGAAATATTAACAAGAATTACAGAAAAAAGCAAAAATACAGAAAAGTTTCTGAAATTATATTTCAGACTAGAAAACTAGAAACGAAATCTAGAAGAATGCTTCAAAGTTTTAGTATTCTAGAATATAATGTGAAGAAATATTTCTAAAATATTTTATGTGAAGAGAAAATTCTAAAAATTATTCTTATAAACCACTGCCAAAAATTTAATGTAAATCTGCAGGAACTTGAAAAAATCTGAAGAAGAAAATGCTGGAAATTTTCAATGTATGGAGGAAATTTCGAAAAATTCTAGAACACTTCAAAATCTATATCAATTTTTTTCATATTAACAAAAATTACAGATAGAAAGGTGAAAAATTCTCAAAAAAAATACAGATAAGTTCATGAAATTATATTTTAAACTAGAAAGGAAAGAAGAATGCTTCAAAGTTTTAGTATCCTAGAATATAATTTCTAAAAATTCTTCTTAAACATGACTGCTAAAAATCTAATGTAAATCTGCAGGAACATGAAAAAATCTGAAGAAGAAAATGCTGCAACAATACAAATATATGGAGGAAACTCTGAAAAATTATAGAACCTATATTTTTTTTTGAAATATTCACATGAATTACAGAAAAAAATCTGTAATATTCTCAAAGCAAAAATACAGAAAAGTTTCTGAAATTATATTTTAAACTAGAAAACTAGAAATGAAATCTAGAAGAATGTTTCAAAGTTTTAGTGATTTCTAAAATATATTATGTGAAGAGAAATTTCTAATAATTCTTAAAAATCACTAGCAAAAATCTAATGTAAATCTGCAGGAACTTGAAAAAATCTGAAGAAAATGCTGGAAAATTCCAAATATATGGAATAAATTCTGAAAAATTCTAGAACCATTCAAAATTTATAACAATTGTTTTTGAAATATTCACATGAATTACAGAAAAAAAAAGCTGGAAAATTCTCAAAAAAAATACAGAAGAGTTCTTGAAATTATACTTTAAACTAGAAACAACGAAATCTAGAAGAATTCTTCAAAGTTTTAGTATCCTAAAATATAAGGTGAAAAAAATAATTCTAAAATATATTATGCGAAGAGGAATTTATAAAAATTATTCTTAAAAACCACTGCCAATAATCTAATCAAAGACTACAGGAACTGGAAAAAATCTGAAGAAGAATATGCTGGAAGAATCCATATATATGGAGGAAATTCTGAAAAATTCTAGAACCCTTCAAAATCTATAACATTTTTTTGAAATATTCACATGAATTACAGAAAAAAAGCTAGAATATTCTCAAAGCAAAAATACAGAAAAGTTACTGAAATTCTAGTTTAAACTAGAAAACTAGAAACGAAATCTAGAAGATTGTTTCAAAGTTTTAATAATTTCTAAAATATATTATGTGAAGAGAAATTTCTAAAAATTCTTCTTAAGAACCACTGCTAAAAATCTAATGTAAATCTGCAGGAACTTGAAAAATTTGAAAGAAGAAAATGCTGGAAATTTCCAAATATATGACGGTAATTCTGAAAAATTCTAGAACCCTTCAAAATCTATAACAATTGTTTTTGAAATATTCACATGAATTGCAGAAAAACAAGCTGTAAAATATATAATGTGAAGAGCAATTTCTAAAAAATTTTCTTTAAACTCACTGCCAAAAATCTAATCAAAGACTACAGAAACTTGAAAAAATTCAAAATATATGGAGAAAACTCTAAAAATTCTAGAACCCTTCAAAATCTATAACAAATTTTGATAATATTCACATGAATTACAGAAAAAAAAGCTGGTTCTCAAAAAAATACAGAAAAGTTCTTGAAATTATATTTTAAACTACAAACGAAATCTAGAAGAAGGCTTCAAAGTTTTAGTATATTAGAATTTAATGTGAAAAGAAATTTCTAAAATATATTATGCGGAGAGAAATTTCTAAAAAAAATCTTCTTAAAAGCCACTGCCAAAAATCTAACGTAAATCTGCAGGAACATGAAAAAATCTGAAGACGAAAATGCTGGAACAATCGAAATATATGGAGGAAATCCTAAAAATATCTAGAACCCTTCAAAAACTATAACAATTTTTTGAATATTCACATGAATTACAGGAAAAAAGCTGGAAAATTCTCAAATAAAAAATATAGAAAAGTTCATCATATTATATTTAAACTAGAAACGAAATCTAGAAGAATGTTTCAAATTTTTAGTATCTTAGAATATAATGTGAACAGAAATTTCAAAAATATCTAAAACTTCTTCTTAAAAATCACTGCCAAAAATCTAATGTAAATCTGCAGGAATTTGACAAAATCTGAAGAAGAAAATACTGGAAATTTCCAAATATATGGAGGAAATTTTGAAAAATTCTACCACCCTTCAAAATCTATAGAATTTTTTTTTAGTATTCACATAAATTACAGAAAAAGCTGGAAAATTCTCAAAAAAAATACAGAAAAATTCCTGAAATTAGAAACTAGAAACGAAATCTAGAAGAATGTTTAGTATGCTTGAATATAATATGAAGAGAAATTTCAAAAAAAAAAATGTGAAGAGACATTTCTAAAAATTCTTCTTAAAAATCTAATAATAATAATAATAATAATAATAATAAGTATGGTAAATGCTGGAAAATGCATATATCTGGAGTAAATGCTAAAAAAATCTAGGACTTTTGAAAAAATCTTGCAATCTGTAAAAATCTTGGAATATTCACATAAATTATAGAAAAATAAGCAGAAAAATTCTCAAAATAACTGAAGAAAAATCCTTGAAATATTCACATACATTACAAAAATTGTGTTAGAAAATTATCAAAAAAATTATAGAAAAGTTCTTGAAAATATTTATTTAAACTAGAAATAATGGAAATAACAAGAAATTGGAACAGGAATATTCTCGAAATTCATTAAAAAAATGTAGAGGAATGCTGTAAAATTCTAGTATGATAAAAAAAAAATCGTAATTCTGGAAGACACATTTTTAAGAATTCTTCTCAAAAACCACTACCAAAAATCTAATAAAAGCCTGCAGGAACAAATCTGAAGTTTGAATATATTGGAAAATTTTAAACACCTCAAGGAAATGGCACAAATTTTTGGACTCTCGGAAAAATCTTGCAATCTATAAGAATTAATCTTGGCTTTTCAGATAAATCATAGAAATTACTAGAAAATTCTCAAAAATATTAAAGTTAAGTTCCTGAAAGAATAAGTATTAGAAATAGAAATGATGGAAAATACTAAAAATCAGGACAAGAAAATTCTCGAAATTTATAAAAACCTGGAGAAATTCTTCAAAGTTTTAGTATATAATTTTCGCAATTTTTGACGAGAAATTTCAAAGAATTCTTCTTAAAAAACCACTGCCAAATATCTGCAGGAACTTGAAAAAAGCGGGAGAAGAAATTCCTGGAAAAATACAAATATCTGGGGGAAATGCTAAAAAATCTAGAACCTTTGAAAAAAATTTCCAATCTGTAAGAAAAAAATCTTGAAATATTTACATAAATTACAAAACTTGTGTTAGAAAATTATCAAAAAAAATATAGAAAAGTTCCTGAAAATATTTATATATTTATTTTTATTTTTAGCCAACAGCCAAAAAGGTCAATTACAAAGTAAAATTAGCATTAAAAAACTTAAATTAATAATTAAAATGCAGATGACAAATTATACAAATTAATACATGAACAACAACAAAAACTTTCCAAACAAACAACAACATATGATTAAATATTTATTTAAACTAGAAATTATGGACATAACAAGAAATTTAAAAAGAAAAATTCTCGAAATTCACAAAAAAAATGTAAAATTCTAGTAAGAATTCTTCTTAAAATCTGCTGCCAAAAATCTAATAAACGCCCGCAGGAACGTGAACTAATCTAAATTGGAAAATACTAGAAAATTTTAAATACCTGAAGGGTATCTTAGAATATAATTTTCGCATCTTATGAAGAGCAATTTCTAAATATTCTTCAAAAAAACCAAAAGTCTGCAGGTACATTAAAAAATCTGGAGAAGAAAATGTTAGAAAAATACAAATATCTGGAGGAAAAGCTAAAAAATCTAGGAAAAAATCTGTAAGAAAAAATCTTCACATAAATTACAAAAATTCTGTTGGAAAACTAACAAAAAAATTAAAGAAAAGTAAAAGTAAAAGTAAATATATATTGGAACTTGAAATTATGGAATGTGTAAAATATCAGGACAAAAATATATTCAAAATTTATAAAATTCTAGTAACCTAAAAGAATTTTTGTAATTTTGGAAGAGAAATTCCTAAAAGTTCTTCATGAAAACCACTGCCAAAAATCTAATTAAAGTCTGCTGGAATTTGAAGAAACCTGGAGAAGAAAATGAAAAATCTAGGACCTTTGAAAAAATCAGAAAAGAAAAAAATCTTGGAATATTCACATAAATTACAGAAAAATGTACTGGAAAATCATTAAATACTTATAAAAAGTTCCTAGATATATATATATATATATATATATATATATATATATATATATATATAAAATTAGAAATGATAGAAAATAATATTTGCATATTTATATCATAAGTTTTTTTTAATATACTATGCACTGTACGAATACTAACTTTGTTTCGAGAGATACATTTCTTTTTTGTTGTTTTAGAAATCGGGACAAGGAAATTCTCGAAATTTATAAAAATCTAGAGGAATGGTGTAAAATTCTACTATCCTAGAAAAAAAAATTCACAATTTTGGAAAAAATATCCTAAAAAATCCTCTTAAATGAAAGCTCACAACAAGGTGAAGACATCTGGAGAAGAAAATGCTGGAAAATTCTAAACAACTGGAGGAAATTCTAAAAAAATCTAAGATCCTTAAAAAAATCATGGAATCTAAGAAAAAAAATTGGCAATATTTACATAAATTACAGAAAAATAAGCCGGAAAATCCTCAAAAGAATTGAAGAAAAATCCTTGAAATTATTATTAAAACTAGAAATGGTGGAAACTACTAGAAACCAGGACAAGAAAATAAATAACCACAGCCAAAAATTTAATGAAGGCCTGCATGAACGTAAATAAATCTGGAGAAGAAAATGCTTAAAAATTCCAAATACCTGGAGAAAATGATAAAAAATTTTAGGACCCTTCAAAAAATCTTGCAATCTATAAGAAAAAATTTCTGAATATTCACATAAATTATAGAAAACTAAGGTGGAAAATTCTCAAAAAAAGGAAAATCCTTAAAAATATATACTAAAACTATAAATGATGAAAATTACTAGAAATCATGACAAGAAAATTCTCGAAATTTATAAAAAAATCAAGAGGAATGCCGTAAACTTCTAGCATCCAAGAAGAACATTTTTGCAATATTGGAAAAGAAATGTGTAAAAAATTCTTAAAAATCACTGCCAAAAATCTAATAAAAGATTGCAGGAATATTAAAAAATCTGGAGAAGAAAAATCCAAATATCTGAAGGAATTGCAATCCATAAGAAACTATTTTATGATATTCACATAAATTACAGAGAAAAAACTAGAAAATTTTCAAGAAAATTAAAGAAGAGTTCCTGAAACGATATATTTAAATTAATAATTACGTAATAAAAATCGAGAAAAGGAATGCTGTAAAATTATAGTATTCTAGAAAAAAATCCAATTTTGGAAAAGAAATTCCTAAACATTCTTCTTTACAACCATTACCAAAGCTGGCATTAACATCAATAAATCACTTGGAGGAAATGCTAACAAATTCTATGGCTCAAACTCAAATCATTTACAGAAAATCGAGCGGGAAAATTCTCAAAAAAATGAAGACACGTTGCTGAAAATTTAATTAAATCTATAAATGATTGAAAATTCTGGAAATTTGGACAAGGAAATTATTAAAATTTATGAAAATCTAGAGGAATGCTGTAAAATTTCACAATTTTAGAAGAGAAATTCCTAAAAATTGTTCTTAATAACCACAGCTAAATATGTAATAAAAGCCTGTAGGAAGATGAAAAATATGGAGAGAAAAATTCTAAAAAATTCTAAATAGAACAGAACAGAACAATTCTCAAAAATATGAGAGTAATATACTAAGGAGATTGTAACGGGAGGATAACGCACATAGAGCCTTTTTGAGAATCGGTGATATATTACATGGCGGTGTGATAGAGAAGAGTTGAAGAGGATGCGGGGGGCTCAGACCCTTAGCTACTGAGGGTAGAAATAAGAATTGTAACCAAGAGAGAGGAGGGAAAGGAAGAGTGAGAGGAGAGAGAGGAGAGCGAGGGAAAGGCGTTGATTTGGATAAGAGAGAAACTGAAAGAGGATACATAGGAGAAAGTAGGATCAATGAATCAGTTGGAGTAAGCCATAGTGAGTTGTGGCAGGAGGAGGAAGATAAGGGGGGAGAAAAGAGCGGGCGGTTTGATCGAGAATACAGAAGGGCAAAGACAGAGGTGAAGTAAGAAAGACAATTATTGTGAACAGAGGCGAAAGAGAGGATTAGAGAATGTTACGTTGTTGTGTGCGAGGAGAAAAAAAAGAGTTATGTGAAAAAGAAGATGGAGGACCTAAGAACTATTGAAAACGAGGCGAAAATGTGGAGAAAATGAAGAGCGGGGGAAAGAAGAGGCATGCGTAGGTGGAGCTAGAGAAGTGGGCTGAGAAGGAGAGAAATCGGGAATCAGGAAGAGGAGTAGGAGGAGGAGGAAGTGGAGAGGTGGTAGACTTTATAGAGAAGGGAGTAGAGAGAGCTTTCGATGAGTTTTAAAGGGGGACAGCGCCGGGGCCCGAAAATTAAAAAAAAATAGGAAGTGAGAGGAAGAAAAAGTCCAAGGAAATTTTGCACCGGGTATTGAGAAGGAAGGAGAAGATCCTGGGATTGAGGAGGTTGGGGGCAATATGTTCTATACACAAGGAAGGTAATAGGTAACAGGAATCACAGGCAGACTTCAGAATGTTCTTCCAGTCAAACCCTAAAGGGATGTTCCCATTTATTCCAGAATTTCTTCAACTTCTTGCTACAACTGTACATATTTATTTTACTATTGATACTTCATTCAATAAACATTTTGCTTAAAATTTGTGTATTTTATTAATGTGAACATGACATTTATTTATTAATTAGTGATGATGATTGTGAAGAACAGGCTGGATGAGTAGGTGGAGGTGAGGCAACTGATGCCAGAAGTACAATGAGGTTTTAGTGTGATTGGAGGATTAAGGTTTTGATGCTGGCGCATTAGCGTATGCTTGTGACATGATATTATGAAAGAACAATCGAAAAGGCGTATGAACTATGGAATGCGTGTGTGAGGCCGGAGTAGGTATGAAATGTTGGAGAGAGAACAGTGGTGATTCCTAAAGCAAATATTGAATGTGGAGAAACACATGGACACCTAAATATATACTGCCTCGGGAAACGAATAAGAAGAGCGTGTCAAGTCAAAAGATAGTTTCATGTCATACCTGGCCACTCATCGGGTATGAAATGAAACTGTGAGAGGAGATTGGTGGAGGAGGTATGAAAGGGAAGCATGGACACAGTGGGTAGATGGGAACGAAAAAGAGGATACTGTATAAAATGGTGGGTTTGTCAGAGGGGATCGTGACGTGAACGAGAAGGCGAAGGAGATCAAGAGGCAAGAGAGGCAAGGAAGTATGAAGACGAGGGGATTAAATGAGGGCTATAGGGAGTGGCAGGTACATGGGAGAAGGTACCTGAAGGATAACCGTTCCGTAAGAGGGTGACCTTGTCAAGGAAGAGATGCAGGATGAAGAAGGGGAAAAGAAATGGATGTGCGAAGGATACGGAGAATGCGTGTTATGTGACGAGAAGTATAAGTGGATCATCTGTCAGAGAAATGCAAGGTAGTAGAAGAGGATTTTGTAGAAGCGGGAGAGAGTAAATGAGGGAAGACGAGAAAAGGGTAAAGATATTGACTAGACTGAGGTCGAGAAGGAATGAAGAACACAAAACTAGCAGAGTATAGTTTTAAGCCATGTATTAAAATAGAGGAAAATGCCAAATAAAGGTTAAAAGTCTTGTATTATTATTATAATTCTAGAGCACATACTCTATAATGTTAAAACAGAATTGTTCTAACAAAATAAAACAAAGAAAGTTATCTTAAAATTGAAGATAAGTTACTTGAAAAAGGTTTTGTAATCTGGAAGAAAAATTCCTAGAAAATAAAAAAAAATACTGCAAAATTCTCAAAAAATATGAAAAATAATTTGATGAAAAAAATGATTAAAATAAAACTAAATATGCTGTAAAGTATGAAATTTATGGAAAAAATAAAAGAGAATTTTAAAAACCTTGCGAAAAAAAATCAAATATTTTGTAAAAACCAGTGGTCGCAAATTTAGATTTCTGGAAAATTCTCGCAAATTATAAGTAAATTACTTCAAAATTCTAAGAGTCTGAAATTTGATAAAGCGAAGCAAGATATGTTCGAAAAAGATAAAAGATATGCTGCTGAAAAATTTAAACTAAATAAAAAAAATTAAAAGTATAAAAAATTTCGGGAGAAATACTTGAAAATTATTGAAATCTTGACAACAAAAATTAAGAATCCTCTAAAAAAATTGTCGCTATTTTGAAAACTACATTTCTGGAAAGTTGTTGACAAATGGGAGACAATAACTTGAAAATTCTAAGAATGTGGAACAAAAATTATAAAACTTTTTTAAAATTTATTATATCTTTAAGAAAAATTTGACAAATAGAAAGAAGGAAAATAACATAAATTTAAAAGAAAATATTAAATATTAATATTTAATTTAATGATTGTAGTAAATTGGAAGAAAGATTTTAGAATACTAAAATTTCGAAACCAAAATTATAGAAAATTCCGTCTTTTTTTTAAATTCGGATACGATAAATTAAGTAATTGCAGGGTAAAAACGTTGCTGAAAGAGAAAATTGATTGAATTTATTACCATATTTTCACTTATAATCATAAGTGAAAATATGGTAAAAAAACATGGAAGATACGTTGCTGAAAATTTTAAATAAAACAAAACTAAATGTGCTGAAAATCAGTGTTGAAATCTAACAAAAATATTATGTCTTTATTTAACAATTACTTGCACAAAATTGGTCACTGTGATCACCACTTTTTGTAAATTTCACAGATAATGTCGTAATAATGTTTTTCTTATTAATAAGCTTTATTTGCACTTATTATATAACTCAAAAATACCAGAACAGATTCGGTATTTAAAAAAATCTTACGACACACAAATTATCTTATGGTTACGTTTTTTTTATTACAATTTAATATTTCTCCAGTCTTAATTACTCCAACTAGAATATTACGACACGTTGTGTTTTCTATTTATTAATAAAATGTATTAAAGTCCTTTACGTTGTACAAAATTTACTAATAATTACAATTTTTGTAGATTTACGAAATATGTTCGTGTTTTTCTAATTATTTTTTAAATTATACTGGTATATGTAAGTTATTAATTTTTAATAAAACATGCAGCTATCGAATAAATCATTAACTTTATTTGTCATTACGTTATTACATCGTGAAGTAGATGTTATAGGGACCATTAAAAATACGCGAGCGGATTGTTATTTATGCACATTGCCAGATTCGCGCTGTGTGTAGCAGTTTATATGCAGAATTTAAAAAAATAAATAAATGAGAACCATTAAAATATGCAGTGAATTATAAACGGATGAAATGCTGAATATTTACGGCGACCGCATCGTAAATAATGTTCCACATTCAGCGATGACGAGCATTAATGTGCCCTCGGGTCTTCACAGAACCGAATACGGGGGATAGTTCAGAGGTTACTGTTTAAACTCAAATTTCTCATTAGGGGATGTATCAATATCAAAACGAAATCGATTGGTCTAATGTATTATCTAAGGGTATTCATTAGAGGATCCATTGTGTTTGAGATATAATAAGGCGTAATTGATATAATTTAATGTTTCGGAATATAGTAATAACTTGGGGTACAACGTGTTAATTACAACAAAATATATGCCTGTAATTCTTTAAATACATTATTCATTATTTTCATTTTAAGACTATGTAGAAATTTGGTGTAGTTTATTGTGAAAATTTTACTCATTTTATGTCATTTTTTATTTTCTGCATTTTAGAAATCGTTCTAAATAGAAAAACAATTGCAACTATCCTGGAATCCTTTGAATACATTATTAATTGATTTTTTTATAAGTATATGTAATTTATTATGAAAATTTTAAAATAATGACATTTGAACATAATTTGTGTATTTAGATTAAAACTAAAAACACTAGGATGCTTGAAGTCATAACTTTGTGATACATCTTGAATTAAGAACCTTATCAGACGATAAATAGAACTATACTTTTTGATATTAAGAAAGAATAGTTTTATTTATCGTCTGATAAAGTTCCTAAAAACACTTGGTTTGCTTCAAAAAATGTTTTTTATTTCTTCTTCGACTAGTTTCGAAAATATGCCATTATCAAGAAGTAATGAATAATATAATAAAATTATTGTGAAGCAAATCAAGTGTTTTTAGTTCTAATCAAAATAGTTCAAAAATGTTTCACCACGGATTAAATGAGCAATTAATTAAAGATATAACTTGTGTATTTTAATCTATCTGACAACCTAATTTTATTTTAATCTTTTGGATCAATATTTAACAGAAAAAAAGGTTTATTCTGAACATATAAAAGGAGTCACCATTAACATCCTTTATTCCAATTTGAATATTAATGACAAATGCCAATTATTAGAGTTTGCACTCATTATATTAAGAATTCTAGAATTTGTCATCATCTTATGCTTCATTTTTCGGATTACAAAAACTTTAAAATTTTCCAGCAATTTTTTTATTATTTCGTCCTTTATTTTATACGAAATAGTTTTATTTTATTTTATGGAAATTTTAGCAATTTTTTCTTCCAAAATCTATAGTTCTAGTATTTCATTTCCAAATTCCTAGAATTTTCCAATAATTTCTTTTCCATTTTAAGATATTTTAAGAAATTTTACATCCTAATTGTAAGAATTTTCATCCAGTATTCTAGAATTGTGCAGCATCTTATGCTTTATTTGTCGGATTTCATTAAAAAATTTTAAATATTTTCAATTCAAGTTCTCATTCATGTTTACGTAGTTTTCTTACATTTATCGAAATTTTGTTTTTCAAGGTTTCTTCATTCCAGAATTTTTCAGAATTTCTCTTAGAAATATCTACAAGTTTTCCAGTGATTTCTTTTTCATTTTTCAATAATTTTGCAAGCGTTTCTCTTCTAAGTTTTGTAAAATTTCATAAAGGGTTCTAGAATTTTAAGCATATTTTCAAGATTTCTAAAATTATTCATTTCATTTTGTCGGATTTCTCTTAAAAAATCTTTATAATTTTCTAGTAACCTAACACCCATTTTTAGAAAGTTTTCTTCCTTTATTTCATTGAAATTCAGCAAATCTTGTATTATTTTGACAGAGTTTTTGGGGAATTTTACTTCTAATTATAAAGTTTTAGAAATTTTCTTTCAGATTCCTAGAATTTCCATGTTTTCAAAATTTTACAGAAATATTTCTTCCAAATTTCGAGGATTATATATTATTTAGAATTTTCCAGAGCTTAATTTTTTGGGATTTCTCTTCAAAATGCAACAGCTTTCTCTCAATTCTTAAAGATTTTTAAACGATTTACTTTTTATCTTATCTGATTTATACAGTAAGTCTTGTCTTATCTTGTTGGAATGTTTCAGTAATTTTTCTTCAAAATTTACAAGTTCTTAAATTCTACAGAATTTCTCTTCTGGATTCCTAAAAATTTCTATTAGTTTATCTATAACTTTTTGATAATTTTGAAGAAATTTCTCTTCCAATATGTAAGAACTTACACCGAAAATTCTAAGATCTTATAGCATTCTTAAAGAATTTTTCAGTATTTCTTGCTTTATTCTGTCAGATTTCTTACTGTTATTTAGAAATTTCTAGCAACCTATGAATGAATCTCTCACTTTCTAACAACATTCTTTTAATTTTTAGAGAATAAAGAATTTCCTTTAAGGATTCTACAATTTTTAAGCTATTTCTTTAATTTACTAAAATTTATAGCCAAAATTTTGAAATCACATTTAAACATATCTTGTGTTTTTTAGTTTTTCGCATTTTAGAAATCATTTAAAAATAGAAAAACAAATGCTACCATCTTGGAATTCTTTTAATACATTAATAATCGTTTTTATTTTACAATTTCCAGACGTATTTCTTCCAAATTGAGAGAAATTTCTAGAATTTGTACTCATTATCTTAAGAATTCTAGAATTTTTCATCATCTTATGCTTTATTTTGTCGGATTACTTTCAAAAACTCTAAAATTTTCGAGCAATTTTTTTTATTATTTCTTCCTTTATTTTATTTTATCGAAATTTTCAGCCTTTTTTCTTCCAAAATCTATAGTTCTTGTATTTTCTAGTGTTTTATTTCCAAATTCCTAGAATTTTCCAATAATTTATTTTTTATTTTAAGATATTTTAAGGAATTTTGGGTCCTAATTGTAAGAATTTTCATCACGGGTTCTAGAATTTTTAGAATTTTCTCCAGTATTCTAGAATTTTGCAGCATCTTATGCTTTATTTGTCGGATTTCTTTAAAAAAATTAAATAACTTCAGTAAGTTCTCATTCACATTTAAATGTTTTTTTTTTAACATTTATCGAAATTTTGTTTTCATGGTTTCTTTCAAATTCCAGAATTTTTCAGAATTTCTCTTACAAATGTCTACAAGTTTTCCAGAAATTTCTCTTTTACTTTTTAATAACTTTGTTAAAGTTTCTCTTCTAGGTTTTGTGAAATTTCATAAAGGGTTCTAGAATTTTAAGCATATTTTTTTAAGATTTCTTAAATGATTCAGCATTTCTTGTTTCATTTTATCGGATTTGTCTTCAAAAATTATGATAATTATCCAGCCTCTTCCTATACATCTTTCTTCCTTTATCCTATCGAAATTTTCCAGAAAATCTTGTTTTATTTTGATACAATTTTTTGGGAATTTTTCTTCTGAAATATAAAGTTTTAGAAATTTTCTTTGAGATTCCTAGAATTTAGATTTTTTAATAATTTTAGAGATATATTTCTTCCAAAATTCAATTTTGATACAATATTTTGGGAATTTTTCTTCTGAAATATAAATTTTTAGAAATTTTCTTTGAGATTCCTAGAATTTGCGTTTTTTAATAATTTTAGAGATATATTTCTTCCAAAATTCAAGGAATCTATAATTTAATATAAGATTGTTAGAATTTTCCAGCATCAAGTTCTTCAGTTTTTTGAGATTTCTTTTCAAAAAACAGCAACTTTCCCACAATACTTAAAGATTTTTGGACCATTTCCATTTTATCTTATCTGATTTATGAAGTAAGTCTTGTTTGATTTTGTTGGAATTTTTCATCAAAATTTAGGAGTTTTAATATTTTACAGAATTTCTATTACAGAATTTTCCATTAGTTTATCTTTCATTTTTGATAATTTTGAAGAAAACTAAAATACAGCGGTATTTCCAATCAATTGCACAATTTAAAAGTAATCTGGTTCTTGAGATGAAATACTCAGTCTTGTTGGAAGTACATTTTTATTTGCTTTTGCAATCAATACGCTTTCATAAAATATTAAGATATTATTCCCTATTAAAATTACTTCTCCTATTGTACACTTCATTTAAAGCTCTCCCATTTTAGGGTATAATATGATATGCTTTAGTGAATACCTTCAAAATATGACACCGTTTGTCTCTATATGGTTTGAATTTATGAGTTTAACTATTTTCAAGCTGTTTAAAAATAAGAATCTACTAAATTTTACGAGAGGATGTTTTGGAATTTGCTGAATACAATTAATAATAATTTTACCTTCTATTCTTCTTTTGGTCTACTACTACTACATTCTATTAAATAATGTTTTAGCGACGTTCAGAATAAATAGTTTTGTGTACCTTAAATAATTTTTTTATTTATAATTAAATTTTTTTCTGATATTACTGTTGCGTCTGTTTAGACTCAGTTTCAAAAATTCGTATTTAAACCACTTTTAATTTTTAGAATATATCTTTTATAGGCTAATATTTCTTTATCAATGAAATTAATAAATGTCCTAAGGGAATTGTTTAATCCTCGTACATTCCGCATGCATGTCTGTTGGCAATACGGACTCTGTAATTACTAGTATCTTGGGCAATATTTAAAGTCTATCTGTGTTTGTGTGTGTGTGTTTGTGCTTTGCAATATTGTATTTGCGCGGTGGGCTTATCATCGCAGGCCATATTGCATGAAGTCAGCCCATAAGCCATCAGCCGTCGGCCGCTGGCAATAAACCAAATCAAAACGTGCCGCGTATCCACTCAAACAGATTTCCCTTCATGCATCTTAAATGAGTTTCGAGCTGCAGTTCAATTGTGCATTTCAAATGGTGTATAATGTATGATTAAATTCAATTCCGTCCACGTTTGTAATTATCTATCGTTTCTGTGTGTAATTTCAATAAGGTCTTCCTTTATGGAGGAACTGTGTTTCTTGATAAGTTCAAATATGGCAATTATCATCAATTTAATTAATTTAATTTTGATTGTCGTGGATATTTTGTACTCTAAGTAAATTTGACTATGGTTTTATCACTTTTTACTGTACTTTCCCTACATCTTTCTGAAAAAACATGAAATTTTCGCAAAAAGAAAAAGAATTGCATTCAAATAGTTTAAATTACCTAGGAATCCTATTCGATCATAAACTATCCTTTAAACAACATGCCCTATCCGTTAAAGCCAAAGGAAATTTAAAAAAATAAATTTTACAAAGAAAAAACCTATAGACTATTGAAAACCATCAAAATATCACTTTAAATTTGTTTAATATAGTTGAAAATATACAAAAAGGGAAATAATTTGATAATTAAAAAAGATTAAAATTAGCTTTAATATAGTTTAAACTTTTAATTGAACAGTTCTTAACAAAAGAAAAATAGAGAAATATTTCTCAAAAAAATTTAAAAGGAATCGAAAACATTTTTTGTAAATTTTCAAAAGATATTTAAATTTATTGAAAATAGCAAAAATTAAAAAAAACACATAATCAATTATATCCAGGCTCAATAAATTATACCCTCCTTTTATCTAACGTACTCTTGACCTACCCTAATAAACTATGCGTTAACCTCGCTTAAACTCCAGCGTACTCTTGACCTACCTCAACGTGAAATTTATTTGCACGGGTTAGGAGACCAATCGTACTCCTAACCCGTGCAAATAAATTTCACGTTGAGGTAGGTCAAGAGTACGCTGGAGTTTACGCGAGGTTAACGCATTGCACTGTTTATTGTGGGAGGTCAAGAGTACGCTAGAACATCTTATGATCAAGAATATTTTAAGTTAATTGTATTCACTTAATATTCAGTTAGTTTTTTAAGAATGTAAAAAAAGAACACTTGAAATTAATGAAATATCAAAGCACTAAACCAATTGAATTTCTAAAAAATAACAATTGCAACTACTAAAATTTAAAAAAAAAAATGATAATTGAACGAAAAACATATTTAAACAAATTATTAAGAAAAAAATGTTTTAATTTCTAAAGTGAGATTCTAAAAAACAATTGGAGTTATTAGATATAAAAAAAAATAATTGATAGAAAAAAATATGACGAGGTGATTTAGAAAAATAAAGCAAAAGCTTAAAACAAATTAAACATCACTCCAGAAAATAATTAAAATTGTTAGAAATAAAGGAAAAAAATTCAATTGGAAATTATTTTAAATAGTTACAATAAAAGCTTGAAATTATTAGAAATTTATATAAAGAAAACAGTTGACAATGCCTAAAAACAATCAATTAAAGCCTGATGAACGAAAATAATGATAATTAGTAAAAATAGTTGAAATTTGCCAGAAATAATAACAATTGACAATCAATAATAGCATTTGAATATTAACGATAAAATCAAAAATTATTTTAAAAACAGTTGCATTAAATCAAATATGTTAATAAAAATTAAATAGACATTAAAGAAAGAATAGCAAATGTAACGAGAGGAAATAATTAAAAATTAACAAATAAAACAGTTTATATTGAAAAAAATGTGATAAAATAATTGAAACTTTTAAAAATAACTAAAAACGTTAAAAACACTACAGCATTTGAATGTTATAGAATGTATTGATTCTATAACATTCAAACTAACTATTTAATTCTGTAAACAAAAACAAATTATTGGAAATTTGCAAAGAAAAAACAATCGACAAATGATCTAAGCAGGTGGACATTGATAAAAAAAATTACGATCGAAAACAATTGAAAGTTATAAAAAAACAGCTGAACGCATTAAAACAATTGAATGCCATTTCAGATGTCAATTACAATTGTTGAAAAGAAAAGAATCGTCAGTTGACGAAAGAGAACAAAAGTCAAAATAAAATAAAAGTCAAAATCATTGATTGCCAAAAAATAGTTAAAACTGTAACTGTTGAAAATCTAAAAACGGATTAAATTTATAATAAAAAAAATAGATTACTTAGATTTTTTTATAGAAAATTATGAAAATTAGAAATACAACAAAAAAAAACAGTTTTAATTTGATCGATAAAATTGGTTAAATATTAAAATAAGTGCTAAACAATTGAACATCTCTACATAAAACAATTGAACACTTAAATATTTGATGGTTTGAGCGTTTACTTCGTAGTACATCTTGAATGAGTTGTAATTGAAACACGAATCAATTACAATTGAACACTTACAAAACTTGAACATTACATCAAGAATAAATTGAAAGTTTTGATAAACAAAAACTTTTAAAATCAGTTGAAACTGCCAAAAAACACACAATAAATATTCAAAGCAATTGGAAAAATAGGAACGAAAACAATTTAAAAAAATAGTTAAAAGCATAAAAACAATTAAATGTCATCACTTAAAATTGTTGAAAAAAAAAACAATTGAATCAGTTAAGAAAACTGATTTAAAAAAAAAATATAATTCCAAGAAAGTGTTTAAATAATTTATTAAAACACTAAAAATTTTGCCAAACTAAAAACTGTTGAAAATTAAAAAAAAGAAAATATAAATATAATAAAACATGAGTTTTAGTAAATATACAAATTTAGAATTACAAAAAAATAATAATTTTCCTGAAAACAGTTAAAATTTTATGAAAGCATAAAAATAGTAAAAAGAAGTTAATCTAATTAGTTTATCCTTGCGAAATAAAACAAAAAAAATAAGAAAATTAATTCAAATTTGTTTTAAAATAATTGGAAATTAACATAAACAAAAAGTTGTCAACAAAAGAACTATAGGAAGAAAAATATTGGCACTTAAAAAACAATTGGCAGTCCCTAAAAGCAATTGACGATCAATTAAATCGTGATGAATAAAAACAATTGAAAATTGATAAAAATACTTAAAATTGCCATAAAATATATTAGAAGCTTGTAAAAGATATAGTTAGCATTTTCTAAAAACAATTGATAATCAATTAAAGCGTGCCGAATGAAAACAGTGGACGATTATTAAAAATAGTTAAAATTAGAAAAAAATATATATTAGAAACTTGTAAAAAAAACAATTGACGGTCAATTAAATCCTGACGAATAAAACCTATTGAAACTTGATAAGAATAGTTCAAATTATTAGAAAAATGTATTAGAAACTTGTAAAAACCAATTGTCAATCCCTAAAAATAATTGACGATCAATTAAATCTTGACGAACGAAAACAGTTGAAATTTTTAAAATTAGTTAATAGAAACTTGCAAAAAACAGTTGACAATCCTTAAAAGCAATTGATAATCAATTAAATCCTGACGAATGAAAACTATTGAAAATTGATCAAATTAGTTAAAATTACTAAAAAATATATTAGAAACTTGTAAAAAAAACAAGTGACAGTTTCTAAAAACAATTGACGATCAATTGAAGCTCGACGAATAAAAATAATTGAAAATTATTAAAAATAGATAGCATCACAAAAAAAATGTTAATTTGTAAAAAATATATTAAGAGTTTGTAAAAAAACATTTGACAATCTTTAATAATAATTTACGACCAATTAAAGCTCAACGAACGAAAACAATTGAAAAATGATAAAAATAGACAAATACATATTAGAAGTTTGTAAAAAAGAAACAACTGACAATCTCTAAAAGCAATGGACTATCAATTAAATCTTGACGAACGAAACCAATTGAAAATTGGAAAAAGTAGTTTTAATTATTGGAGAGCTTTTCAAAATTAAATTTTCTAGAAAAAAAATTAAAATTGACATTTGTTAAAATTAAAAAATATTTTATCACAGTTGCATTAAATTTGTTTAAAAAAAAAAATTTGAAAATGGATAAAATCAGTTGAATATTAAAGAAAATAATAGCTAAAAGAAAACAATTAAAAACTATTATTAAAAAAGGTTTATATTGAAAAAAAGTGCTAAAACAATTATATGTCCCTATAGAAAACAATTGAAAACGTTTAAAATCATATAGTGTTTGTCAACCAACGTTTTTCTTTTTCAAAAAGCAATAAACAAGTGATAAAATCAGTTAAATCAGCTAAATAAATTAACAAATAAGTAAATAAATAAATTAATTAATTAATTAAATAAATAAATAAAGTAATTGTTTGTTTTGCATCAATGAAAAAGTTTAACGTGTTAAAAACACAAAATTAAGCGAATGTTATGAAATTGTTAAGATAAAACAATTGACAAGCAGTTGGTCACTGTCAAAAAAATGACAAACGCAAATAATTGAAAATTATAACAAAAAACAGTTGAGTGCCATTTCAGATAATAATTTTTTAATTGTTGAAATAAAAAACAATTGACAACAAGTAAAATCGGTTGACGAAAGGATACGAATTATTAAAAAAAAGTAAAATTTAAAAACAAAATAAGTTTTGATGATGCTTTACTGACTGGAGGGTAGGATAGAGGCCATCCACCCACCCTGCATATACATATTAGCTTTAATTTTAATTACAAAATTGAAAAAAATTGAATAAAAGCAATTGACAAAGTAAATTTTTTTAGTGTGTTAATTAATAAAAAATTATATACAAGGATTTATTGTTTTTTAAGCAGCAGCAAAATGATCAACTATTAGTAATTAAGGTTAATATGTATATTTATGGTAGGTGGGTGGTCTCTAACCCACCTTTTAAACAGTAAATCATAAGCGATGGTTTTAATTAAAAGTTTTAAAATTTCCTTACATTTTTCTCGAAAACTATGAAGTTTACGAAAAATGGCTTTTCTAAACAATTTGCTCAATTTTTGATTCTTTATAATTACTTCTTGTATAAATTTCATGTAACTCCTATAGTTTATTACGAATAGGCAAAAAAAAACAAAATTTTTAATTTTTAATTTTTTCTCGCAAGTTAAGAACTTTATGAAAAACATGTTTTAAAACTTGTTCAGTTTCTCATACTCCTTAACTTGTGTTAGAATTGTTTTGTAATATTTTCAAAATTTAGAAAAATATCGAGAAAAAAACAAAAATCGCCTCGAGTAAACCCACTTCCGGTTTATGAATGTTGACTAAAAGCTTTTCAGTTCCAGTTTTTAATGATAAAACCTTAAATTTAAAGTTTCATCTCAATCAGATTAGTTTTTTAGATACAGCGACCACAGGTATTTGCATAAAAACAATACTTTCCTTATATATACTATATAGGGAAAGTAATTAAGCTAATTGATGAGTAATCACCAGAGATGTCCTAATTTTACATATTCTCTTCACTTTATCCCTAGACTTTGTTAAATAATTAACTTATTGTCAATGTAAAAGCATGTACGTTAGATTCTATTTATATATTCTTGTTCGGCTTCGCAAAGACGGACCAATTTTAAAGTTACCTTTAGATCAAACTCTCTCCAAATTTTGAGAGATAGAAAATGTTCCTCATTATAGTAATGCCACCAGATGATATTGCATCTGAGGAGATCTTTGCTCAGAGCTATTCTCGTAACAACAAAAGTCAGTGTTCGGTACCATTACCACTTCGCATCGATAACCTCCCCTTCTAAAGCTAAACCAGTTTTTGTCACTCGAAGTATGTCCTTCGACAACAGTATGTTGACACCATAGGGGATTATTTAAACTTGAATCACACGCAAGGCTAAATTTTCACTTGTCGATCGCTCAGGCTCATATTTAATTCCGCATCATTGTGTTTTATAACCAGATAGTACTATGACCAAACTTGGTGTCGTTTTTGATGCTTCGGAAAAATCTGATAAAGCCTCAATGATATGCTATTAAGTGGTCCAAAGTTGCAGAATGACAATTTTTTTTTACTTATTAAGATTCAGAGCTCATGCTGTTTTATTCACCGTCAATTTTAAAATATGTTTCGGCAAAAATTTGTTCATTCGGAACAACAAAAATATCAATTGATAGTGTGACGTTTCTCCTCTAAAGAAGAGTTAGAGGTGTACCATTTAAGGAAATAATCACAATTTGGTAGAAAAAGTCCTAAAAAAAATAACAGAAATTTAAAACAAAAATTATTGAAAAAAAAATTGAATCCTCTAAGAAAATTCTTTTAATTTCGAAGACAAATTAACAGAGGGAAGCAAAATTACTAGAATTCTCAAAAAAATTCTCGCAATTAGAGAAGAAATACTCACAAGATGAAGCCGATATGTGGATACAGCAAATCGATCAATCTTGGGCCGAAGTAAACAAAGAAACATTTTCTTTGTTGAATACAAACTTGTCGATAAGCACCACCAATCACAACACCACTTTCTTTCAAAACATAAAGGTGAAGGGACATATCCGTGCCAACATTGCACTAGTCCAAACAATGTCCAGAACCGCCAGATTAAATCTTACCGTCCCGCAATTCATAGACCATATTCCAATGGCAGGTACCAATTATTCAACTCCATGAAAAACTCTTAAACATCGGTAAGACAACAAACGACTTCTCATTGCTCAACTAGAGTAGCGGTTATTGATCAGCCAATCCGCAAAACCAGGCTAATGTAAGTGCCTCAACTATACCAATTGGATTTCATTATGAAAACAGGGAATGAAAATGACCTATCAGAATTCTGGAAAATGGCGGAAACGGCCAATCACCGCAGAAGAAGAAAAATGTGAAGAGATTTACAATCCTACAGTGGAATGCAACTACATTCAGAATCAACTAAACGAGAACATACAGAATTTACAATATACACAGAATTATTTAGAAGAAACTCGCCCAGGAAAAGATGGACATGTCAGAGTTGTAACTGTCAAAAGTGCGCAAGGAACGAGTTATAAAAGCGCCATCACTAATTTTATTCCGTTGCCACACACACAAAACCAATGACATAGAACAGAAAGTAACAACAACAACCTACCTCACGACCTCGAAAAACAAAAGACGACGTATCCAGAAACCAATGAATATTACTGTTACTACTAAGACTTTTCACAACCGCCACGGCCACATTCCAATTGAAACAAGTTCCAAACGGAATATTAGTGGAAAAAGTAGTATAAGCCTATTTGAAGCAGGGAACCTTTAGAATGCAAGTAGTATACGACATAGCATCAATCCGAAAGTAGTTCGTAATCGTGAAGACATTAAACTTACAGTTCAAAGTAGCCTGTGAAGCTGCATCGGCCTACAATCATAACGTGGAATGCAATTACATGCAGAATCAACTACACAGTAACATACAAAGTTTACAACATCTGCAACATTACTTAGAAGAAACGGAAATCCTATCAACCCAGAAGTGGCGTGTTCGAGAATTACTAGGAATAGCACTAACGGCAATTTTTGTACCATGAGATAGATAACTTGGATGAAAATGAGCAGAAACTAATTAAATAACATAACCACATCGAAACAGTGATCTTATCAACACTGCATGCTGTTAGTAATACGGATCAACTACTGACAACCCATTTTCAAGGATTCCAAAACCAAATTGACATGGCACTGGAAGTAGTAAAAAATAGGACAAAAACAAACATTCTTCAGTTGCACTTGATGAACATGTTTGAACAAGCAAAAACATATGTAGCAGAAATTAAAGACAATTACAAAAAGCTGCAATATATATAAGCAGATAATTCAGTATTCCTTGGAATAGTCCCGCCCGTGCAAGTTGCTCACGCAATCAATAAGAGTAATGCACTTCCAGCGTATTTTGTTATCAGAACTACGACAGTAGAAAAAGCAATGGTCATTAAGAACAGGACACACATCACTGCAGTTGGGCACTTCCCTATCATCAATACCACGCCATATAAAGTGATGGAATTAACCAGTACGGCGTTCATTGTTACCAAGGAGGACCATTTGACATTAGACACAGAGATTCTGTTCAATCTCTGCTGCCTTACAACTAGCGTTAACAAGCTCAACGGAGCCACAACAATTCCAGCACGAACCAGCGCCCACCAAGCAGACGAACTCATCTCCATACCGGCGTTCATCAACACAGCGTGTGGGTACACACGTTATTAAACTTAAGAGAGTAGCAGAACCTCAAATACTTATCGAAGCTATCGTGCTAGATGAGATTTGTGGTCAAATGCCATTTGTCCTGCTTTCCGCTGGAATGTAGGATCATACAGTCAATCTGAAGTTAGCTGATCCTAATTTTGGTAACCCAGGCCACAATGACATGTTATTAGGTGCAGAAATATTTTCTGCTGTGCTTCTAGATTGTCGCCTCAAGGGCTCAAATGAGTCATTTCCAGTCGCACATAATACCTTGTTCGGATGGGTTATAATGGGAAAGGTCAACCTTCCACAGCCTCAACCCATCCATGCATTTTGTCTTACATCTACTACTGAACATTTGATCAAATTCTCTCAAAATTTTGGGAGATAGAAAACGTTCCTCAAAGGGCAATAGTAATGTCACCAAATGGTATTGCAGCCGAGGATCTTTGTTCAGAACTATTCTCGTAACAACAGAGGTCGGTTTTCGGTATCATTACTACTTCGCATCAATAATCTCTTCGCTTCTTCAAAATTGGTTACCATAAACCGGTTTTTGTCACTTGAACTCTGTCCTTCGTTAACTGTATGTTGACTCGAATCACATATAAAGGCTAAATTCACCTGTCGATCACTCAGACTCATATTTAATTCCGCACCATTGTGTCTTATAACCAGATAGTACTACGACCAAACTTCGTTTTCGATGCTTCAAAAAAATCTGATGAAGACATTAGTCTCAATGATATGCTATTAAGTGGTCTTAAGTTGCAGAATGGCATGTTTTTTCATCTTAATAAGATTAAGCGCTCAAGCTGTGGCATTCACCGCCGACAAAAGAATGTTTCAGCAAATCCTTGTTCATTCGAAAATATCAATTGATAGTGTGGCGTTTCTCCTCTAAAGAAGAGTTAGAGGTATACCAGCTTAATCTCTCTTCGGCACCTTGCCTAGTTCAACACACTATTCTACAACTAGCTAAACTTTAACATTATAACAATTTCCTGCTGCATGGCAAGGTTCTAATAGATATTTACGTTGGTGATGTGGTTTCTCTCGCCGAGGCACAACTACTAAAAAAGCAACTCGTATCGTTTAAGTTAGATGGATTTGAGCTTCAAAACTTCTGCTTCAGACTGATGTACCATGTGTACCAGCCCCCCCTCTTTATCTGAATAATCCAGGGGCTTATTCGTCAAAGTTCTACACTGGCAGACAGATATTGTTTTACCTTTAAGGTTAATTCATAAAAAATAAGTTGCACTAATTATCCTCTTAGAGATTCTCCCTATTTTCGATCCCCTTGGTTTTCTGGCTCTCCTCACCTTTGCTAAATGTCTGAATCAGTATTTGTGGACCCTAAAACTGAACTGGGACGACATCCCACCTTCAAATATTTCCAAATATCTTACTAGAAAATTTAAAAACTATCTAAGGAAATGATCGCAATTTGGTAAAGAAATCTAAAACTAAAATTATTGAAAAAAAAAAATTGAATCCTCTAGGAAAATTCTTTTAATTTCGAAGACAATTTAATAGAGGCAAGCAAAATTACTAGAATTCTCGAAAAATTTCTCGTAATTAGAGAAGATATACTAATGAAAAATTCTAGAAATCTGAAATGAAGATTATATAACCCTTTAGGATTTTTTTTTTTTTAATTTGTAAGACGAATTCATACATAACTCTACAAGTTTGTGGAGAAAAATTACTAGAAAATTCATCAAACTAAATTTTCAAAATTTAGAAAATCATTTCTTGGTAGTTCTTGAAATCTGAAAGAAAAGTTGTTGTAAAATTCTTGAGCTATTAAGAAAAATCTCATAACTTAGAAGCCAAATTCTTAGATAATTCTAAAAGTCTATAATGAAAAATTATTAGAAAATTGTAGAATCCTCGAAAAAAGTTCTTATAATTTAGAAAAGAAATTAATGCAAATTCATAAAAAAAATTGAAAAATTCTTGAAGCTTCTAAAAAAAATTTCAAAATTTGAACTACAATTCAATAAAGAAAATTAATAATAATATTATTCTTATTATATAATAATAGCCTTTATTTAATACTTATCTTAAAGTTGTAAATAACTAAGATTTTCAAAAATGTATGTGAAAATAAATTCACTACAATTGTTTCGGAAATTTATTGCTTCTTCAGGTGAATGAAAGTTTCCAATTTTCAACACCCCAGCGTCTTATCTATCAACCAATTTATTTAATAAAGAAAATTACTGAAAAGTAAAGAAACCTGCAAGAAATGTATCACAATTTCGAAGAGAAACTCATGCAGGTTATTGAGATTTAGAAGAAAAATTTGTTTATAAAATGATCACAATTTGGAAGAGAAATTCTTAAACTATTCTACTATTTTCTATTAGGAAAGAAAAATTGAAAAATTATAGAATCCTCTAAGAAAATTCTTGCAATTTAGAAGAGAAACTTTTTCTTCTAGATTTCAAAATCTAGAAGAAAAATTGTTTTAAAATTCTTGATCATCTTAGAAATTTTGGAACACATATTCATGAATAATTGTAAACGTGGTAAAATATATATAACCCTTTAGGATTTTTTTTTAATTTGGAAGACGAATTCATACATAACTCTACAAGTTTGTGGAGAAAAATTACTAGAAAATTCTAACATCATGGAAGAAAATGTTCAGAATTTAGAAAAGAATTTCTTGGTAGTTCTTGAAATCTAAAAGAAAAGTTGTAAAATTCTTGAGCTATTAAGAAAAATCTCATAACTTAGGGGACAAATTCTTAAATAATTCTAAAAGTCTGTAATGAAAAATGATTAGCAAATTGTAGAATCCTCGAAGAAAATTCTTATAATTTAGATAAGAAATTAATGCAAACTCATTAAAAAAAATTGAAAAATTCTCGAAGCTTCTAAGAAAATTTTCTAAATTTGAACGACAATTCAATAATATTAATAATAATATTACTCTTATTATATAATAATAGCCTTTATTTCATACTTATATTAAAGTTGTAAATAACTCAGATTTTCAAAAATGTTTATTTATTTTCACTACAATTGTTTCGCAAATTTATTGCTTCTTCAGGTTAATGAAAGTTTACAATTTTCACATTAGCGCCTTAACTATCAACCAATTGATTTAATACAGAAAATTACTGAAAAGTAATGAAACCTGCAAGAAATTTATCACAATTAAGAAGAGAAACTCATGCAAGTTATTGAGATTTAGAAGAAATATTTGTTTGTAAAATTATCACAATTTGGAAGAGAAATTCTTAAACTATTCTACTATTTTCTATTAGGAAAGAAAAATTGAAAAATTATAGAATCCTCTAAGAAAATTCTTGCAATTTAGAAGAGAAACTTTTTCTTCTAGATTTCAAAATCTAGAAGAAAAATTGTTTTAAAATTCTTGATCATCTTAGAAATTTTGGAACACATATTCATGAATAATTGTAAACGTGGTAAAATATATATAACCCTTTAGGATTTTTTTTTAATTTGGAAGACGAATTCATACATAACTCTACAAGTTTGTGGAGAAAAATTACTAGAAAATTCTAACATCATGGAAGAAAATGTTCAGAATTTAGAAAATAATTTCTTGGTAGTTCTTGAAATCTAAAAGAAAAGTTGTAAAATTCTTGAGCTATTAAGAAAAATCTCATAACTTAGGAGACAAAATCTTAGATAATTCTAGAAGTCTGTAATGAAAAATGATTAGAAAATTGTAGAATCCTCGAAGAAAATTCTTATAATTTAGAAATTAATGCAAACTCATTAAAAAAAAAATTGAAAAATTCTTGAAGCCTCTAAGAAAATTTTCTCAATTTGAACGACAATTCAATAAAGAAAATGAATAATAATATTATTCTTATATTTAATAATAATAAGATCCTTTATTTAATACTTATATTAAAATTGTAAATAACTCAGATTTTCAAAAATGTGTACTTATTTTCACTACAATTTATTGCTTGCGAACAATTTATTGCTTCTTCAGGTAAATAAAAGTTTACAATTTTCAACACCTCAGCGCTTATCTATCTATCAACCAATTTATTTAATACAGAAAATTACTGAAAAGTAATTAAACCTGCAAGAAATTTATCACAAATTAGAAGAGAAACTCATGCAAGTTATTGAGATTTAGAAGTTTGTAAAATTATCACAATTTGGAAGAGAAATTTTAAAAATATTCTATAAGTTAGGAAAGAAAAATTGAGAAATTATGGAATCCTCTAAGAAAATTCTTGTAATTTAGAAGAAACTTTTTTGTCTTGAAATCTAGAAGAAAAATTGTTTTAAAATTCTTGATATTTTTAGAACATTTGGAATACAAATTCATGAATAATTGTAAACGTGGAAAAATACAGGAAAATGATTATAATTTAGGACAGGTATTTCTGGAAATTCTTGTAATCTAGAAAATAAATTGTTGTAAAATTATTGACCTTCTAAGAAAATTCTTACAATTTGGAAGACAAATTTATGAATAAATCTAGAAAGAAAAAATACAGGAAAAGACTGAAATTCTCAAAGAAAATTCCTAAAATTTAGAAAAAAATGTCATAGAAGTCTCGAAAATAAAATTGTTGCAAAATTCTTAAGCTTCTAAAAAATTATTTCTATTTGGGAGACAAATGAAAGGATACTTCTATATATCTCGAAATAAAAATTACTGGAAAATTCTAAAATACTTGAAGAAAATTCTTACAATTTCAAATAAAATCTCACGAATTTTCTTGAAAACTTCTAAAAACATTCACAATTTAGGAGATAAATAAATTATTAGATAATTCTAAAAGGAAAATTCTAAAATCCTCAAAGAAGATTTGGACAATTCAAATAAAACTAAAGAAGCTATTAAAATCTGTAGGAGTTAAAATGAGTGAACGATAAAAGAAATAATCATTTATAATTAAGAAGTAGATTTTAATATTACGTATGATGGTCTGCAATGAATTTGTTTCTGTGTGTATTTTTTAAAGAAAGAAGACCAACGTTCTGGATAAATAAATAAATAAAAATATAAATACTCGCTTCGATGGCCACAATGTAAATCTGAATTACATTGTCTTGGATTTCTTTGCATCGCTCGTCGTTTATTTGTAAACAAAGCACCTCCTGCCAACTTCATGGTTTCTGTAATGCCTCTGAAGAGGGTTGCGTGGCTGTCATTTATTTTCGACTCTCTTTTGTCATTTAGAAAAATTCCAAGAATTCTGGTCTATTGACTAAGTTTCATTCATAGACTCAAGAGTAAAAGTTGGTGCATTATCCAATGTGGAATAATATCGAGCCACATGCATTCTCGTTAGAGACGAGCAACGTCGTTGCTTTGCGGAAGATATTACCAGATTTCAGAAGGGGATGATTGCTCTAAACCTTTTCGGAAATTGCTACCATTTATCGAAGTCGTCAGTTTGGTCGGTTGTCTTCGACATGGTAGCCTAGATTATGATCAAAAGCATCCAATGTTGTTGCCTTGACGGGTTTGAATTGATCAGATGCACAAAGATAATTTGCATCCAGGCCATCAAGCTCTGCAATATCTTATTCAGCAGCAATTTTGGACTCCTACATTTCGTGGAGCCGCTTCAAATCTACTTAAACTCTATTTTATACTTATCTTCTTTCACACTATTCAATGTTTGGGAAGTAATCGAACTGCTCACCTGAAAAAGAAAGAAAAAAATTAGTTATACAAAAAGTGACACCAAGTAAAGTACGAAGAACAAAATATGGAAAATTATTAAAACGGATATTTTGATTGATTTTTTTACGATTATAATACTTCTTAAAAGAATATCAAATCAAATTAAATCTTTTTCACCACTAAATTAGTGTTTTGAAACTTGAGAAGTGCTGCTCATCTAACGCACGTGGATCTCCAGATGTATTCGCAACTGGATAAAGTAAAATTCTTGTGTTTCTTGCTTCATAATTAAATTATCTACATTTTTGATTGATTACGAAGATAAACAGAACTCTTTTCCAATCTAATTAGAACTTTTTGTATACAATTACCCTTGAGTAACGTTTTACAACTTTGATTACACTCTCGAGTTCTTGCTTCAAAATTATGGTATATAACAATAGCAACGAGGAATATTGTTAATGTTGATTATAATGATTTCCATAAAAGTTAAAGTTATTGGCAATTGGCAACCAGCATCGAATGAAAGGAGCATCAACTAGCATGATCTTAGAACTCTTCATGGGAAATGATACTGGAGGACAAGGAATAAATAACCATAAGTAAAATCCTTCTTCACATGAAAAAGGATATATATGTAACAGTAATGAATACCAATACTCTCTATATTTGAGAAAAAACATGCTTGGTTATGCAATAAACGAGATACTATAAAGACTGTTCTAAAGAATCTGTATGGTATTAATGATATAATCGAGATGGGAAATATTTTCGAAGAGTACAGTAAGAAAAGGTCTTCATGCGGTTAAAAGATTCCAAGATTCCGGATTTAAACTCTGTCCAATGAATTGACATCTGTTCAAAAGTACGGTACATACTGTACAGGCGTATAGTGTGGAATGAACGTGGTCGAGTACTCTAACACACGAAATTTTATAACTCAACCATTTAAGTCAGAGACTAAATGCGTAAATTACGCAATAGTCGCTGAGAACGTCGTTTCTAGTCCACGAATGATTACCCAAACTTCGTTCGAAAATTCTGCCAAATATCGCTCACATATCATGACAAATAGGCAATTCAAAGTACAAATGGAGCTGAGTTATTTGCCGATTATTCAGAGTGACAATTTAGTCCCAAATTCAGCAACATTTTGGTCACTGATTCGTCGAAATGTAAGGTCAATCATATTTGTCATCTGGCTATTTTAGAAAAGCCAAATTATGTCATTAACCATATTGAAGTATGCAAAGGGTATTTTTAGTGCTATACTAATAAGGATAGATGTGCTCTTCTGAAGATTGCATATAATAAAAAGAATTTGGATTAAGGTAGTAGCCAGCATCATAAAGGCAGGTAAACCCCCCACCTGTCCCACTAACTATCATCCTATTAGTTTAATTAGGGTATTAGGCAAACTTGCTTAGATTTCGTTGCGTCGTATTTTGGATTTTCTTTAAGTCCGAAAAAACATCACGGGCAATACTGCTGCATTAACGTTAAATAGGGCAAGGCAATATTTATAGAATGATCTATCTGATTTTCTCAAAATACCTGATTAGTATTAGGTAAAGAATTAATAAACACTTGGTTTGTTTCACTACTATTCCATAATGTTTCAGTGAGAAAATTATTCAAGAAATACGTGATTACTGTTTTTCGTTTGCAAAAACGGAGGCACCACCACTCCCATCTAAGGAAATTAAATCCTACGGGAATCACACACCCACAGAGACAACAATACAACCTTTATGTGTGTCAAGGTCCGGTGTCCGGCTTTTGCGATTAAGTTCCGGCTTCGCGTAATTGAATAAGCAAACCTCGTTCCGTATTCGATTGCGTAAATACTAATTGCGTTATCCAACACTTCGACTATGTGTCACTTAATTGTGGGCGTGGCCCTTTGGTTACTTTTTACAATCGAAATTAATTGATCGCAATAATTTTTATTATGGCATTTTATCATTTTGATCTCTATAAATTATTGATCATTAGTAAGTATTAATAACCCCAATTAATTTTTTTATCCGTTCTGAATGATTGCACAGTGGTAATTAGAGATTCCGCGGATGTAATAAATGTTTGAAGCAGAGCGTACACTTACTTACTTACTGTAGGGTCTAAATACGGTAAAACAAGAGTGTAATTTAGAGCACGCGATGGCGGTACTTGAAATTTTGCACGGATCCGTTCCTGTGGATTTTGAATTGCTACTTGCATGGGTGGGCCGGAAGGGCAAGCCCAGGGGACGTTATTTAGATAATAATAATGTGATAATAAGGTACCGGCACGGTCGTTTACGTCTGCTGTCACGTGTACAATACCAGCAATTAGATTCAACCATTCGTGTCCATTGATTTGGTAAAAAAATGGGTTTTCTGAATAGAGGGAGACTACAATATACTTTTGAAATTAATTATGTAGGTTTTATGTTTAAATATTGTATGCAATTGATTAACTAGATGATTAAAACTTACTAACTTTATTTCTTGAATAACTTTTTCACTTATCCTTTGATGAAACTTTATAAAATATTAGGTAAAGTGTCGATTAATTCTTAACCTATTACTAACTTATTTTCAATATTAAGATTTTCAACCCCTAAGTGCCACAATAATCAATCAATTTAATTTAATTTATTTACGGCTAATCACCATATTACAATATATTACAAAATCTTAAATTACCTAGTTATACATAATAATTAAATAACTAAATAAAATACTCTTAAAATTACAGTGCAGCATGGAAATCAATAATTATTGTGAACAATGAAATACAATCTTGCAAAATATGTGCTTGTATAATACTTGAAGATTAAATAGGATTTTAATTAAAAAAAGACAAAAAGAAAGAAACAAACAAATATTTACGACATACAAACAGTTAGTTTAAGATGCTTTATCAAATGTTTAAATCTATCAAAACTGGTGGCAAAAATGGATACATTATAAGTTTTATTTAATATATTCCAAAATCTTTGCATTCGGCATAACGGTTTATTACTTCCATACGTTGATCTATGAAACTGTATGCAAAAGATTTGTCGGAGTCTAGTTGTGGTGGGAACACTAAAATTAATCATACTAAGCAAATCGCTACAGTCCGTCAAGCCATTAACTAATTTAAAAAGAAAGCATAAATCTAAGTAAATTCTTCTTTCTTGCAGATATCCCAAATTTAAATATGAAATAACATAAGATCGACTATATTGCTCTCGAGGAATGCCCAACTTGTATGAAATACTTAGAAGGAATTTATTTTGGACACGTTCAATTTGTACTATTTTACTATTGAAATGAGGTGACCATATGCATGAAGCGTACTCCAATTGTGAACGAACCAGAGATAGATATAATACCTTCTGCGTATTTATAGAAAAATATTTTGCAAAACGTTTTATAAATCCTAGGGATTGCATCGCTTTGCATGATATCATATTTATGTGATCAGTAAAAGCTAATTTCTTATCAAAAATCACACCGAGATCCTTTATAAAGCTATTTCGGGATAAAACGGAGTTATTTATTTTATATGTATATGAAATATGTTGACCTCGACAAAATGACACGACTGAGCATTTACTAAGATTTAATGAAAGACAATTCGTTATACACCATTTGCATAGATTATTGATATCATCTTGAAGTAATGAGTGATCAGATTCTGACGATATAATTCTAAAAATTTTAAGATCATCTGCAAAAAGTAAGAACCTACTACTCTTAATGTACATACTAATGTCATTAGCGAACAGTAGAAATAAAATAGGACCACAGTGGGAGCCCTGCGGTACCCCTGACGATACAGGTATATTACGAGATATGAAATTATTAATTTTTACAAATTGCGAACGTTCAGTTAGAAAGCTATATAACCACTTTAAAATCAATTCTCCAAATCCGATCTTCTCAAGTTTTTTGATCAAAATATTGTGACCAACTCGATCGAATGCTTTCGAGAAGTCAGTGAATATCGCATCAACTTGATTGCCTTTCTCGAAAGCATCCAAAATGTAGCTTTGGAAAACCATGAGATTCGTTACAGTTGATTTCCCTTTACAAAATCCATGTTGTTCTGTACAAATAATTTGTCTGCAAGCCCATATAAGCTGGTCAGATATAATATTATCAAAGATCTTTGGAATAGTGGACTGCATACAAATTCCACGGTAATTTTTTACATCTTCGCGATCTCCATTTTTATACAAAGGTGTAATATAGCTTTCCTTCCACAATGATGGAAAAATACCACTTTTTAAAGATACATTAAAAATTATATGTAGTGGCTGACAAATAGAGTAAACGCATCTTTTAAGAAAATAAGCTGGGATGCCGTCAGGACCTACGGAACATGTATCAGGCAAATAATTTATAGTATTAAATATATCACTGATCCTGACTGAAAACTGATTTAAAATTGTATTATTAGATGAGCTGGTGTTATTAAATTCGTCAAAAGGTAACTGTTGTTCACTATCACTATACACAGTCGCAAAATAATCAGCGAATAAATTTACACAATCAAGTCCGGAATGCGATATCTTGTCGTCTAAAAACATATTTTTAGGGTAACCTTCTGTTTCTGTCGACTCACGAACAAAATTCCAGAACTGCTTGGGGTCCTTTGTAATGCCTTCCTCAATTTTCAGAATATGTTGCCTATACAGTTTTCTTGCGTAATCTTTGCAATTTGATCTCAATAATTTAAATGTGTTGTAATCATTTGGACTTCTAGTTATTTTATACAAACGATGAGCTGCCCTTTTATCCCTACTTAATTTTTTCAATTCAGGATTGTACCACCTTGGGAATGTAGAGGACTTAATATGTTTAAGCGGAATAAACTTATTAAATATAAATGAACAAGTACTATAAAACTTATCAACTAGGGTATCTATATCACAATCATTTAAGTATTCGGACCAAGGAATACTTGACAAGCAGGTATTAATAGAGGTATAGTCGGCTGCTTTAAAATCAAGAATAAAATCATCATACTCAAGGGAGTTATAATTCAGACAATAAATGTTTTCGATATCAATTGTGTATGATTCATGATGTGCAGTAGTAGGCAGTAGCGGATCAATGGAAGTGTAGATTTTCATATAATGAATATTAGAGAATATCAAGTCAAGGAATACGTTCCTACTATTAGGAATATTGTTGTATTGACGTAGATTGTGATATTCAAAATTTTCAGCTAATATTTGCGCATAAGCAGATTCATTATTGGACGATAGTACATTTTCATAATTAAAATCCCACGACGCGTTTGGTAAGTTGTAATCACCGCAAAATATGTATTTACAATTTGGATATGAATTACAAATTAATTCCACAGATTTACAATGTCCGAGATAACTTGATTCGTTCGATCCTGGGGGGATATATATCGATGAAATAATCAGCTTATTTGAGATGCACACAAATAATTCTTCGATACAAGATGATGTATTAATCCTCCTTGTTTCTAAGTGTTTACTAACCGCTATTAATACACCACCTCCTCGACTTTTATTGCTTGTTACATTAGATCTGTCACACCTATATATATTAAATCCATGAAAACCTAATTCTGCGTCACTAACTGAAGAGTCTAACCATGTTTCAGTGATAATTACAATATTATACGTTGACAAATTTAAATTAATACTAATATCATTCAGTTTACTTTTCATTCCACCAACATTTTGATAATACAGCACTAGTTTTTTTGATTTAGATTATCATTAATACGTGGTTTGTTCTCACAAATAATAGGGTGATCGTTAATATATTTAATGAACAGTCCATCTTCACCATTGCTTCTCCTGGCATGTAATTCATTGAAAAGCTCTTTTATATATTTACGTTGATCCAAAGTTAAGTCAGCTTTCAATTTGACTGTGGCATTACATTCTTTAATTTTCGAAGGGTTTCTAAGTAAAACTTTCACTTGATTTTGATTACTTAATGTAATTTTCAGAGGTCTTATTTTGTCGGTTTTTTTGCCTAGTCTAGTTGCGTTTAAAGGTTCAGTAATAATAATATCTTTTGTGATTGTGATAAAGTTTTTGATATCTTCCTTTTTACTAACTTATATTTTTGGATAAACTATTTTTTACTCTTGCAACAAAAGTGAGCAGCCTGTCGTTGTCCAAATTCACTACAAACCTATAGTCAATATAAAAATTCAATTAAATACGTACATTTTATCAAGAACTTTTTTTATTACCGCCCAATTTAATTTTTTCGATATCGACCAAACTGCGGCCAGATAATCTGTTACTATAACCACCACATTACAAACTCCACGTAAATAAAATTGTAGACTACCGCTAGCTCTCTCAATTTCCTGCATCAGAGGAGGGTCTGATACTCTCAAGGAAATTACCCGCCGCTCCGGAAGAAATTACGGCGACGCGGAGAAAAAGACTAGAGCGAGAAAGAGAGGTCTTCAATCAAAATCCCGCCGATTCGAAAATGAAAGGAAGTCCCTCACGGCATGTGTGGAAAAACTAGAATTACGGACGTGAAATGCACTAAATCCTTTTTATAAGAATTGTTTATCCTGTCGAGGATTTTTTTTATTCCGGACAATTATGTAATGCATGCAGTTGAGAACATCCGCCGTAATGAGTTTTAATGAACGAGTTATGGAAATCATTATAATCAACATTAACAGTATTCCTCGTTTCTATTGTTATATATACTATAATTTTGAAGCAATAATAACTCGAGAGTGTAATCAAAGTTGTAAAACGTTACTCAAGGGTAATTGTATACAAAAAGTTATAATTGGATTGGAAAGAAAGTTCTGTTTACCTTCGTAATCAATCGATGACGTTAGTTGCCAATTGCCAATAACTTTATTTCATTCTTTTCTGGAGCCAATATTTGTTATGGAAGAGTGAGCACATACATACAAATAAATTTAAAAGGAAAGAAAGATAATAATAATTATTACAAGAACGCCTACATACATACAACAAACTACGACCATTATTTACATTATTTATTATTTCATATAGGTAACACTTGCTCATCAGCCTTTAAAGGTTCCTGCCTGGAGTCCATCTCTGCCATGGCGGCCTCCTTCCTATCCAGGGTCAGCTTGCCGAAATTGTCGACCCCTTGCCAAGTCGCTGGATCACACAGCATGGCCAGGATTAGTGGTTCCGGACTCACTCGCCACGGGTCCCAAGGACCGATCCATCCTTGACCGCTCGTCTCGCCATTGGGGACACAAAAATTTTGTGTCTGGCTTCGTCGCGCTGAGCGGGAGACCAGACGCAGCTCTCGTCATCAGCCTTCCCAATCTGGTGGAGCTAGGTCCAGAAACATCCATGACCGGTAAGGAGCTGGGTCAGGTGGTGTGAGTGAGCCATGCTTCCTTTTAACCGATGGTTCCAGATGAGGGACGAGCTCCCGCGTCTGTGCCCCAACGTTGCTTGCTCTCCACCTGCCCTGCCCCCTGATAAGCAGCCTGTCCTGCGCTAGGAGCCTAGCATGTCTCTTCGGGACTCCACCACGTACGGCCGCATGAGTCTCCTCTCTCGCCAAAACGTACAGATCCGCTGGTGGTGATGGCGCCAAGACCTCGGCAGCATCCGTGAACACAGTGCGGAAGCCCCTTATTACGCGCAGAGCTCCTGGCCTAAACATTGCGCTGTGCCCTGACGCACTTGGCCAAAGCTGGAGCGGCATACATCAGTTTAGCGCGGGCAACTCCTATAAGCTTGCCCATGGATGGCCCTCTAATATTGGCCAGCAGACGAGAAATTGCCATTGAAGTATTTGCCGCACCTTTCACTGCGTCCATGATATGAGAGTTGCAGAGGGGGTTATCCTCTATGCGCGCGCCAAAGTACTTCAATGAGGTAGCGACCCCCACCTCTTGACCCAGCAGGGGGATCCTCCATCCTTTCACCCGCCCAGCGCGCTGCCTAGAGAGCCAAGTAGCCGACTTCTGTGCAGTCATCTACGGGCCGTTAGAGTTCAGCCACATCGCGATCTTAATAGTAGCCTGATGCCCAAGTATGCTTACCGTGGACAGGTCCCTTGCCCTAACCACTATCAGAATATCGACGGCAAACCCAACCAGATAGACCCCTTCTGGTAGTAGCAGATCCAGCACGCTGTCGTAAAGGATATTCCACAGGGTTGGGCCCAATACTGAGCTGAGAAATGGCCCACGATTCTATTCTGCCTCCATCCCCCTCGAACTGAACCTCACGGTCGGCTAAATTGTCAGCCACTATGGCCTGAATATAAGAGGAGACCTTTTTAGCGGCCAGAGACTCAAGCACCGACTACCACTGGACGGAGTTGACGTTCTTAACATCGATGGTAATAGACAGGTAATAGACAGCCTTAATTTACGTGTCGGCCCCTGTGAAACGCTCACTGCGGAAGTCGTACTGCCGCGGCGACAGCCCCCCGTTATCCTCCAGCCAGTCGAAAAGGCGGTATCTGATAATACGCTCACAATACCTTGCCCTCGACGTCGAGAAGGCAAAGAGGTCGTTGGTCTCCAGGGTTCTCTAGTGATTTGCCCTGTTTCGGAAGAAGAGCAAGGCGCGCCCTCTTGCAACTCCGTGGAAAGACTCCTCTACGTAGGCAGTGGTTGTAGTGCCCCCGCCCCGTAGGACGGATAGCTCTTAACGAACACTTTTTAGGCCTCGTTGGGTATGCATCCAGGGCCCGGAGCCTTCCGTCGCGGCAATGCACGTGCCGCTCCTATTACTTCCTCCTCTGTGAAGTGCTCTCGGTTGCCAAGACTAGGTGGCCCCCGTGGGTAATCGTGTCCCGTGCCTATTGGAAACAGTGTCCTCAAAACCTCATGAATCCCTCCTGGAACAAGCGTGGCATATTTAGGGCGAGAAAGCCCTAGGGATCATCCTCGACCTCATCCAGGTGATGCTTCCATGCCTTGGTTTTCTCCCTCATGATGACCAACTTGAAGGTCTTCCTTGTTTCGCTTACTACCTCTCGAGAGCCTCCAGGCCGGAGCTCCCAGACCGTCTGCACCGGACGAAGCCTCTTCTGCTGTTTTTGTCTGCTACCTCCTCCGACCACCAGTAGGTGCGCTGGTTAATAAGGCGCTTGTGGCAAGGGATGCTGGCCTCAGAGGCGGCCAACAGCCTGGAAAAGCATTCCGCAGCCTCCTCGCTAGGGTCATCCAGAATTGTGAGCTGTCGCCCTATTAATTCGACGAAGACCGTCCAGTCAGTATTTTCCATTTACCAGCGGTGTCTACGTCGAGGTGGGAAGGGGGCAAGCTCTCTGCCTCCCTTGTGATGGCGAAGATGATCGCTAAGTATTTCGGTATCCTCATCCACTCTCAAGTTTACAGTTATATTGTATAGAATAGGGGAGACCGAATACAGATCGATAATAGATTATGATAGACGCTGGCAGAAGGTAGGTAGATAGGCTGGGCAGTTTGTCTTCAGCAGTACCATCTTAAGACTCCGTGGAAAATAAATACCAATTAAAACTCACGGATACAATCAACTTTCTCCCTATCGGGTAGAAACGGCACCGGCCGTTACACAGAAATTCCAATATGAATTTTAAAAAATATTTGCTTCTTCAAACGAAGGAGGGAACTTTCGAGAAAGTTTCACCCTTCGTAATAAGTAAATTAGTTTGTGGTATTGGTCAGGTAGAAAATATTAAAAACTAGCGTGATGAAACATTAATGGTTACCACAGTTAACAACGAAACACAAAGTAGCACTTTTTTGAATCGACTAGTGGATGTTTCATATTAACGTTCAACGCATTCCAACTCCCCAAAGATTGCGTATAACTTGGGAGGTGCGATCTATTAACTCGAATCCTCTAAGGTATTTTAACTGCCAGCAATTTGGTTATGTTTCGGACAAATGCGGAAATAATTCTTTATGCACACAGTGCGTCAATCTTCCACACGAGGGTGTTTGTCAAACACCATTTAAATGCGCCAAATGTATAGAACCGCATTCCCCTCGGTCTATACAGTGCCCAATGTTCTAAATTGAATACGCGATTCAAAGGATTCGCCTGTCATATGGTTGAAGCAAATCAATTTGCCCTTCATCGTTTTCTGAAAATAAACCCTTTTCTAAAGTTGTTGCTACCGTATCCGAACAAGGTGATATGGATAAGGTTGTATTTCGGCCAATTTTTCCTAAAGATGCGGCATTAAAAGAGAAAACCACAGTGATAACTAAATCAAATTCCGAAGGTACACCTACACTGAAAGAAGTCCTGAAATCAATAAAAAAAGGTAGCTTCTTTCATGAAGGCGAGAAATGTCAGTCTTTTTGAAGACTTTATTAGTGATGAGCTAATGGACCTTAATAAGCTGGACCAAGTCGTTCAAAAATACAGCTTAAACAATAATTAGGTGACTCTCAAAAAAACTAAAAATGGTAAAAGAACATAATTCAGTGGAACGTTCGTGGTTTCTAAGTACGACTCCCAGAAATTAGAATTATATGGAACGCTGAACAGCCAATTGCACTATGTTTGCAGGAGACATATTTTTAACAAAGATGGCGACAATGAGTAATAATAGTGTTTCCATCGATGCAAATTTATACCACATAAATTCAAGTATTCATCTTGTGGAACCCTTTACCATATTAGATGTGTGCGTAAAGTGACGTTATGTTGTGGCCTTAATCCAAACACCAACAAGGCTTCAGAGCAAACCGAAGACCCTATCAACGTTGAGATGGAGGCTTATGTACACCTCAAAGAATTAGTGAAGGAATTCAAATTAAATAACTCACTTTTGAAACGTATCTTAAAATATCTGAGGTTAGTCCGGCGGAGGTACGAAGTACAGTAAGATCCTTGAAGAACTCACACTCGCATGATATCTATGGTTTGTCAACTAACATACTAAAACACATTATCGACGTGATTATTTTGCCTCTCACTAAATTAATCAATATATGCATACGTTCTGGCCTATCTCACTGCTACCAATAGTGCCAAAGATTATAGAAAAAATCTTATTTAACCAAATAATCCACTTTTGTGAGATGCATAACACACTACATCGGGATCAGTTCGGCTTTCGCAAAGGGCTATCGACTACGGATGCAGTTAATGCCTTGGTCGAAGAGATCCTGGAAGGATTTCATTCTAAATCATACATAATAGCTTCATTTTTTGACCTTACTGCGTGCCTCATGATGTCCTGGTGCGAAAGCTCTACTACTATAACTTTCATCCGACAACATGTCGATTTATTTTTACAAAATAGGCAACAGCGGGTACTATTTAATGGGAAGTTATCCCCGGAAGCACATATCGTGCACGGGATACCTCAAGGGTCAATCCTTGGGCCATTATTATTCTTACTTTACATTAATGATCTTCCATCACAACTAAACAACGGAAAAATAGTACTGTATGCTGACGATACAACCTGCATTAATAAATCAATCAACTTGCAATCAGCCATAGCAGAGAGCAAGAGTATTAATAGATCGGTATTTGAGTGGTTCATTGCCAATAAACTTACTCTTAATACCGAAAAGACTGAAAAACATATTTTTACACTGAAAAATATAGAAGGAACGGGAAATGCTACCACCAAATTTTTAGGCCTGAATTTGGATCCGAAATTGGATTGGCACTGCCATGGCGAATTTTTATCTGTTAAGCTATGTAAGGTTACATTCTTACTAAGAAGTTTCACAAACTTCTTACAGGGCAAAGCAATAAAAGCAGCTTATTTTAATTAACCTACGGTATTTATTTATCCAGCATTTGTTTTTAGTTATATTCCAATGTATTTGTATTTACACTGTCTGATATTGATGTGCTATTTTTATTAAGCCACGAACCTACCTACTGAACTATTTAATGATTCTATGTAATTAACTAATGTTTTATACGTATACCTACATGTTTTGACCTGTGTAACACAAATTTGATGAGCACCAATAAATTATTATTAATATTATTTTAAATATTAAAAATATAAAGACGAGGCGATTAATATTGACAAAACATTGCAAGCCGTTGCAGTAAAAGCAAACATTCCTGAAACCGGTATACTATGAAAATAGCCCGCAGTTTATTCCTCACTTCACTTGTTTTGTTTGTTTGTTAGACAAGTGAAGTAAGGAATAAACTGTGTTTAATTTTCATTTAGAAAACATTTCACGTTCATTGATAATATGAAAATCATTAATCAAATTTCATTTGCTAATATAGTAATTTAGTAGTGTGCATTTGGTATATTTAAGAATAACTTTAATATAATGCTTAACTAACCTCTAAAAACTTCATTCTCTATCCAATAGTAGAAGTTTACTCAAAGTGATGTTCTTGAGCAGACAGTCTTTCATGGTCATAATATTTCCACAATAAAAAACTTTGAAATGGCTATGGCTTTAATTCTTATATAGAACATTTCTGATACTATGATAAGAGATATCACTTTCACTAACAGCTTATTTTGATCATGTATTAAAAGTTTTGATGAACAGATCCTGTTCGATTTGCACATTTTTTTCACGTAAACTCAAACTAACAATAGTGACCGTTATACTATGTTTCCTTTATGTACCCCCAGGACAATTGGTTTCTTTGGAAGATTTTGAAGCTCTCATTCGAGGTCTACACCGACCTTTCTTATTCATGGGAGATTTCAATGCGCCCAACTCAATATAGGGATTTTTACATCGACATTCCAGAAGGAGTGTTCTTAAACAGGTCCTTCAAAGGAATGATGATGCTCTTCAAATTACAAGCTCTGAGGCCGACTCTTCTAGTGCCAATGACACGTTTTTACACTCTTGCGCCTTCATCTAGGTTGTCAGGTCTAACGTGGAAAGTAAAGCCAGAATCGTGACCATTTAAAATTGCAAAATTGATTATCGGCTAGTCTTTTACAGCCGTCTAGTGAAATGGAAATTCAATGATGCCGATTGGAATACTCTCCTCCATACCTTACATCTTGATAATATACACATATTAAGCACTGACTGCAAATTATACGATTAGAGAGATACGTGACCGTGGAGTCTATATTATGAAGATGTAACGTATGGTGGAAAGTATTTTGATTTTCCATCTTATGCTGCTGTGCCAAAATTATCATCTCTGCTGCATCGGGCACCACTCCCATAGTAGAATGTTGCCTGTTGGGATGTGACTAGAGAGAGAAAGAAGGCCCTTCGTAAGTTCAGGCGTAACATGACGGTAGAAAATCTTGCCAACTTTAAACCCAAAAGAGCTAACGCTAGATGAGTCATTGTAGAAAGTAAAAAACTTTCATGGACTCAGTTTGTCTCATCGATTAAGAGGTTTACAACCTCTAAAGAGGTACGTGATAAAATCCGGAAGATAGTCGGGAAATACAGTTAGCTGTTGACAATTTTATTATAAATTTTCCGCAGCATATTTCAAATCTTTTGCCGTCCTCCTTTGCAGCACTCTTGGGTAATGATAATTACGTCAAAAGGTTTATGCAACTAGACAGAACGCTACAATCTGAATTTTGCCTCAGATAATACAGAGTGTTATGAGGGCGAATTTGTGGTGTAGGAACTAGTATCAGCTTTGACACTCTGCCAAATCCTGATATGGTGCACTCTCTGTTCTTGAAACGCTTATCGTTCGTCGATTTAACGATTGTTCTGTTTTTAATCTTGGTCCCAATCCTTAAAAGTGGCAAAGATCCTATAGACCTGTTAAGCTACTTACAAGTTGACGTGGTACTTAAAAACCAATAATTTCATTTCTAGTACGCAATGTGGTTTTCGTCGGAACAGATCAACAATTGATCACCTAGTATCTTTGGAATCTGCTATCTAGGATGCTTTTATTACCAAGCAGCACTTCTTCTTTGATATTGAAAAGGCCTATGATAGCATGTGGCAGTATGGAATTCTCAGAACTATTCATAATTAGAGCATGCGTGGCCACCTGGCGAATTTTATTTAAAAATAATATCGTTGCACTATTTCCAAATACAAGTGGGATCGAATTTGTCTGACATTTGCAGAATGGTTCCTCTCAGGTCTCTGTCCTTCGTGGGACTTTGTTCAATGTTGCCATCAATAGAATTAGCAAAGCTCCTGTAAAGGTTTTTTTATATGTAGACGATTTGGCAATTATATGTTCAGCAAAAGAGGCAATTGCAACTTGCTGTAAACAGAATTCATACATGAAAACTTGGTAATGGATTCAAAATATCTTAAAGCAAAATAGTGTATTCATTTTCATCGCCTTAGAGGATTTCACAGAGACCCAGATCTTCGCCAACTCGTCAATCCCAGTTGAAAATTCTTCGATTTCCATATGTCAAATCTCTTCTTGATTTCTGTTTTAAGGTTCTTGTTGTGCATTTTAAATGTTAAAAACTATTCTGCATTTGTAAGATAGCGAAGGGAAATTTTTGGGAACGTTTATAGTTTTTTTGGGCAGATTCTTCAAGTACGCTTAAATATGATTATGAGCTGAGATACGTTTCGCAAAAGAGATTTTTATCGTATCTATCAGTAACACAAGTGTGGTAAGGGTTTTATTTAGGGTTGGTGCATGGACATTCTGTACTTTACCATCTCTATATAAAACATAATAATAATAATAATACAGCTTCATTTGTTACTCAAAACTACATAATAGAATTTATTGCTAATCAATACATACGAATTTTTCAATGGATTGGCACAATAATTACGATGAAGAGAACTGGAATTAAAAAAAAACATCGTGCACAGAAATGTTTGTGATAACAGTGGTGATAAAAGTGATCCTTGCGGAACCATAATTACTAATTTATCATGCCTATAATAATTAATTTATCATTTATACACCACACCACAATGGAACAATAGATTCATTTTAATTTTATTTTTTTCATCAGTCACGGAATAATAAGAATCGTGAATACGGAAGAACGTTTTGAAGTGCGCGGACCTTCCCAGAAGTACACCGTTTCATCACAAATGGCACCGCTGGAAACAGGTTATTATTCGTAGTAAAAGGCATTAAGGAAAATTGTTAAAGGAGCATTTCCAGTCGTAGATAACCCGGAGATATCGTTATAGCGTGAGTTTCTCAGGTGGATTTCCTATATAAAAACCGGAACATTCAGACCCAACAAACATAATGCAATGCGGTTTAAGTGGCGTTTACCAGACGCACCAGACCGAACACTTCTTTAATTGCATCTTCACAACAATGAGTCTCGATCCCTCGTGGTATGTATGTACGTAAGACGTATGTATGTAACTGCACTAAACTAATGAATAGTGTTTTCATGCTAAATGGCATTACTGTAAATGTATTTAGGAAAACAAACAATTATGTAATTTGTAAAATGTTAGATTAAATTTATTATATGCATAAAATAAACATTAAAATAATTTCATTGCAAATAAAAATGGTGAGTCATTCCCAATGACAATGACAAATAAATTTTTCTAAACTATCAAACCTTATTATTGTAACACATAAACGTAGGCTATAAAATACTACACAGGACAATTACATACATTAATAAGCCACCTTCTTGCGTTTTAATATGGAGCAATGAAATACAATTGTCAGTGCAGTAAAGGTGCGGATGTTATGGTGTGTGTAAAATAAGTTATTACAGACCGTTGACAGATTGCGTTGTACGCGTTACGTGGCCTCCCTACTGAAATATCAATTTCATGGCGGCGTATTTTGAAAGCTCACCAAGACCCATTAATCAGGGCGAGGAGAAAGCTCATTGATCATTCCAGTGTTGTGTTACGAAATGCACATATTTTTTTTTCGTGCGGCACTGAATACATTAATACCGGCCGTATTAATACTCGCCTTGATTTATTTATCAATTCGGTTACATTGTTTTATGATGGGATGCCAAATAACGGCTTGTATTCGCTGGTATGAATATTTTTTAAACTTGTTGCCTAAGAAGTGATCTAAAAAATTACGATGGCTAAATAGGAAGTCCGGTGTGGTTAAGGTAAAATCCTTTTCACTAAGATAGCTCATAACCCCGAGACATTAAAAACCTAAATTCATCATGAATTATGAATAGAATTATAATAAAAATATTTACAAAGCAAATAAAAAATATTCATATTAGATGGCAAAAAGTTACGAATGATTAAAAACCTTTCCCTTAGAGTAGTCAAAGGTTATGATCCCTATAAAAGTCTCGTAGTGTATCCTAAGTATCTAAAGAGGCTAATTATTTTTGAAATTACACTTTAAGTAGTCTTATTTCTATATCCTTATATCTAAGTACCTTCTTATATTGCTCAAATACTTTTCACCTATTCCAATTAATTATATTAGTGTAACATTAACTTTATTCTTTACCGTGGCGTATTTGTAACATATCACAACAAATTTTCCATTGTCTTAAAGTAATACATCATCCATTGAGGTAGCGGACTCTCGACCTATCCCAATCAATTATTAATTGCCTTAGCGTACTTTTGACCTAAGATTACAAATTACGTGTTTATGATATTTAATAAAAACAATTGCCATGTTTCAACTCGTAACAAAATGCCTGCCATATGAATTGAATTGCCATATTTCAACTAGGAATAAAATGGCGGCCATTCAAATTGAAAGTTTACGAATGAAAATGCAATCAGAGATTTTAAGGATTGTAAATTATATAATTCATCATGGAAATAGCTCCAAAAGCTTAGGATACTTTAAAACATAACGTTTTTATGATATTTAATAAAAACAATTGTCATGTTTCAACTAGGAACAAAATGGCGGCCATGCAAATTGAAAGTTTGTGAATGAAAATACAATCAAAGATTTAAAGAATTGTAAATAATATAATTCATCACGTAAACACCTTTAAAAGCTCAAGATACTTTAAGAAATCATGTGTTTATGATATTTAATATAAAAACAATTGCCATGTTTTAACTAGGAACAAAATGGCAGCCATGCAAATTGAAAGTTTGCGAATGAAAATGCAATCAAAGATTTGGAAAATTGTAAAAACATAATTCATAAAAAAACATCTTTAAAAGCTCAAGATATTTTAAGACATAACATGTTTATGATTTTTATTAAAAACAATTGCCATATTTCAACTAGGACAAAATGGCCGCCATGCAAATTGAAAGTTTGTGAATGAAAATGCAATCAAAGATTTAAAGAATTGTAAATAAAATAATTCATCACGTAAACAGCTTTAAAAGCTCAAGATACTTTAAGAAATCATGTGTTTATGATATTTAATACAAAAACAATTGCCATGTTTGAACTAAGAACAAAATGGCAGCCATGCAAATTGAAAGTTTGCGAATGAAAATGCAATCAAAGATTTGGAAAATTGTAAAAACACAATACATAAAAGAAACATCTTTAAAAGCTCAAGATATTTTAAGACATAATATGTTTATGATTTTTATTAAAAACAATTGTCATGTTTTAACTATAAACAAAATGGCGGCCATGCAAATTTATAGTTTGTGAATAAAAATGCAATTAAAGATTTGCAGAATTCTAAAAATATAATACATTTTGGAAATAGCTTTAAAAGCTCAGAATACTTTAAGAAATAATGCGTTTATGATATTTAATAAAAATAATTATCATGTTTTGACTAGGAACAAAATGGCAGCCATGCAAATTGAAAGTTTATGAATGAAAATGCAATCAGAGATTTGAAGGATTGTAAATAATATAATTCATCGTCGAGACAGCTTTAAAAGATCCGGATACTTTAAGACATAATATTTTTATGATATTTAATAAAAACAAATGCCATGTTTTAACTATAAACAAAATGGCGGCCATGCAAATTGAAAGTTTGTGAAAAAAAACTGCAATCAAAGATTTGAAGAACTGTAAAAAATATAATTCATAATAGAAATAGCTTTAGAAGCTCAGTATTCTTTAAGAAATAATGTGTTTATGATATTTAATAAAAACAATTGCCATGTTTTAACTAGGAACAAAATGGCGGCCATGCAAATTTAAAGTTTATGAATGAAAATGCAATCAAAGATTTGAAGAAATGTAAAAAATATAATTCATCATGTAAACAGCTTTAAAAGCTTAAGATACTTTAAGAAATAATGTGTTCATGATATTTAATAAAAACAATTGCCATGTCTCAACAAGGAACAAAATAGCCGCCATTTAAACTGAAATTGTGCGAATGAAAATGCAATCAGAGATTTGAAGGATTGTAAATAATATAATTTATCACGTAAACAGCTTTAAAAGCTCAAGATACTTTAAGAAATCATGTGTTTATGATATTTAATAAAAAACAATTGCCATGTTTCAACTAGGAACAAAATGGCGGCCATGCAAATTGAAAGTTTTCGAATGAAAATGCAATCAAAGATTTGAAAAACTGTAAAAAATATAATTCATCATAGAAATAGCTTTAGAAGCTCGGGATACTTTAAGAAATAATATGTTTATGATATTTAATAAAAACAATTGCCATGTTTTAACTAGGAACAAAATGACGGTCATGCAAATTTAAAGTTTGTGAATGAAAATGCAATTAAAGATTTGAAGAATTCTAAAAATATAATTCTTTCTGGAAATAGCTTTAAAAGCTCAGAATACTTTGAGTAATAATGTGTTACGACAGTTAATAAAAACAATTGTGATGTTTCAACTAGGAACAAAATAGCCGCTATTTAAATTAAAAGTCTGCGAATGAAAATGCAATTAGAAATTTGAGAAATTGTGAAAAATATAATTCATCATGGAAACAGCATTAAAAGCTCAAGATACTTTAAGAAATAATGTTTTTGTGATATTTAATAAAAAAACAATTGCCATGTTTCAACAAGAAACAAAATGGCCGCCATTCAAATTGATAATTTGTGAGTGAAAATGCAATCAATGATTTGAAGAATTGTGCAAAATATAATTCATCATGGAAATGGTTTTAAAAGCTCGGGATACTTTAAAAAATGTTGTGTTTATGATATTTAATAAAAATTATTAATCAATGATGGTACTAGCGTAATCTAAGCCTTTGAAAATTATTAATTATCCAAGCAGCCGTGATTATAGCTTATCACCATTTCACAATGAGTGAAAGCCTTGAAATGGTGAAAAAATAATTTAATACTCTAATGCAGAAGAGAAGTAGACAACTAATAAGTTGATAAAGATTAAGTGGTTGTAGTGAATACTCTGATGAAGATAGGAAGTACGTTGCAAAGACAAAGATTGCAAAAAAAGTAAAGATGAACCCAGCAGAAGAAGAGTTTGTTTATCGGAAAAGGAAGAAGAAGAAAGAGGTGGAACAGCAACATGTTTGATAATGGCATAAAGTGAAAGTCTTGAAATGATAGGAAGAGGAAAATTAAGACGAGCGAGTTAAGAGAGCTTTCGCCACAGAACGAAGTTGGGCACCCTCTCACCATCATCCTGCTGACTGTGTAGAAAATTATACGTCATTGAAATAACACGTGCCAGTTAATAATGGACTGTTAATATTTAACATTTAAAAAATAATAAGTTTAAAATCTTCTTTTTCTGCGTAGTTAATGGCCTTGTTGGACAGGTATAGCAGTCTAGAAGACGGGGTCGCGCTGCGTTGATGCAGGTCTAGTAGAAGTTATTAGGAAGAACACATAAAATCACAAAGAGGATGAGAAGAATAGATGAAAGTTTTATATTATTTTTAAGAAGCAAGTTTTATAGGATTTGATAGGAGTTGGTTGAGGGGTGACAAAGAACAGAGGTGATATAGAGAGGAGATTGACCAGTGACTATGAAAGTAAAATATATAGTTTTTGCATGATACAGGATATGTTTAATTAACATCTCCATATTCGTCACACGAACAGGTTGGAAAGGGTACTTGTCCAATTGTGTAAATGTGTGATGGGGTTTTTATTCTTATAATGTTGGTGATTTTTGGGTTAAAAAACCAAGGTTAGAGGGGAATAGTGGGTTGGATCAGAAAATATTTATAAGTGCCTGGAAGGACCAGGAAGATTGCCATTTCAACAGGGAACTGGTTTTTAGAATATTAAAGTAGTCCTGGAAACTATAAGAGGACCTAACTTAATTTCATCTGCAATTTAATTTGCCTGAATGCCCGTGTGACAAGAAATCCAGCAAAGATGAGTAGAGAATGCGGATTGAGAAGTGAGGGGATAATAGATAGGACGAATTTCGACACAGAGGATTGTAAAGTGTTCCTTCCTCTGCATACAAAGGCTTTTAAGTCAGACTTAGAGTCTGTGAATATGGCCCAGTTTCTGGGAGAGAAATTGTTCAATAATAGCTCTTAACTCTGCCGTGTGAATTGATGAGGAATGAGGAATTTTTAGGGAGGATATTATTAAGTTTTCAATGTAAATGCCACATAAGCAATGACTTGGAACCATCCATATAACAGAATGTATTATTTGGCCATTTTCCAGGGAAGAGGAATGAAGAGTTACTTTGTGAAGATTGGGGGCTGGAGATATATTTCGGGAGGTCATAGGTGATATTAATGTGGAAGAAGTGAGTGAACAACGACTAATAGTAGCAAGGTTGAGAGGGGGATTCATGAATATTGAAGGACGGGATAGTGAAGAAGTTAACAATAAGAGAGGAAAAAGGCAGGATTACATGGTTGTTATGTGCGTGGCACTTGAGACAATATTTTTAGAATGAGAAGCAGGCTCGGACTGAGAGAGGGATACAGCTTTTAACCTCTAGGGCTATTGATGAGGCGGATCTCATTGCAACAAGAATTATTCCGAGGGAGGAGGATTGTAACCAATCGAGGGAAACTCCTTTGACGCCAAAAGGACGAGGAGACCACACATCACAAAAGCCACCAAAAAAGCAACAATATCATTAGGCAGGTGTCGCAGAATGTGGGGAAAAAATTGGGGACTAAACCCTAAAATAACTCTATGGCTTTACATCAGGGTGATAAGACCCATGATAGCCTATGGATCAGTGGTGTGGTGGACTAGGACAAAGCAAAAGGGAGCGATAGGACTCCTGAGCAGTACACAAAGACTAGCATGTCTCAGTACAACAGGAGCCCTAAGCATCACCCCAACAGCAGCCCTAGAAGCCATCTTGAACATACCACCATTACACATCTTCATTCAAGGAGAAACCAGGTCCGTATCATATAGACTGATGCAAGGACAGGCGCCCATAATCCGATCACACGGAAAAACACACCAACGGCTAAAAGACGAACTGAAGGCTAACGCGATCACAGCGATGCCAAGTGATGCCTTGGTGAAAAAATACAATTTCGAAAAGAAACACAAGGTACTAATCCCGCAAAGAGAAGACTGAGTCGAAGGCCAACCTACCAAAGCAGAATCATACTGGTTCACGGACGGCTTAAAGACCGACAAAGGGGTAGGAGCAGGTATATACGGCACAAAACCCGAGACCAAGATTTCTGTCAGTCTCACCAAGCGAGAGGCGATAGCTCTTCACCACTGCACAAGAGAAATAGCAAGACAAGGCACCAAAAGTAGGTCAATTACCATATTCTCTGACAGTCAGGCGCTACTAAGAGCACTACGCTCCACACAGGTCGAATATAAGCTAGTGTGGGACTGTATACGTGCTCTTAATGAACTTGGCTGTCACAAAAAAGTAAGAATCACATGGGTCCCAGGACACGGAGGACATCCGGGAATGGCAAAGCAGACGAACTGGCCAAACAAGGCTCGTCAAAAGCAGTAATTCGCCCGGAACCCTCCTGCGGAATCTCCAAAACCGCAGTAAAACGATCCATAAAAAAATGGGTGGAGACACAGGCCCATACCTGGCGGACGAACTCACCAGGATAGAGACAGGCGAAACAGTTCCTTAAGAAACAATCGCCAAAATTCACGACCGAACTTCTGAACCAAGACAAATGGTCAAAACAACAGTAGGTCTGAACAAACATATGAGCAAAATAGGCCTAATGGAAGAAACACCATGCAGATTCTGCCTACAGGAAGAAGAAGAAGACTCGTTCGTTCCACGTCTTATGCCACTGTGAGGGTCTTGCAAGGATTAGATATCAAAAGCTGGGCACTACAAACCCAAGCGCGGAGACCTATACCCAAGCCCCTCTGGCAGGGCTAATAGGACTAATCAAAGAAGCAAAGCTAGAGCTGGTCATCTGAATCTAATGAGGGATTTGTAAAGTGTTAATAATATTTTGGGATCGGAGCCATACCAGATGTAAGATAGTGTCTTTAGGATGTTCTGAATTTTGGCTACTGATGTTTCAAAGAATTTAATAGGGATTTCCAGGATAGACTTGTGTTCAGATTGAGGGCTAGGTATTTAACAGTTTTACACTTGGGGATTGGGACATCGTTGAAGAACAGCTGGTAGTTGGCCATTATTGATTTTAGCGAATAATTGAGTATATGGGCCTGAACAGTAGAGGACGACATCATCTGCATATTTGAGAATGGAGCACATGGTTTATTTGAGTGGCCTAGTGTAGAGAGTGTAGAGAAGAGGACTAAAGATGGAACCTTGGGGTAGACCAACATAAGAGAACCTAGGATAACTACATGTGTAGTCAGATTTGATGAAGAGAACTTTGCGATGAGTAAGGGACCATATGCACTTAATGATACTAGAGGGTATTCTTAAAGCAAAGAGTGTTTCTATAAAAAGCGAAGGCAGGACTGAGTCAAAGGCAGCTGATATGTCTAGGAACAAGGCCGCTGTCGGATGGATTTCTAGGAAGGTTAATTGTATATCTATGGTAAGTTTTATGATATTAACAATAGTGCCTCTGCCCTTTCTGAATCCAAATTGAGTCGAAGGGTATATTATATTTTTTCTGCCTACCAATCCAGCCTTTTTTTAAAAATTCGAGATGCTCGAATACTTTCCTAACACAAGACGTGAGGGCGATGGGATGGCAGTTTAGAGGAGAGTTAGAGCCCTTGCCTGGTTTAGGAATAGGACATATAATTTATTCACTCCATGCTTCTCGTATGATGCCATTATTCAATATATCATTGAAGATTCATAGCAGCAAAAGCTTACCGGACAACAATAGGTTTTTAAGCATAGAATCGGAAATATTGTCAGGGCCTGGGAAAGAATCTTTAATGTTATTAAGGGTGACTTCAAGATAAGCTAAAGTGAAGTTGGAAGATAGGAAGGAAGGAGGTGAGTTAATCAGTTAACAATTGATAGTTATAACAGTTAACAATTAAAATAAACGATGTCGATAGTTTACTGTTCACAGTGACATATTACAGTTATATAAGCAAACGTATTGATTATATTCTTCACTCGTGCAATGTGATAATTAATTAATAAACATAGTATTAACTTTGTCATCGTTTAAAGTAAACCCTAATATTCTTCATACCGATGTAGTATTCTTCTACTCTTCTCTAATGGTCCTCATTCAAGTAGTACACTTTCGACTTGCGTCAATATTCTACACGCTGGCCAAACCTACTCCTGGTGTTCCCGAATAGTTTTTACATTGATAAACACTAAACTATATGTTTTTTAAAACTAAAAATTTTAAGTAAGTGCGTTAATTTAGTGTTTATCATGAATTACCACGTAGTAACGGTCGCCACCATCCTTATGTGGAATTAATCCAGCGTAGCCATGACCTTTCCCAATAGTCTACACATTAAACAGGCATTCTTCCTCCCTTCTCCAATAGTCTATACGTTAACGTAGCGTATTCTCGACCTTCTCCAATAGACTACACATTAAACATGCGTACTCCTGACCTTACTTAATAGATTATTTATTGTTATTCATTAAAATTTCGGTATTACATTTATATTATAATTAACGTTTGATTTATGTTTTATAACGGGTGTCCAACAATTATTACAGTCCCGGGTGGCGTTGGAATAAAAAACGTAGGTCGATTCTTACATGTTGCAAATAAATGAACTGACATTTTTAATGCACATTTAGGTTATGTTTGACAATTAACATGTCAGTTCATTTATTTGCAACATGTAAGAATCGACCTACGTTTTTTATTCCAACGCCACCCGGGACTGCAATAATTGTTGGACACCCGTTATATATTATCATTATTAAATGAGGCGTTCGTAATTGTGAGGATAACATCAGACACGTGCCATAATAATAAATTCATAACGTCTACGTCCGTGTCACCAATCGCGACATTCCCATCTCCGCGCATCGCCCACCCTTCAACATTCAACTCCATTCCATCACTTTCACGGAACGGTATTCTAATCCCGCGAGCCGGTTACATCGCATCTAAACATCACAATAACGGCGTGCCTAATCCGCATCAGAATTACACGGCCATTTTCCGGGCCGTTCCTGTTACACCCATAGGTCTTAAAGTAGGTCCGCGCCGGCAATTGTTTCGGATCGTTGTTGTTATTGCGGCGCCAATTTCGAAATTTGCAGACTCTGTTGTGACTGCAACGACTGCCAGACGAGATTGTCGGGTGCATTTCGCACAATGTTTATTGTCAAAATGAACTGCCGAACTATTCGGACGCGAACGCCAAGGTTACGGCCGCATACGTCTGAAACAGAAACAGAAAGCCGATTTCGAACGCAACGCCTATAAATAATGTCTGGCGTCATTTATTTTTGCTTTATCTGTTTTTCAAACTCCTCCCACGCTTTTACTAGATATTTCAGTATGTAATTTGTTGGAAAATAATTCTTATGTAAATGCTGTAGGAAGTATTTTAGAATGTAAAACGATTTTCCATAAAACATGGTTACTTATCCTTCACTGTTGTAAATAAAACAAAGTGAAAATTGTTTTTATTTAGAAACCGAAATTGCTGAATTAATCAGAAATTTTGACGGGAAATTGTTGAAAATTGTAAAAAAAATCTAAAAATCTGAAAGAGAAATTGCTGGCAACTTAAAAGATGCTAAAAATTGTAGAAAACTAAAGAGAAATTGCTGGAATACTAGAAAAGGTTTCTAACAATTCTAGAAATCTGTAAGAGAAATTGCTGAAAATCAAGAAGTCAGGAAATATTATCGAAAAATGGCTGCTTTTAGAAACCTGACAAAAGAAATGTAAAAATTGTTATTCTTGAAAAGTATAAAAAATTTTAATTTTTCAGCAATCTCTTTTACAGATTCCTAAAATTCCAAATTTCTGAATTTTGAAATTCTGTAAGTGCTGGGCAATTAAATAAACAAAAAATTGAACGTAAAACAGCTGAAAATTCTAGAAACCTAAAAAATAATCTAGAAATTTTGAAGAGAAATTGCTGGAAACTTCAAGAAATTTGGATGAAAAGTTATTGTACATTTAAAAAAATTAGAAATAAAATTCCAGAGACTGAATACTGAAGGTAACGAGAAAAACATCTAGAAATTTGGAAGAAAAATTGCTAGGATACTAAAAACCTAGAAAGCAATTCTAGAAACTTGTAACAGAAATTCTGAAAATTGTAGAAACCCGAAAAAAAAATCTAGAACTCTGGAAGAGAAATTGCTGGCAACTTAAATCAAATTAGATGTCAAGATGATACAAATTTTAAAAAACTAAAGAGAAATAGCTGCAATACTAGAAACCTAGAAAACAATTATAGAAATCTGAAAGTTAAGAAATTTTAACGAAAAGTAGCTGCTTTTAGAAACCTGATCAAAAAATCCAAGAATTGCTGGAAACTTCCAGAAATTTTGACGATAAGTTGTTGAATATTCTTGAAAACTAGAAAAAATTTGTAGAAAATTGGAACGGAAATTTGTATATAACTATAAACCCAGAAAAAAAATTTAGAAATTTGTAATAGAATTGGTTAGAAAATTCAAGTAATTAGGATGGGAAATTACTGAAAATTCTAGAAAGACAGAGAAAAATATTGAGAAATCTGAAAGGGAAATTGCTAGAATACTAAAAATTTTGAAAACAATTCTAGAAATCAGTAAGAGGAATTTCTAAAAATCAAGAAATATTGACAAGGAATAGTTAATAATTTTAGAAACCTCAAAAAAATCTAGAATTATGGAAGAGCAACTTGAAGAAATTCTGACGAGAAACTCCTCATTTCTCATTTATTTATGTAGGGTGGGTGGATGGCCTCTAACCCACCTTCCAAACATTAAAACATTCATTAGGGTTTTGTAAAATAACTATTTGTTTAGAAGAATTATCTTAGTTTATTAATTATATATTTTACTATTCGTCATATTTCATTTCCTTAAAAATCGCTATTAATGTTAAAATAATTGGAGGGTGGATAGTGGCCACCCACCCACCCTACATATATACTTAATCTAAAGGTAAAACACTACTTTTAAGTTTTTATTAACATCAGCAGTAACACTGTTGAGATTTTTTGAAAATAGAAAGACTGTTTGTGACTGAAATGCCAATACTTATGTAGGGTGGATGGGTGGCCTCTCCAACCAATGCAACATTCGGCAGGGTTTTGTAAAATGAGTATTTACTCATAAGAATAATTTCAGTTTATTAACTATATATTTTACTCTTCTATATATTTAATATCTTCAAAAATCGCGGCTAATGTTATAATAATTGGAGGGTGAATAGTGGTCACCCACCCACCCTACATATATACTTAAATCTAAAGGTAAAACACTACTTTTAAATGTTAAATAACATCAGCAGTAACAGTGTTGAGATTTTTTGAAAATAGAAAGACTGTGACTGAAATGTCAATATTTATGTAGGGTGGGTGGGTGGCCTCTAACCCACCTTCCAACCAATAAAACGTTAATCAAGGTTTTGTAAAATAACTATTTGTACCTTCACCGTTTATAAACAACTGCTAGTGAGAAAGCTGACAGGTCACTCACCTATGAAGAAAAGGTAAAGAACAATAAAAGCACCGGGTGTCGACAATGTCTCAGAAGAACTTCTGAAATATGGCCCTAGTTCATAAACTAATGACTAAAATCTGGAACACAGAAAAATGCCGCAAGAGTGGAACAACAGCCTCATATACCCTGTACATAAAAAGGGAGGCAAACTCAAACTCTCATGTAATAGTTATAGGAATATCGTTACTTAGCACAACATATTATTATAATAAAGGACACACTTGAACAATACGCCGAAAACACCATCAGGAATTAATATAAACAACACCATTATGAACAAGGCCGTAGAAATAGTGGCCTATGCGGGTGATCTTGGACGAAACAGCGACAGCATTTAAGGAAGCTTTCGTAAAAATCAAAGCAGGGGAAATATTAGATTAGATGTTATATGGGTGGCACCGGCGCCTGTTCCACCGCGGCCTTTTCAGATCTTTTGTGGATCCCTATTTATCTCAGATGACCAGCTCTAGCTTTGCCTCTTTGATTAGTCCTATTATCCCTGCCGCACATGGGTTTGTAGTGTCCAGCTTTTGATATTAAATCCTTGCTAGGCCCTCCCAATGTCATAGGATGTGGAACGAGTCCTCTTCTTCCTCTAAGCAGAATCTGCATGGTGCTCCTTCCACCAGGCCTACTTTGCTCATATGTTGGTTGAGCTTGCAGTGTCCTGTCATCAGACCTACTATTGTTTTGACCATTTTCTCTCTTGGTTCAGAAGTTCGGTCGTGAATTTTGACGATTGTTTTTTAAGAAACTGTTTCACCTGTCTATCCTCTCATCCACCAGGTATGGGCTGGCGGGGGAAAATCAACGAAAGTAAAACAAAATTCATGTGCCAAAGGAAAGGATAAAGGAAAATCATCGAAGAAAATGTAGTATTTGGAAACTACAGCTTCGAAAGGGTTAGACACTTCAGCTACCTAGGCTCCAACGTAAATACTCAAAATGATGAAACCATGGAGATAAAATAATGAATAGCAAGCGACAGTTGCTACCAAGTATAAAGTCTAGAAACATCCATAGAGAGATAAAAACTCGTATATACAAAATCCTCATCTGAACAGCAATTTACTTCGGAAGCGAAGTGTAGAGAATCGCTGAGAAGTCCATGGAACTGTTAGAAAGAAAGGTACAACCCAAGGACGTTGGCTCAAGAAGTCTGCGGAGTTCGTAATGCCGAAAGCAATGCTGACTACAGTGGCCTGGATTTTGATAGATTGTTGGTTGATCATATACAGGTGAACAGAGCTACGCATCGTGCCCATGGTAGGATTAATCCGTACATGTCTTCTCCATGCCACATTGAATTTTTGGAATTGGTGGAAAGATAGAGTGGACCCAAAGTAACCAAGGGGGAAAAGAGTGCTGGTGATAAAGAAAAAGTCTAAAGCCACGGCTTCTGTTGCAGCGCATTAAATATATTTTGTATTAAAAGTATTTATTGCAATAAATACTCCTAAGGTAATAATTAGGCAAAACGACAAAGAGCGAGATGGTCGGATAACGTAACCAAAGACGCCCAAGAATTGTTAAAAATTAATGGTCAGCTAATAAGCGTGAACGTTGGAGATAAAGCATCCAGGAAGTTGAGGTCAGTGTTGGGCTGTAGTACCATCGAAGAAGAAGAAGAATGTCCTTTCCGTTAACTCCTACAATCCTACTATCTATAATATTCAAGTTAGCAAGCGATCTTCCCTAAAAATATTAAGTAAAATCCGCCAATAATCTACATAATCCTTTTGAACCAATTCCTACCTCTGTTATTTCTTATAATGAACGTCTTATATACCTAAGTCAAACATTTTCTAAAAATCCTTTCAACCGACATATTCTCTCACTATACTGTTTACGCATAAATCTTTAGCAAAATTCAAAATTCAAAACTCCTTCATTCATATCATTTGAATACATTTCATTACATTATCCATTATCATCAGGCAGACCACTGGTCGACTAATACACTAACAATAAAATTATTGTATATATTGTATTTATTTTTGTCTTTCAATAAAGATGTTGTATACATGATCAAACATGCTACTCTGAAATGGCCCGTATAGTTCAAGAATCCAAGCTGCAAGAGTTCGATTTTTGATATTGAGCTGATGTGGTTTGTAGGAACGCAAATGCTTTATAATTGGAGTAAGTCCCAATAGGATCAGTTTTCTGATGTACATTAATAATTCTTCCATCGTGAAACTCCTTATGAAATTAAAGAAGACGAAAAATATTTCGAAATATCTTGATTAGAAATTAAAACCCTTTGTTTGTTTCACAGAAAATTTAGTTAAAACCCTTGGTTTGTTTCACAGAAAATTTCGTAAATCTTATAGATGCACAATTTCTCTGTTGGCAATAACAGACGATATTCTAAGACACTTGACACTATCTGTTATAAAATCTTATAAGCCACATTGCATTATGTTTGTTTCCCAACAAATGCAATAAAGTTAATGCAGAGTTCTTTAATTGATGGAAAACAATATGTCGAAACGAATGCTGGAAAATCTTCCGAAATAGAAATTTCTGAGGGTGTCCCCCAGGGATCCAACTTAGGCCCAATTATTATTACGTTCCATTTATTTTCCAAAACTTTTCGACCATTATCAAACCTGTAATTTACTAAACATTCACTGGAATTTGCTTATATATAAATTTATTATTATAAGCAAAAATATACTTAAATGAACAATACATAATTAATTACGATTTCGTTTATTAATTTGTCGATTGACTCACGCTTATTAGTAGTAAAAATCAATCGTTTTTAATGACTAAAATCCTCTGAAAGCGCTAACGGAATCAAAGCATCGAATCGATCCCCCCGTCCCAAACCAGATTGTATCCCTTTTGTTATCCCGTGGTGATGACAATAGCTGAAGACAGTAACAATGAAGACCCACATGATTCGTAACTACGATCGCCGGCGATAATAACCAGACGTGAGTAATCAGATATAACGGATAAATGACGTTTATTAGACGATGATAATCAACTTTTCCATTTATACATTAAATTGAATGGAGTGAAATCTGTGTGTGTGTGTGTGTGTGCACCATTGCAGGGGGATTACTGACACTCAAGTGCATCGACCGAAGAAATCTTAGAAAAAAAACCTGTTCCGTCGAATTTCACCTGAGAATTTGTGTTCGACATTAATTTAAACGGGCTGTGCCTTATCATTGTCAATGCGTTTGAGGTAAATGGAATACTGGGGATTTAAAATCAATAAGCATGTCTACGAAAGAATTTATTCAATATTTACAATATATTATAGATATAAAATTTGTTCATAGATATTATTATCTTTGCATTTTTCTTAAATTATCTCCTGGTGAAAAATTATAAAATATGAAGTGTTGATCAATTCTTTACCTAATATTACTTTATATTTAGATTAATAGATGTATTAAAGATAATTTAAAGCAAGGCCACTATACATATAATTTAAAACTACTAAATGCTCAAAAAAAATTGGTCGACAATTTTACACTTATCCCAATAATATATGTATTATTGGAATGAGTGTAAAATTTGCGATCGCCTATTGAAGATCACTTGTTTTGATAACACCTTCAGTTTATAAATTGCCACCAGATTTTTTTCTCGGAATTAGATCATAATCACGTCTAAAATTATAATGCTGAGAGTGCACGAAAAAAAAACGGAAAAGTGTATTTTGATGAGTCTTTAAATACATTATCAATATCTTTCTAAATCAATCAAATTATAAAGTCCTCTATTTGAATGTTCAAACAAATCTAAATCATCATCTAAAAATCCTTTGCTGAAGAAATCAATCTGCTGAGGACAGATTTTCCTATTGAATGCAGTTTTATAGGTTGATTATTTCTGATTAAAAACAATTGAAAAGAAAAATAATTACGCTGAAATTAATTCCAGAATTAATTCTTGTTGAATATAATAATTCCTATTGAAAGTTACCCTTGTTAATATAGTTCTTGTGCAGATATTTTATGTACCTATAACATAAATTATTCCTGCTGAGATTCGATTTATAAGTAGAATGGAAAAGTAAACAATATTCCTGTTGAAATTAAATTTAAAAATATTTGAAACTGATACTAGTTACAAAATGTATTCCCGCTGAACCCAATTCAAAAATATATTCCTCCTAAATCACTTTCGAATCTTGCTTAAAATTGTCCTAGCTATCAATCACGCCAAGTATATTTTTTTGTACTTAGATTAGACTTCTAAGTAGAAAATTCATTCCTGTTGCTAAAATGATATTTATAAGTATAAAATCCTGCTGAGTATAGTTATTCCTGCCAATGAAATTAGGTCTATAATTCACTACTACTAAGTGTAGTTAATATAGAAATATGAATGGAGAAAGTAATTTTTGTACGCAATAAATTTCTGCTAAGTCTTTTTCTGTGCGATTGGAATTATACATAATTTTTATAATAGATTTTTTAATAAAAATAATTGAAAAAATATTTATGCTTAAGTGTCAAAATCTATTACTGCTACATATAGTAATTTCAGATGATTTAAAAAATATATTATTTGTCCTGGTACATAATCCTGCTGAAAAGAAATATTTACGCTGAAAGGATATCATTTCTTGCTTACAGAATATTAAAAATACTCCTGCTAAAATTTTAAATATATGTTCGCAGTAAGTTTATTAAAAATCTAGTGTAATTAGGTTTTATTGTCATTGATAATGAAAAAAGGAATTTAAAAAGCATGTCAAAAAATTTAGGCAAACAAATGTATTCCTGCTCAAATTAGGCTTATTATGATACTGAATAAAAAGATTGAATGTCGATAATAATCATCCTAGTTATTCTAGTAAACAATAAATTCGTGCTGAATATAAAAATATTTCCAAAATCTTTTTCTGCTGGTGAAATTTAAGCTCGAAATACTAAGATGAATGCATAATATATTTTTTCTGCTAATATTCAACTTATACGTGCACACAATATAATTATAATTTTTGCGGTATAGTCATCCTGGCTTAATGTAGCCATCATTGCTAATTAAGTAATTCCTGCTTGGTGTAATCATTCCTGCTGATTTTTGACATTATTTCTACTTACTGTAGTCATTCCTGCTTAGTATAGTCATTCCTGCTAAATGTAGTCATTCCTGCTAAGTGTTAATGTAGCCACCATTGCTAATGAAGTGATTCCTGCTAAATAAGTCATTCCTGCTTGGTGTAGTTATTCTTGTTGATTGTTTTCGTTATTTCTACTTACTGTAGTCATTCCTGCTTAGTGCAGTCATTCATGCTAAGTGTTAATGCAACAATCTATTATTTCTTAATATATTTTTCTGGCTAATATTCAACTTATACGTGCACACAATATAATTATAATTTTTGCGGTGTAGTCATCCTGGCTTAATGTAGCCATCATTACTAATTAGATAATTCCTGCTTGTGTAATCCTTTATGCTGATTGTTGTCATTATTTCTACTTACTGTAGTCGTTCCTGCTTAGTGTAGTCATTCCTGCTTAGTGTAGTCATTCCTGCTAAGTGTTAATGTAGCCACCATTGCTAATTAAGTGATTCCTGCTAAATAAGTCATTCCTGCGTGGTGTAGTTATTCCTATTGATTGTTGTCGTTATTTCTACTTACTGTAGTCATTCCTGCTAAGTGTTAATGTAGCAATCTATTATTTCTTAATATATATTTTTTTGCTAATATTCAACATATACGTGCACACAATATAATTATAATTTTTGCGGTGTAGTCATCCTGGCTTAATGTAGCCATCATTACTAATTAAGTAATTCCTGCTTGGTGTAGTAATTCCTGCTGATTGTTGTCATTATTTCTACTTACTGAAGTCATTCCTGCTTAGTGTAGTCATTACTGCTAAGTGTTAATGTAGCCACCATTGCTAATTAAGTGATTCCTGCTAAATAAGTCATTTTGCTTGGTGTAGTTATTCCTGTTGATTGTTGTCGTTATTTCTACTTACTGTAGTCATTCCTGCTTACTGTAGTCATTACTGCTAAGTGTTAATGTAGCCATCATTGCTAATTAAGTGATTCCTGTTAAGTAAGTCATCCCTCTTTGGTGTAGTCATTCCTGCTGATTGTTGTCATTATATATACTTACTGTAGTCATTCCTGCTAAGTGTATTAATTCCTGTTTAGTGTAGTCATTTTTGCTTAGTGTAGTAATTCCTGATGACTCTAGTCATTATTTCTACTTACTGTAGTCATTCCTGCTTAGGGTAGTAATTCCTGCTGGATGTAATCGTTCCTGTTTAATATAGTCATTCTTGTTGGGTATAGTAATTCTATGTTTAGTGTAATTATTTCTTCTTACTGTAGTCACTCCTGTTTAGTGTCGTCATCCCTGGCAAGTGTAGTAATTCTTTTTGAATATATTTTTCTATTTAGATTATGGATCTGTAAGTACATCATTGATTTCTTCTGATTAAAATGTACTGTGTCGAAAATATGTATGCTGAAATTAATTCCTAAATTTATTTCTGCTAAATATTGTTATTTCTGTTGAAATTTAATTAATAAATAAATAAATTGAAAACCGTGTCAAAAATAGTTATTCTGGAATTAAATTTCAGAATCTATTCCTGCATGCATACGAACAGACTGAAATAGGCAAATATACAAAATTAATTCCTGCTTTGATTTTAATTATAAGCACATTACTGATTATTTTTCAATAAAGAAAGGATTCGTGCTGAATATAATTTCTCTAACCGAGATAATATTACCTTCTTAATGAGGAATTAAACAGTTTAAAAAAAAAGTACGACAAAGATATTCTAGCTGAAATTATTTCTGGAATCTATTCCTGCTGAATACGACAATACCTGTTGTAATTTAATTAAGAAATGCATAGATGACTTCTTGAAAAAGTTATTATAGTACTCAATATACTCCTGCTGATTTTTTTTTCCTAGTGAATTTTAAAAATATTTGTACTGGAAACGTGTAGAATATATAATCTGCTAAATACAGTTATCTCAAAATTTAATTCTGACTGAAATGAATGGAAAAAGCACTTAAAAAAACCTATTTCTGTTGAATATATTTAATATAATTATTCCTGCTGAATAAAATTTTTAACTAAAAACGTTATTTATGTTAAAATTAGTTTTAAAATCTATTACTGATTAGTACAGCAATTCCTGCTGAAATTTAATCTATTGAAAAATAGTTTTCGAATTTATTCTTGCTGAATGACTGAACGTTTCCCGTAACAGAATAATTCATTGTGATATGACATATGAATATTGTTGAAACTCATCCTAGTACACAATCTATTCCTGCTGAGTATATTTTTTCCCATCAAGATTAGATTTATGATTTTACAATTTATTTCTGCCGAGTGCAATTTCTCCATTCACAAGAATTAAAAAAGCACGTCAAAAATATCTATGATGAAAATGAATTCTAGTTAGTTAGCGAGTCATTAGGAATTGACTCTATAGTCAATGCATAAGTAATATTATGTTTGGTCAGAGTAAATACTTTGTTCATCACACTTTTGATGAAACGAAATTATAACATTAGGTAGTTTTAAAGTAGAACACTTGTTATGTTTCATATGCCAGGAAAATAAATACAGCAATATGAAACATAACAAGTGTTCTAACCTAAAATTACCTATGTTATCAAAAGAAGCCTTACACAGTTGTCATCAAAATGCACTTTTCTCTAATATTTATTATTATTTATTCATAAAATATCCTGAATCTTCTTGCGTTCTATGTTTCTACCTCTTCCTGGATTACCAATATGTACATCGTAATAAAGATAAATTTGTGACCTCACGACCCATACCTGCTCACCGTGACGATTAATCAAAGATCGTGGCGAAACCTTTTATGCGTACGGTCTCTCCCAAGCTGCCAAAATCATCAAGTGAGATCTTAATGTGCTGATTGTTATCTAAGAACGTGAAATTACACAGAATTCGATTGAAGCGGGAAAAAGCAGCCTTCTAAATATAAACGGTGAGATGGATTTGTGTCACGACTTGGTAATATCTGACCCTCAGTCACCTGTTTGCCGGTTCTTTCATTCTCCTTCCCTTCACACACACGAGCCATGCTGTTTACCAAACAATAATTAACATGACGAGAAAGCAGGAGGAGGTGACAGTATTTTTACGCTCGTACATTGCCCCCCGTCTTACCCGTGAAGTGAGTCAATAAAGTGAATGAAGGATGCGAAATGCATATTGTAATTAGGTGGGGACACGCGATGATGTAATTTTTAGAAGTGAATCTTCCCAACGTGGACTAATTGGATTCCTATAAATTATAATTTTATTCGTAAGTAAATATATTCATTTGTGAAGTTGAAGACGTCGTTTATACTTATTTTTAGAAGTTCTGCATTCAAAACGGTTCGTGTAAAATTTTTTAAACTTTATTAAATGTGGTTGGAAAATTGTAAAACTATCCAGTAAATTGTCTAAAAAATAATCTGAAGGATTTAAGCATACGGAAACAAAATTCCGGAAATTTTAGAAAGAGATTACTACAAAATACTAGAATTTTTTGACAAACTAAAAAATTCTAAAAATATCAAGGTAATTGTCTAAAAAATTCTGAGACATTACGGCAGAAAATATTCCAGAAATTAGTAACAAAATATGCTAGATAATATCTGGAAGAGAATTCGCTGAAATATTTTAAAACATTCGACGATTCTAAAAATTTTTAAGAAAAAATAAATAGTAAAAAACACTAAAATTCTCAGTGAGAAGATTTTCGAAAACTTCAATAAAAAGAGGCTTTCTAAAATGTTCTGAAAGATTAAGGTCGGAAACATACTTATGGATTAACTTTATTTTAATCTGTAATTATAGAAATCTGGTAAATCTCTAAAGCTCTACAAAAGAATAAAATTGTGCAAGAGAAAATTTCTTCGAAAAGCGAGGCTGAAAAATTCTAAAATATCTCAAATAAATCTGGAAAAGGAACTGTTGAAATATTTTAAAACTCTCGACGTTTCTATAAATTTTGTAAGAAATTGCCACAAAATACTCTTAAAGAGAAGATTTCGGAAAACTTCGACAATATGAGGCTGGAAAATTTTCAAAACCTCAACTAAATTGTCTAGAAAATTCTTAAAGATTAAAGTACGAAACATACGGAAAAGAAAAATCCGAAACAGAATATGCTGGATATTTCTAGAAATCTGAGAAATTAAAGTAAAAACTCATAAGCAAACAAATTTTCAGAAATCTAGATAATTCTAAAAATCTGGAAAATAAATCACCGGAATATTTTAAAATTTTTCATGATTCTAGATATTTTGAACAAAATAAAAAATTCTAAGAATGTCGAGTAAATTGTGAATTTTTTTTCCAGATTTAAGCAGGAAACATACAGAATCAAAATTACAGAAATCTGGAACATAATAAGCTAGGTAATTCTAGAAATCTGGAAGAGAAATTACTAAAAAAAACTCTTGACTGTTATAAAAGATTTGAAAACAAATTGCTACAAAACATTAGAATTCTTAAACAAAATAATTTAGAAAACTAGAAGCAAAAAGCATACAGAATCTTCAACAGAAAATGATAAATAATTCTAAAAATCTGAAATCGCAGAAATACTTTAAAACACTTTACGATTCTGAAAATTTTGAAAAAAAATCATTACAAAAAATTAAGATTCTAAGAGATGATTTCAAAACACTTCAACATAATACGAAAAAAATATTTTGAAAAACTTGGAGATAATGAAGCTGGAAAATTCTAAAAGGATTAAGTAAACTGTCTAAACTATATGAGGGATTAAAGTAACAAGTAACAGAATATGCTGGATAATTCTAAAAATCCGAATGAGCAATCACTGACATATTTTAAAACCCTTAATGAAATTTTGAAAAGTAATTGCTACTAAATACAAGAAAATATTTCTGTAAAAATCAACAAAATGTTAAGACATTCTAAAAATCTCACTCAAATTGTCTAAAAATTAATGAGACATTAAAACAGAAAATATACAGGAAATTCCAGAAATCTAAAACAGAATATGCTGAATAATTCTAGAAATCTTGAATAGTAATTGCTGACATATTTTAAAGCACTTGAAGGTTTTGAAAATTCTAAAAAGAAATTTCTACAAAGTACAGAAAAATTCAATTAAATTATCTAGAAAATTGTGAGACGTTAAAGCAGGAAACATACGGAATTAACATTCGAGAAATCTGGAATAGATCAGCACATCTGACAAAGTTTAAACTAAAGATCTCAAGTAAATTATCTACAAAATTCTGAGAGATCAAAAAGCAGGAAACATGTGGCATTAAAATTCCAGATATGTAAAACAAAATACAAAAGAAACAAATGAAAGCAGAAAACATACGAAATCAAAATTTCGAAAATCTGGGCCAAATTTTCTAGTTGATTCTAACAATTTAGAAAAAGAACTAAAAATCTCAAGAAAATTCTGAGAGAAAAAGCAGGAAACATTTAGGATTAAAACACCATATATTCGTAAGAAAATATGCTGGATAATTTAAAGAAGTTGAAAGAGTAATCGTAATTTATAGCCCTTGACGATTCTGAAAATGTTTAAAAGAAATTTCTACAAAATACTAGAAAATATTATTATAATATATACAGTGAGACTAGAAAATTCTAAACAAAAAGAATTCTAAATAAATTACTACAAAATACTAGAATTTTGAAAATAAGATTTTGGAAAATAAGGCCGAAAAATACTAAAATTCTAAAAAAAAATTTAAGAGATCATACGGAAACAGTATCCTGGAAAAGAAGATGCTGAATAATTCTAGAAATCTGGAAAAGAAATCGCTGAACTATTTTGAAACCTTTGACGATTTTGGAATTTCTGAAATTTATTATTTATTATAAAATACTACATTTTTATAAGGTAATTTTGGAAAATAGAGATGAAAAATTCTAAGAATCTCAAGTAAATTGTCCAGAAAATTCTCTGAGATTAAAGAGGAAAACATAAGTGATCAAAATTCAAGAAATCTGTAACAAAATGTACTGAATTATTATAGAAATCTAGAAGAGAAATTCTTAAAGTTTCGTTAAGTCTCTAAAATATTTTTCTCTTAATTACAAGGATTTTCTTCAATTTTTTTTTTTTTAATTTTCGTGATTTTTTTTTACTATATCTTACTTTAAATTATCAGAATTTTCTAGCTTCATATTTCATAATTTCTAAATTTCTCGTCTAGTTTTCTAGAATTTTCAACATTGATTTATAGTAAATAGAAAAAACACGAAAATATATTCGTAAAATGTTTTAGTAAACGTTTTTATTTATGTTTAAAATCAATTTTATAATAAAGCTGTACTGAAGAGATTGAAATATCGAAACACGTGTCTACAGATGGTTATAAAATTGAGTATTGAATTATTTAATTGCTTTTGCTAATTTATTTTTAATTACATCAACCTAAATTCATTTCTTTTTCCAAATTACCATAGTATAGTCACTCACAAACTATTTTAACGTACATTCAATCATTTTTAGTTCATTTTACAGAAAGAAATACGTTCAAACTAGTGTTGCTTTGATAGCCTTGCTATTTTGTAACACGCAAATTACTTTTGTATTATTCAATGTCTGTCGAAGTATTAGCTAGAGAAGTAGTTGTTTCAAAAGTGATTTGTTCTTGTAGTCTTAATAAGACTCATTTGTTGTAGATTTTACGAATATATTTTCGTGTTTTTTCTATTTATTAGTGAATTATCTACAACGTAAAGGACTTATATATTTTATTATTGATTTATAGTATTGAAAAAAGTAAAATAGAATATTTTTTCTCAATTGTGAATACCTTTAAGTGTTCCTAAACTTTCTAAAACTTTTTCCCACAGATTTCTAGATTAACAATTAATTTCGCTTCATGATTTTTAAATTTCTAGAATATTATTTCCCCAATAACAAGGATTTAGAATCCATTATTTTTGTGATTTTTTTACTACACCTTGCATTATTTTATCAAAATTTTCTAGACTTTCGTTTTCATAATTGCTAAAATTCTAATCTAGAGCTCTTGAATTTTCCAGAAATGTTTTTTTTGTAGAAACCTAACCACACAATTTTCCAAAGAAATATGTTTTGTAATGTATATGTAATTATAGTTGTTTAATAGTAAATACTTATTTATCATTTATGTCAAAGACGATTGACGTTTTTAACACACTATTAAATCATATTTATTGTTTGGAATAATTGCAGGTAATTCAATCAGAAACGTTTACTTCCTAATTACGTCGATGTTATCTATTTAACTAACTACCACGTGGAAAGTTTATCGTGCTGCTAACAACGTGTCAAAGTGCTAGGTAATGAGAATCGAACCCCAATGAAATAAAATCAGATAATGGGGCTGCACTAGTGATTACCACTGAAGCCCCAATATATTGTCAATGGACAGACAAAACTACGACGTGTATAATTGAAATTGTTCCCCACACACATTTCCCATTTGAACGGGTTTTTTTTCGATCAGTCCACCCCTAGTGTCGGTAATTAATTAACGGTGAATAGTTAGGGTGGTTGTGCCGAGGTGAACCTTAATTTATTACATTCAATCAATTGAAAATGCCAATAGATTAAGTGAAAATTAGAATAGTTTAAAAGGCTGCGACCAATTGAGGAACCAGGAAAATACCTAAACAGAGGAATGATAACTCTACAAATAAAAAAATTAGAAAATATTAGTTAATTTCAAACCCTATGAATGATTTAGAATTATAGAACAATGAAAAGTGTAGCTAATTCAAATTATATGAAAATCAAAACTAAAATATAACAATTTTAGAAATTTAGTCTCCCTAAAACATTAGGGTATTGCAAAACACAAAAACTTGATAAACTCTTGAATGATTTAGAATTGTATAGAAATGAAAATTTTGTAATTTCCAATCTGGAGTTCTAGAAAAAAGGGAAAATTTAAAAAAAAATTGTCGAAAATACAAATACAAAATTATTAGAAAGAAAAATCTTGCAATCTGTAAATTGCTCGGAAAATTCTAAAAATATGAAGAAGAAAATACTGTGTATTTTATTATAAAATTAGAAAAAAAATTTTGGAACTCTCAAAATATGTAAAATCTTTATACTTATTGTATTTTGTATAATGGATGTTCCGTTTATTGTTACTATTATTATTATTAAATTTCTTAAAATCCAGAAGAGAGATTTGAAAAATCTAAAAGTCTGGACAGAAGCTGGAAAAACCTTTTGAAAATTTTTAAAACAACGTGGAGGAGCAATTGCGCTAAAATTCTAAAAGTCTTAAGGAGAAATATCTAAAAAACTCTCAAATCTAAAAAAATACATTTGGAAAAAGTATTACTGAAAAATGAAAATTGGAAAATTTAATAACCTTTAAAGAAAATTGTTGCAATTACAAAGAGAAATTGCTCGAAAGTTCTAAAAACTTTCTTCGAAAAAAACCGTAGCAATATTCCTTTAAAAAGTTAGAAGAAGAAATTCCTATAAAACTTAGCATTTGAAACAAATATGCCTCGAAAAATGGTGGAAAATTCTCCATACGTAAAAAATTGTCAAGATAATATTTGAATTTCCTACGAAATAGGAATTTCTAAGAATTTCACAAACTAAAAAAAGTTTTTGTAATCTTTTTTTTTTATTTATTTATTTACGGAAGTCCATTTAAGTGCAATATAAAATATAATACATATTATAAATGAATGAAACGCTTTAAGTATTACTAAATTTCCGAAATACATATCAAGAACGTGCACATGAACACAACAAACTAAAACTAAGTCTAAAAATTTAAAATTACTAAAATATCATAAAAATATATAAATTTAAGGACAAACTAAAAATAAGTCATAAAATAAAAGAGAGAAATAAGAAATAAGAGATGACAAAGTCTCTGATAATTTGATGTTTTATCTTGTTTTATCATTTTCATTTTCGATTAGTTGAAAATCTTTGCCATCAAGTTCAGAAAGTTCTAGTAACTTTATTAGTTTATTATGTAAACATTTTTTCCGGTCCAAACATTTCTGACTAGGACTTGCATCGCAAAGATGATTTTTATTTTAAATTTAGAAAATTTTCTTTGAGTGTTCTAATCTACTATCAGTTTCTACTTTAGGTTTGTAGAATTTCTTAATGGCAATTTTTCTTCAGAGTTACTAGAATTTGTTTTGCTTTTAGAATATTTCTTTCTTTCTAGTAAGTTTCTAGACTTTTACTTGAAAGAAATAGAGTTTACTTTTAATTATTGTTTGAATTTGAATTTCTTAGTTCATTTTTTTAGAATCTATATCCTTTGGAATTTACTATCAGTATTCTTTATTTCTGGATTTTTTAGTAACATTTCTTCAAAATTTAGTTTCCCAGCCACCTTTCTTTTTTGGGAAATATCTACTTAAAATTTTTAGAATTTTAATAATTAAATGTATTAAAGTCGTTTGGGTCGTTGTAGAAAATTAACTCATAAATTAAAAATACTTGTAGAATCTTTTCTGTTCTTCCGAATTCTAAAAAGTTTTTTAGTGATTCTAGAATTTACTAAAACGTATAAAGTTCTCTTGCTGACTTTTGAATTGCTTTTTTTATCATAGAGCGGAAATATTAATTTTACATCAAAGGATAGCAATTTTCGTTGATTTTTTCTATAATTTTCCAGAAAGATTTCTTTAAAGTTTCTAGAATTTTCTTTGAGTATTCTAGAATCCACCATCAATTTCTATTTCAGATTAGTAGAATTGCACTATATTTTCATCCATTTTTAATTACATTTAATTGCTAGGATTTTTCTTGCTTTATTTAATAACAACTTTTCTTCAGAATTACTAGATTTGTTTGAATCCTTTTTTCGCTTCTTGAAGTTGCCTTCTAAGTTTTTAGAATTCCTTTCAGATGTTATAGAATTCACCATCAATTTCTACTCCATTATTATTTGAATTTGAATTTCTTAGTATACTTTTAAGAAATTGAGTTTTTCAAGAATTTTTTAGCATTTCTTTCCTTATCTTATATTTATTTTATTTCAGTTTCTTTCAGTATTTCTTATTTCTGGATTTTGTAGCAGAATTTCTTCAGAATTTAAAACTTCTCAGCAACCGTTTTCCAGATTAATAGAATTTTTTTGGATATCACTTCTCCAAATTACGTGGATTTTCTTTAATACTTTTCGAATTTTCCACTAGATTTATGGAATTTTTCAGCGATGTTTTTCCGTTTTCAAGAATTTTTCATTAATTGTTGCTTTATTATACTTGTATAAACATTACTAATTACAGAAATATCTAGTTGCATTCACAACAATTAGGTAAATTCTTTTTATATGTACATGACGTACTTATTAGAAATTAAATTGGGTGAAGAAAAAATTTGGAACCTCTAAAGAAAATTATAATAAGCCTCTTACATTTATAGAATCTGACACTATAACATTCTACTCCTTCGATATCCAAAAAGTCCCTTTTCTCATTTGCTGATCTCATTCTACTTTACTCAAAACGTTTAAGCTTTCGACAAGAAAATTTAACCATAGCTTCATAAAAATCATTACGCGTTAGATCACAATCTCATTTTAACTCTCTGGATAGATTTTAATACCTCGGGTTGCGAATTTTTGTTTTGGATCAAAGTTTTATAGGTTACAAGGTACATTTTTTTCGTAGGTTCATAAATGTAAATTCTTCAAGAATTAGAATATTTTAAAATTCTTATCCTGCACTTGATAAGTTTTTTAAAGTTATATAGATAAACTAATATAGATTATAAATCTCCAATTACTTTCATTCTATTAAAAGAGAAGTATCCTAATATTATAAGTTGGATATCCCTTTCTTCTTCTCCGGAATCTGCTCTTCGGTAAGTTCTATAGGTTAAAAAGTTAATTTCTCTCTTAAGTTCTCCTAAGCACTCTTAATATTTTGAAAAATCAGAAGGATTAAAATTTCTTTCTATAAATGATAGACTTTTTATTGTGAAATGTAAAGCATAAATCTTTCATTATGTTAATTCAGCCAAAAGCTCTCGTTAATCCTGTTAATTAATTTTAATTCTTTTCATTGTGAATTTTTGTCATGATAGAGTTCTATAAGTTGGAAGCTTGATCTTTGCCCAAAGTTTTCTATTGGTGTAATAACATATGCTTCATAAATCGCTAATCAAAATTGATCTACCTTTTCTAAAATTTTATAGTTCTCATCTTTTGAATCCATGCCACATTATCTGAATGTTATAAGTTTGAAGCTTGATCTTTTCTCAAAGTTTTCTAACTTTTGCTTCATAAATCTCTAAACCAGAGAGATCTACCCTTTCTAAAATTTTATAGGTCACTTCTTTGGAATCAATGTCACAAAAACTGCTCTTTCTAGTTATATAGGTTAAAAAGTTAATTTTTCATGTACAAATCTTAAAAAATCAGAAGATTTAAAATGTTATCCTATAAATGATGGGCTTTTGATAATGAAACGTAAAGTATTGATCATAAATCTCTCCTTATGTTAATTTTACGAAAAGCTCTTTTTAATTTTATTGATGGATTTCTATTCCATTCGTTGTGATTTTTTTTTTGTCATGACACCTATATATATATATATATATATAAAGTTTTATAAGTTGGAGGGTTGATATTTTTCCAAAGCTTTTTTAATATATTTTATGCTTCATAAATTTCTAATTAAAAGTAATATATTCGTTTTGAAATTTTACAGGCCTCGTCTTTTCAATCATTTTCACCAAATCTATTCTTCCTATACTTTTATAGATTAAAACGTTAATTTGATCCTTAAATTGTTTAATGTGCACATCTTAACAAGCAGAAGATTTCAAATTTATAAATGATTAGCTTTTGATAGTAAAAAATAAAGTATACAACATAAATTTCTCATTATATTAATTCTGTCAAAATATCTCTTCAATTTTGTTGATTCATTTCAATTCTTTTCCTTTTGATTTTTTAACAGGATATATACTTTTTTTTAAAGTTTTTTAGGTTGAAAGGTTGATCTTTCCACAAATTTTTCTAATGTTATTCTAGCATATGGTTTATAAATCTCTAATCAAAAGAGATATCTTCTCTTTTTCTTTCCCCTTTAACTAGGTTCAGATTCAGATGGGATGCAAATTTAAATTTTCCAAACTCGTGATTTTAACCCATTCCACCTTGTTTATAACTTAGTATAGACAATTGTTTTTTTGAAATGTCCAAAGTACGTTAATTTTAAAAATATATAGTGAGTTTGAAGTGAATTCATCTGGTAGTACTGGCTTAAAAAAATTTAAAAGACGAGTTTCAAATTCCACATTTCTTTGCTCCAGTTTTCAACTGCTGCCATTTCGTTTATAACTCAAAGTTAGCTATAATGTTTACTATTTTACAAAAAGACATTACTTTTAAGTATATTAAGTCAAAATCACGTGATTTCCTTTGTTAGTATTATTTTGAAAACATTTTAAAAGACGAGATGCAAATTTCATTTTTACTTACTCGATGTCTCAACTGATGCTATAACGTTTACAACTTTTTTAGTGGCAATTAGTTTTTTCAATGTTACAAAAATACATTAATGTTTAATATATTTAAACATTTTTAAGTGATTTCTAGTGATAGTACTATCTTGAAAATTATTTACAAGATGAGATGCAAATTTGAATTTTCCTAACTCGTGATTTTAACACATTCCACCTTGTTTATAATTTATTATAGGCAATTGTTTTTTTTTTAAATATCAAAAGTACATTAATTTTAAGAATGTGTAGTGAGTAAATTCATTGGGTAGAACTGGATTAAGAAATTTTTAAAAGTCGGGATGCAAATTTCACATTTCCTTGCTTCAGTTTTCAACTGCTGCCATTTCGTCCATAACTCAAAGTTAGCTATTATTTTTACTATTTTACAAAAAGACATTACGTTTAAGTATATTAATGTCGAAATCACGTGATTTCCTTTGTTAGTATTATTTTGAAAGCATTTTAAAAGACGAGAAACAAATTTCATTTTTACTTACTCGATGTCTCAACTGATGCTATAACGTTTACAACTTTTTAGTGCGATTAATTTTTTCAATGTTACAAAAATACATTAATGTTTAGTAGATTTAAACATTTTTAAATGATTTCTAGTGATAGTACTATCTTGAAAATTATTTACAAGATGAGATGCAAATTTAAATTTTCCTAACTCGTGATTTTAACCCATTCCACCTTGTTTATAACTTATTATAGGCAATTGTTTTTTTGAAATATGAAAAGTACATTAATTTTGAGAATGTGTAGTGAGTTTCAAGTAAATTCATTCGGTAGTATTGGATTAAGAAATTTTTAAAAGACGGGATGCAAATTTTACATTTCCTTGCTCCAGATTTCAACTGCTGCCATTTCGTTCATAACTCAAATTAAAATTCTCGTCCTCTAAATGATGAGCTTTTTCTAGTTAAAATTAAATTATGCTTTATAAAGATCGTTCTATTAAAATACTACTCTAAATTTCTTGATAGATTTTATTTCTCCTTGTTGTGAATGATTGCTATGTTTCAAAGTTTCGTAGGTTAGATGAATAAAATTTATCTAAAGTATTCGCACCTCTAAAGTTTATTATCCCTCGTATATGAATTGGTATTCATTGTAACGACTTGTCGTCATTGAAGCAAATAGCGAAACGTAAAACATTATAAATCAATTAAAACCGACGTGTCCGTCGTAGTACGTAATTGGAGAGTAAATAAAAGCCAATGGACGGACGATAAATAATTTTCGAAACCGCTTATTAGCGTTAATGAATTCCTGCAATTTTTACCAAACTTAATAGTTCCAGTAATAAATATATCAATAGCGCACACCTACGTGCCGCACAGATGATTACAGTAATTGTATGCACGTCATGTAATGTGGATTGTGCCGTACTTATCGTCATCGGACGAATAAATAGGAAATAATTAATGGTACCGGTGCCAAACGTGCCATATGGAATCTACAATATGTCTAAATGAATTTCATTCCTAAAAGTACGTTACTAAGTGTTTGGTATTTTTGTAACTATAGTAACTACTGATTTTCCATCAATAGCAAATTTGACAACTGTCGGTTAAGTAGGAAGAATTAGATTTGGATTTATACAAAAAAAATTGAAATAGTACCTAAATGAAAGTTTATATTTTGTATAGCTTCATGCGTAAACGCAAAGAATCTGAGGGGCGGGTTATGTCAATTGGAAGTCAGGCTTTTAGAAACACAACCTTTGACAATAAAGTTCTGTGAATAGTCCTATAACATTAACGTAGATGAAATATTCACGAAAGTTATTTTACTGTGCTTCGAAATGGTCATCTCCTATAACTATGCATAGCTGAGATCTGCTATACACGTCCTGGAACCTTTTCAAGAAGGTTTCTTTCTCTTTCCTTTCGAAACGAGGTTAAGTCTAGAGGATAGAGCTCTGGTGAGTATGGTGGCTGTTCAATTTGCACCACCGCATTTTTGCGAGAAACTGTTTGATGATATTGGCTGTGTGAGGACGACCATTGTCGTTTCATGAAACGGTTCAAAATTTCAATGTACTTTGCAGCATTGAAAGGAAAGAGATTTGACGATAATCCTGACTTCCAACGAAACGTGACCAGAATTTTGAACTCCATCCCAAAAGAAGCCTTCTTGAAAAGTTTGCAGAACATGTATATCTCAATGGTGCATAGTTATGGGAGGTGACTATTTCGAAGGACAGCAAGGTAACTTTCGTTAACATTTTATCGACGTTAATACTACAGGTCTATTCACCGAACTTTATTGTCAAAGGTTGTATTCCTAAGAGTGAGGCTACCAATTGACATTCACCAAACTTTATTATCAAAGGTTGTATTCCTAAGAGCTGGACTACCAATTGACATACGGGGGTATCCGAGGGGTGCGGGGTCATCCCTCGCATTCCTTACGTTCACGTATGAAGCTAAAAAATATAAACTCCCATTTGGGGTACCCTGTACATCCTCCGAAGCCACAAAATATACTTCTGTCGTAGTATACATTAGGAAACGGTGCAAGTGCAAGGGTTAACACGGTGAATAGCAAGTTCAAGCTGCCGGGTCAATAGAAAGGTCCGTCAATTTATATGATTTTTTCATTAATCACGTTGCACGTTCGTAGGAATACCGCAACCTCTACCGGCGATACGTATCGGGATAATTCAATAATGCAGCCGAAAACTTGGGGCCGGACTGCTTAATGGTGAAAATACGAGTGCGCTGAGAATAAAGGTCATAAATTCCTTTCGACACGAATTGTTTTTATCGCACGGAAACGCTACAAATTGTGCGCTGACCTTTTCACGGCAATTGCCCGAAAATAATACATTTGCGACGTGTGTGGTAAATACCCTATATATATGACATTATCATTCAGGTCATGATGATTAAGTAGATTTAAATACGTAAAATATTTTCGATTATTATTTTCTAGAAGTAAAATAAAAGTATTATTTATTTTTAAAGAATTCATCATTACCAAAAAAATTGCAGCAGTTTTGTATTATTTTTTGAGTTTTTCTCAATGCGGCTCACTGCTTAAGATATTGTCATAGAAAAAGATCCTGTTGAAGTACATCTATTAGTAAGATGTAGAGTTCATACGATCAGAAACTTTAGTTGATTTTTCAACTACTAAGTGAAGACTAGTATCTAATAACAGAGTTAACAATCTAATTTGTAAGGAATTTCTAAGACAAAAATCAAAGAATACATCTGTTTTTTTTGAGGTACCTAAAAAGTGCATGCTCCAAAAGTTTCCAAACATTTTTCTTAACAACTTAACTTAACCTTGCTATAAGGAAATCTCACTTCTTTTTCAAATATTTTTTTTAATTCTTGTATTTTTTTTAGGCAAGGACTGTTTTATCTTCCCATTGATTGACTACAGAAGTCTTCCGACAATCTCTAAATGTGGCAACTATTTATTTACAACGTAGAGAGAGTTTTTGGGGAAAGTAAGAAGTCTACTTTTCTATAATTTAATTGTATCTAACATAAGTCGCATTGCTCTTCAGGAGTTTTCGAGCGGGTTTCTTTCTATTTAATAAGACTTGAAGAATTTCATCACACTTGCAGAAGAGCAAATGACTTAAACCAGATCATTTTTGGGACCAGACCTGAAGCGACCATTTCACACTAGGTGTGTTATTCGAGGATTATTAGCAACCGTATCTTTAGAGGAAATCGAATTCGCGATTAGATTTCAATGAAGTGGCTGAAACTGATGTGGAGGAACGATGAGTTGAACTTCAGATCATCTGAAGCAGTAAACTTCGCCAGTGATTTCTGTGACTAAAATTTTTGTTTCAAACATATTTTACTAAATATATATAGTTAAATTTGTTGGCAGGAATAACGAAGCTAATAAAGACTAACAAAATATTTTTTACTTATGCAAGGTTTTTAAAATGCAGCAAATCGGGTGTTTTATTTCTTTTTCTGCTCCTTACCGTATCTTATCCTATTTAGATCTGATTAGTAGATGTATGGAATACCGCTTCAATTTTTGATTGCCTATGATTGTGTGTGTGGTGCGGAACTTCAGATAAAATCTAACATCGTTTTGCCAAAGTATTCTTTCGTATATGTATTATCATTTTTTTGATATTCGCGAAATTCTATAGACGTATAATTTGAACGAATTTCCTTATCCACTGCTGTAACGACACGTTTTAGTTTTTTTTTTTCGATAATAGCGTGTCCAACGACAAAATAAAATTTCACACGGTAATTTCACTTGCGACTAATTCAATTAAAAAAAAACGTCGGGGTCTTTAACTTTAACACTTCATCGCATAATTCGGTACTTCCTTGATTAATCCCTATTAAGTGAAACGGTTCAGGAAGAATAATGATGGAATTGAATAAGAGTTGATGTCGGGTTACTTTTGCCAAATATATTAAGACAAGAAAAATCAGCTCTAATTTTTCAGAACTGTTTCTATATGTTATGAAGAGTGGCCTGTAGCCCAAACTGCAATGGATGTCAAGAAATGCGGACAAGAAACATTTTTGCGTATTACGGCTTTGTTTAAGTGCTTGCTCAAGAAATTTATTCATCCACTAAATCGTATCTTTGGATCCTGTATTAGTCTCAATGGGGGTTATGATGTTTTTGATCAGCTTGTAACTCGACGATGGAAAGAGAGTTTCATTAATTTTAGCAGTTGATGATTCGAATAAATTATTAGTGGTACCCTTTAAGGTATTCTCTGAAAATCACCAAGTCCTCAATACAATATTCTCTGAATTTATTAAGATTTCAGACGATAACCATATTCCTTACCTTGCTTTAGGTCCTTCTATGTTAATTCAGAACTGTTGCTGTATAATACTATCGATACACTGTTCATATGTTATATCAAAGGGAAAATTGAAAATAATTGGAGTATGGGATAAAAGCCACTTACCAACTCTACATATGTTTAGGTAATATACCTGCAATTTGTAGTTACAATCACTTTAAGTTTTGATAATGGCACGCTAAGTTGCCGAACAAAAAATAAAGGGTAGTGTTATACAAACAAAGTTACAAAGTATTTTTATTTATACCTTCAACTGTTTGTTTAAGCTAAGTCACTTTTTAAAAATTAAGTTTTAATAATATTTTATGCAAAAAAATAATGTTATATCTCGCTGATTTGATTCCTCGCGACTTCGCGCTTGAGGTTCTGATGCCTTTCTTTCTACGCAAGTGATCGAAACATTGAAAAGTTTTAGTTGGCCTATGGAGACGTTGTCCTAATTGCTGTCAATATTAATCGTAAAAAAATGGAATTTCGAGGTAAAACGTCCTTTCGGATCAAAATATACTTTGTGGTGAATGCAATCTCTACAATTACACATATTTTTAAAGCACACCCCATTTATAAATAAAATCTTGGCAATCGCCATTCGTCAGTCCTCATCAGATTCTAAAAATGAATCGTTGTTCAGAAGAACCTCTTCTCGTAACTTTATGGTCTTAGAAAGAGCAGTAGAAATATCAATCGTAAAGAATTCTTTTTCATCAATACGTCTAATTTCTCTTTGCTTAACAGATTCTAATGTGCGTCCTTTTATAATACACTCCAATAAAGCAAACCTATCTAAAACAAGGGGTTGAGGTATAATGAAGCTCAAAGCCATTTGCTCTTCGTGGATTTTTCTATTTATTACTGGGGACGGAGTTGGTGTGATTAATGTTTATTTATTTATTTATTTATTCAGAAACGGACTATCTCCAATTTATAAATAGGTATAACAAACTTAAATCTAGTCTTAACTAACTTAAACTACCTTATATATAAAACATGTACAGTAAAAACACAATTAGAAATTAAAAAAATAAAATAACGAACAAAGGATTGACATAGTTGAATGACTAAAAAGACGTAAAAGCGCTACTAGTTGATGTAATACAATAGAGCGATCTATCCCTTACTCTAGAACACATTCGAGGTTAATACGCAGTAGGTGCTTTTTAAACTGAGAAATGTTTGACGCAAAGAGATCAAAATCACGAAAGCCTTGTAATTTATTAGCTAAACGCATTAATCTTGGAAGAGGGCTAGACTAGGCGTAAACTGAATTGTGAAAGTTTAATCTGAACAGTTTCATCTGTCTAGTGACAGCACCATATGACTGGAACCATCAATTAAGTTGTGATAAAAGATAAGGGCAATCAAATCTACTGGTTAAAATTTTATAGAGTGTACACATGTCCGTAACACAACTTCTAACGTATAAGGAACGCATACTAAAGATGCATCTCAAAGCATCAAGATCTTGAGAGGTACGATTGACCAGGCCAGATCTATAAGCTAAGGTTCTTAAAAAGCGCCTTTCAGCCGACTCAAGTTTGTTGATTAAATAACTTTGGTGAGGCCACCAGATTTGAGAAGCGTATTCTAAATTCGGTCTAACCAGAGAGCAGTAAAGTGTTTTATATGAGTATAATGACAACTCTTTGGAGTTTCTATTAATAAATCCTAATAACTTAGAGGCGTTTTGAGTGATAGTTAAAATGTGACTCTTAAAGGAGAGAGATGTATCGAAAACAACTCCCAGATCTTTAATTTCGCTTAATCTGATCAGTTCGATGAAGTTCAACTTGTAATCGTATGTAATTGTATTCCTAGCTTTACAAAACGAGACAACTTTGCATTTAGATATGTTAAGGTGCAGGTTCGATTTTGCACACCCTGTCCAAATCTTCTTGAAGCTTATGATAATCGGAAAGGGTTTTAATAGTAGCAAACATCTTCAAGTCGTCCACGTACAATAAAAACTGGCTATGCTGTATTGCTGCAAAGATATCGTTAATGAAGAAATTGAAAAGAATATGGGATATCGTCATTCTTGGACGATAACTGCTGTTGCTCTGGAGGAACTGGCGGAGGCCTAGTAGGAACACATTTAAAAGGCTCCTGGATAAGTCTAATTTAATCTAATCTTATTGTAAACTTCCATTCACATGAAAAAGCGAAACGATTGTTGCAAAATTTTGAAAATCACGGATTTATTCATAACCTTAGTATACAGATAAGTCTAGAGGTTGGTACTTATACGAGGTGTCGCTAAAAATACTCCCCCCTCAATGCAATGCACTTGCTCCAACGATGTTTCCACTGCTGAAAACACGTTTTCAGTTGATCTTTAGTCAGGTCCTTCAGTAGCCTCGTCGTCTCCTTTTTAATGTTCTTAACGTCCCCAAAATAGCGTCCCCTTATTGAGGCTACAAGAAAATTACTTTTGAAACAACTACTTCCCAAGTAATTTGGGTGTTACAAATAGCAAGGATATCAAAACAACACTAGTTTGAACGAAAAAAAAAATACTGGATTGATGTGGCTGTTACTTGTTACTTGAAACTCCGTATCACTGTGTCAGTATTTTATTAAGTAAATGTAAATGCCATTTCCTATTGAACTGTAATAATTTTAGGTATTGGTTTGTGTATTTTTTTGAGGTTTTATTGTTTTTTTTTGGTAATTTTTATTGTATAACTGTTCTATACATATTAATCTTATAAACGTAAGACTTATGCGATCATAGTCAAGACAAACATTACAGTACAAGTCAATCATTAAATGGGCCTGTATAAAATAAACGGCACGGCGACCATAAATTAACGTAAATGGAAAATAGCAATTTTATTGTTTGAGGACGTTGCAAGTAATCTTCTTGTATACCAAGGCACCGGTTATTAACAATTATAGATGGCGATGATACGGTACATATTTATTATTATACGGCGCAATGCACAATAGCCTTATATCCTGGAGCTATTAAATGTAAGTGCTATTATTGTCCTTAAAACGGCAACACCCATCCGCAATAATGGGCATTGGTTACGGTTCTGTTTTTAATCTTTTTGCAATTTTGTAAAAATTTTTACAAGACAAGTTACTCTATGCCGATTAAGTCCTTTAACGCACCTTAATTACGACTCGTTTATGCCAGAATGTAAATTAATTTGAATCATTTAAATTGCAAATTTAATAATGTCGATGAAGATATTAGAAATATATAAGTATAAATGATAATTTAATTTACTCGAATATCTAATTTATACAATTCCTGCTTCCTACCCTCGAAAAATGTGCTAAAGCGCGCCGCGCTTAACAACAACCTAGCCTAACCTAATTATCGTAAATTAACGAGGAAACGTTTTCCGGGAAGAATGTTTCCTTTCTAATTGATGCCATGCGTATGATACTTATAAGGTTCTGACCAGGGATTATAATTAGCGAGAAACTTTGTGAACAACGCGAGTAATGTATTTACTGTAATTATACAAAAGAGAAAAAATTACGTTGTGGTTAATGACATGATTGAAAAATGAACAAATTCGAGTCGTGTATGTATGCCCGAGCGGAACGCATTAGGTGATTTCTTAATAACAACAACTGGTAATGTTTAAGGTCGTACCAAATGAAATTGACCTTGCAACGACGGTGTATAACGATTATCGATATGCGATGTTAATGACTATTGACATTTTCGTGTTACCTTGTTGGTGTTCTGTGAAATTAGATAATGCTGAAATGTTTTGTTTATACGTGGTAAATATTTAAATTTATTTGTTCATTTTTCAATAACGAAATATTTAAAAAAAACAACTATACTTGAAAATAATTGTATTTTAAAAGTTAGAAACCTAAATAAAAAGAAACAATTACTAACAAAAACGTTTAATAAAATTAATTTTATTTTTTAGGAAAAACGATTGCAAATTAGTTAAAAGAAAATGGAAACAAAAAATTGAGTGAGAGGAAGGACCACGTGGTCGATAGCCAAACACTACTACTACTTCTACTAAAACAATTTTTATTTTAAAAAAACAGTTTTTTCAAAAATAAAAATAATTTAAATTGACAAAAAACAATAAATTTTGATCAAATTAATAAAAAAAAAAAACATTTGAAAACTTAAGATAAGAAACAGTCAGAAATTAAAAAAAAAACAGTTTAAATTTAATATAAATAGATTAAAATTTGATTAGATTTAAAAAAATCCAAATTTGCCACAGAAACGTTTTAGACGAAAAAATCGAATGAAAACTTGCAGAAAAATGATTAAAAGAGTTAAAAACTTTACAGAAAAGAATATTCATGATTAATGTGTATAAATAATCTATTATATACTACAGTTTCCATAAAAGGAAATTTTAAACAGAACGATGATTTATAAAATAGTGACTGGAGGGTGGAATACTGACCACCCACCCGCCCTACATATACCTTTAAATTTAAATCACCTTCACTATTTAAATTTCCGGAAAATACAACAGTGTTTGTAGTGGTAGTGGCTGAGGACTTAAAACACTGATTCGATTTTAGTTTTATTGCATATGTAGGGTGGGTGGGTGTCCTCTATTCCACCCTCCCATCTAAACATCATACGCGAGGGTTTCTCCTATGTGTAAATAATGCAATTAATTTTACGACCTTTATAAAACGAAATTTTAAGTAAACATCGTTTATGAAATAGTGATTGGTGAGTGGGATAGTGGCCACCCACCCACCCTACATATACATCTGAACTTACAACAGTGTCACTGTTTAAATTTACGAAAATCGCAACAGTATTCATAACGATGTGAAGGACTTAAAAAATCATTATCTTTGCCTTAATTATATTGTATATGTAGGGTGGTTGGGCGGCCTCTAACACACCCTCCAACCAAAACAACAAACACTAGTTTTAAAGTATGAATATAATAACATTAGAAGGTGTATAAATTATCTATTACATACTATAGTCACTTAAATTTAAAGAAATCTTAAGCAGAAAGTGGTTTATAAAATAACGACTGGAGGGTGGAATAGTGGCCAACCACCCTCCCTACATATACATTTAAATTTACTACACTGTCACTGTTTAGATTTCCAAAAACCATAAGAGTGTTTGTGGTGGTGTTATTGAGGATTTAAAAACACTGATTTGATTTTAATTTTATTACATATGTAGGGTGGGTGGCCTCTATTCCACCCTCCTATTTAATAATCATACGCGAGGGTTTTCTGTATTAATATTAAAACATTAAAAAATGTGTTAAATTTTGCGACCTTTATAAAAGAAAATTTTAAGTGGACATCGTTAATGTTATAGTGATTGGTGGGTGGGATAGAGGTCACCCATCCACCTTACATATAAATTTAAATTTTATACACTGTCACTTTTTAGATTTCCAGTAACTACAAAAGTATTTATGATGGTATTTTTGTCGATTTAAAAACACTGTTTCGACTTTAGTTTTATTGCATTTATAGGGTGGGTACGTGTCTTTTTAAGTGAACATCGTTTATGAAATAGTGATTTCTCGGAGGAATAGTATAGTACATCCTATGTATTCATCTGCATTTGTCTCAAAATAGAAAAAAAACTTCTAAAAATTACTAAAAAAGTCTATAAATCCGGAAGTATTGTAGAACTCTCTAAGAAAATTCATTTGAGAAAATGCTGAGAACTTATAGATATAGAAACAAAGAGTTTTTTGAAAATTTCTAATTTACTGAAGTTACTGGAATATCCTAGAAATTCGAAAGAAATAAAAATTGAAGACCTTTCAAAAAATTTCTTATCGAAATTTAGTAAAATTGGATTTGAATTGGAAGGAGAGAGCAGTGTTTACTCTTCGACCTTAGATATTCATTTTTACCCTAAATAAATTAGTATTTATGAATTATTTAGAAGCGTTATTTGTATATTTATTATAAAACATTTTATTTAGAACTAAAAAATAAGCTCAAATTTGTAAAAAAATAATTGAAAATTAATAATTGTTTGATTTGTAAATATTTTTACAAATAGTTAAATGAAAATTAACAGAAAACAATTAAATGCGAAACCAAATTTCTAAAATCTTAAATGAAAAAATCATTATCAATTCATTCATCAAGAAAATAGTTGAAAACTAACAAAAACAAAATACAATTTGATCCAATATAATATTTTAAAAAAATGATCGCAAATTTGTTAAAAATGGAAACAAAGAATTGTGTGAATTTTTAATAATTCACATAAGACTCAATGAAAGTTTAAAAAAAAACAATTTTGCTAAAAAAAGTTTTAAATTTTAAATTAAATTTCTCTAAATTTGTTTAAAAAAAACATTTAAACCGTAATTTAACATAAAATACAGTTAAAATTAGAAATAAACATTAGTTGAAAACTAATATTAGCAGTTTTAAATTTGATAGAAATAATTGAACTAAAAAAAGTGCAAATTTGATAAAGAAATCTTGGAAGCAAAGAACCAAATAAATATTTACGAAACAATTTTTTGTAAACAGTTGATAAATTAACAGAAAAAAAAACAATTAAAGATTATTTAAGTAAAAGAAGAAGCAAGATAAAGAAAATTATTTGAAACCTGACGCAATTTTGGAAAAGAAAATTAAAAACAAAAATTTGTTAAAATTAAAAATAAAACCAATAATTAACTGCAAATTCCATTATTTTTAATTAAAAAAAGCAGTACCAAAAAAATAATTTTGGAAATTTGTAAAAATAACAATTGAAAACAAAAATTCAACAACAAACAACAAATGAAGATAGAATTGTGATAAATTATGAAAATAATTAATGTCTTCAAAAAAAGAAGCATCACAAATTTGCTAAAAAACAATTCAACATTTGATCAAAAATTTAAAAAAAAACAATTTTCAAAAAAACTGAAAATTCACTAAAAATTAAACAATTTGAACAAATTTGTTAAAAAAACAAATAAAAAGTTAAAATAAAAACAAAACAGTTTACGTCTAATATAAACAATTAGTAAAATTAAATAATTCGCAAATAAACCAAAAATCTGAATTAAAAAGAAATTTGTTGAAAATAGTTGAAAACAAGAAAAAACAACAATTAAAGATTAGTTAAGAAAATAAGAAGAGAGAAAATTTAAGATGAGCAAAATTGATTTCAAGACTTTTTTCAGCTTTATAGATGTTTTAGATATTTCTTGTTCAAACTTTTTGAGTATTTCAAAAATTTCTTTTACAGATTTCTAGAATTTTCAACAATTTCTTTAATTTTCTAAAAGATTTATAAAACTAATTTCTAGGTTCTTAGTATAACATCAATTTCTCTTCCAGGTTCCTAGATTTTCTCACGTTTCTAGAATTTTCAAATTTCTTGATCTTTCCAGCAATTTCTATTTCACGTTTCTCGAAATTTTTTTCAGGTTTCTAGAATTTTCAGTTGTTTCTCATCAAAATTTCTTTAATTTTTCATCAATTTCTTTTTCAGGTTTCTAAAATTTCAGCAATTTCCCTTCCAGTTTTCTGAATTTTTCATCCAAACTTCTTGAAGTTTCTACCAATTTCTCTTCCAAATTTCTAGATTATTTTTTAGGTTTCTAAAATTTCTAGAAAAACAGGTGAAGTTTTTTGTTCATTTTGTTTTTGTTTATTTTTCTTATTTCTAGCTTGTTCGAATTCCAGCGATTTCCTTACAAACTTCTAGAATATTGAGCTACTTTTTGTTAGAATTTCTTGTTTTTTGTAGCAATTTCTATTTCACGTTTCTCGATATTTTTTTCAGGTTTCTAGAATTTTCAGTTGTTTCTCATCAAAATTTCTTTAATTTTTCATCAATTTCTTTTACAGGTTTCTAAAATTCCAGCAATTTCCCTTCCAGATTTCTGAATTTTTCATCTAAACTTTTTGAAGTTTCCAGCAATTTCTCTTCCAAATTTCTAGATTATTTTTCAGGTGTCTAGAATTTCTAGAGTTTCTAGAAAAACAGATGAAGTTTTTCGTTCATTTTGTTTTTGTTTATTTTTCCAGCAATATCGCTTACGGAATTCCAAAATCGTTCTCTAGCTTTTTAGAATTTCAGCGATTTCCTTTCAAATTCTAGAATATTGAGCAACTTTTTGTTCTAATTTCTTGATCTCTCCAGCAATTTCTATTTCACGTTTCTCGATATTTTTTTCGGGTTTCTAGAATTTTCAGTTATTTATCATCAAAATTTCCCTAATTTTTCATTAATTTCTTTTACAGGTTTTTAAAATTCTAGCAATTTCCCTTTCAGATTTCTAAATTTTTCCCTACATCTCTAAATTATTCAGTAATTTCTCGTGTAGATTTCTTAAAGTTTTTAGCAATTAGTCTTCCAGATTACCAGATTTTTTCTGGTTTCTAGAATTTTAGCTATTTCTCGTCCAAATTTCTTTAGCAATTTTCCGTACAGATTCCTTGAATTGTTTTTTACGTTTCTAGCATTTTAGCAATTTCCCTTTCAGATTCATGTAATTTTTTCTCTAGTTATCCAAAATATTTAGCAATTTCTCGTCAAAATTTCTTTAATTTCTTAGAAATTTCGCTTACAGCTTTTATAAATGTTTTCGAGTATTACAGTAATTTGCCTTGCAGATTTCTAGAATTTTTTATCTAGTATTCCAGGATATCCAGGACTATTTTAGAGTTGTCTGTTTTCATATTCGAGAACATATTTGCTAGAAAGAAATGAAATGGCTACGAACATTAACTTAGCTAATAAACATCTGAGCAAGAAAAAATGGGGCTACAATCAATAATTGGATTTATCGGATTAAGTCGGGTAGCTTTTCAAATTCCTCTTCCAGATTTTCAGAAATTTCTCTTAAGAAATTTGAAACCCTTTTTCTTCTCATCAATTTTTTAATTACTTAATTCATCTAAATACCTACATACTGCCTTAGCGTACTTTTGATCGACTCTGATAAAGTAATTATTGACTAGTGGATTTTTGATCTACCTCAAGGTATAACGTATTTACAGAGCCTATCTTGATAAACAAAAATGGGTGACAATCAAATGTCATTCAAAAATATCCAGGTAAAATTAACATAAATATGTAAATAATGGCCAAAATGTTGTTTAAATGTTAAAAATATTTTGTTGACTGAGAATTCCATCATCTGCAGCAGAAAACGGAGTCTAAGTCGAAGAACACATGGTGGACCCCGCCCGCAAGTACTGTGACCTAAATTTTTGTAATACTTAATGTATATCTTACTTAACAGGATATTATAAAGTGAAAAAATTGAATTCATTAAAATCTACATAGCTTATTATTGACCTATCTTTTAAATTTTAAATTTTGCATTCTTCTAACGTACTCTTGACCTACCACAATCCTGATATATTTGAGGCAGGTCAAAATTAAAATAGAATAGGGCGGCGGTTATTAAGCTAAGGACATCTGTAGGCATTTAAATTAGCTTACAAGTGGGCTATGTCAATCCGTAGTTCCTTGTGGTAGGTCAAGAGTACGCTAGGGTAATGTGAAGGTTATTATCAAGAGTACGATATAAGTAAAAATATTCAAAGAAAAATATGTCTGAATATTTCGACTTTATAAAAAAAAAAATATATAAAATTAACTTTAAAAAAAATAAAGTTAAAAATACCACAGAATGTTCAAAAACAGTCTGCTTTATTATGCCAGAGCTTACTTCTTACAAAGTCTCAGGAAATTAAATAGCTGCAATCAATTTTATGGCTTAAGTTAATAAAAATAGGATTGTTTTATTTGAAAATTTGCAAAAAAAATAATTTCTACAGAAATAAGGTTGAATATGTAAAAAGCTAGTTCGAAATAGTGCGTTTTAATATTACAGGACATATTTATTATATAGCAGCTGAAAATGAAATGGGTACAATTAAAAATAACAAAATCTAAAAGGTATATCACCACTTATTAGAGTCTTAATCGTCCTAAGTTATTATTACAAAATCTTTAGCTTTAAGGAAAAAAACAGCGTTACGAAAGCGAACTTCAGCGTGAAATCACACCATTTGAACATTAAGAATTTTATACGTCCGTCGGTGATTCTTATATAATAAGCATGAAATATGAGTCATCAAGGTGGACACAGTTCATTGCGAAACAACAATGGCATCCAGGCTCTCTCCACTTACCTCGCAAACTCGCTGACGTTAAGTCTTAAATTTACTGCGGCGACAATGAAGACGGCTAGTGAGAGAGGCCTTATCTCGCGTCGCATTTGTCATGTAAATGAATACAATTCACGACAGATAGTGAGAGTGTCATACGTTAAAATTATTAATTCAACTTTGCGTCTGATAAATAAATACCTCACACAATTATAATGGAATAAATTTATTAAATACAAACCTGCATATATTAACGGGTGTGAAGTTAGCAATAGATTCCAGCAATAGATTTCGTTAGCCGAAATTTCATTAAAATAGAATAATTACCATAAAACTTTCATGGTTATAATAAAATATATCGTCATTAAATGCTTAAAAAATATATCAGCCCCTATTTTCACCCCCCTAAGACTACCCTCACAGCCCCCAAAATGTAGGCCCTGTCTTTTTAAAAGAAGACATGCACACATAAAAAAATGAAAATTACACTAATATTCTACACACACTCTAGAATCATAATCAAGAAAAAACCGCGGACACTCCCCCCCATTTTTTCGAGAAAAAAAATCATTTGTCTAACACTGCGCGCCCGGCTCCTATGTTTCATCCATAAATGCATTTTTTTCAATAAAGACATGCACCCATAAAAATTCTAAAATCACCATCACATTTTACACACCCTCCAGAATCATAATCAAGAAAAAACCGCGGACACTCCCCCCCATTTTTCCGAGAAAAAAAATCATTTGTCTAACACTGCGCGCCCGGCTCCTATGTTTCATCCCTAAATGCATTTTTTTCAATAAAGACATGCACCCATAAAAATTCTAAAATTATTAACACATTCAACACACCCTCCAGAATCATAATCAAGAAAAAAACGCGGACACCCCCCCCATTTTTTCGAGAAAAAAAATCATTTGTCTAACACTGCGCGCCCGGCTCCTATGTTTCATCCATAAATGCATTTTTTTCAATAAAGACATGCACCCATAAAAATTCTAAAATCACCATCACATTTTACACACTCTCCAGAATCATAATCAAGAAAAAAACGCGGACACTCCCCCCCATTTTTTCGAGAAAAAAAATCATTTGTCTAACACTGCGCGCCCGGCTCCTATGTTTCATCCCTAAATGCATTTTTTTCAATAAAGACATGCACCCATAAAAATTCTAAAATTATTAACACATTCAACACACCCTCCAGAATCATAATCAAGAAAAAAACGCGGACACTCCCCCCCATTTTTTCGAGAAAAAAAATCATTTGTCTAACACTGCGCGCCCGGCTCCTATGTTTCATCCCTAAATGCATTTTTTTCAATAAAGACATGCACCCATAAAAATTCTAAAATTATTAGCACATTCAACACACCCTCCAGAATCATAATCAAGAAAAAAACGCGGACACTCCCCCCCATTTTTTCGAGAAAAAAAATCATTTGTCTAACACTGCGCGCCCGGCTCCTATGTTTCATCCATAAATGCATTTTTTTCAATAAAGACATGCACCCATAAAAATTCTAAAATCACCATCACATTTTACACACCCTCCAGAATCATAATCAAGAAAAAACCGCGGACACACCCTCCCCATTTTTTCGAGAAAAATCGAGGAAATCAGCTATTATCGAAATAAGTTGTGAATGTTAAAAGTCAGTTTTTGCTCGTGACAATTTAAATCACGTGATAAAGTTTTCATAATGGCAATGATGACACATTTAATTGTCAGTACTTCATCAAATAATTTCAACTCCAGTAACAAAAATTATTAAAATTGTGCCAAAAATAATAAATTGAAAGCACAAAACGAACAGAAAAAGCGCATCAGCACTCTAAATCTGAGACTGATATATTACAAGGACTGTGATAATTCGGATTTAAGTACATACTTTATATATGTACAATGTGCCTGGTCTAATTTGGAATATTCGAAATTATTATTAGATTAGTTTGCCAAGAAATTAAACTTTTAATCAACTACCGGACTATTTTGAATAGACAAAATATTGAAAAATCTAAAATCTATGGGATAAAAAATTTGTTCGTTAATGGAAGCAAAATTCTCAATTCATATTGTTGCTTCTAAAATGGCAATAACAAAATTCAAAAGGTAACATTTGTGTACCTGGAAGACCACTGGGTAATCTTCCTGTGTAAAAAATTCCATCCTTCATCCCAATGCAATGGTCACATGGAATATGGAATATTAAATTGAGATTTAACCATAACGTAACTTATGACTTTGATTCTTAGCAGTGATATATGGTAGATGTAGATTATATCCCAATAAAAAGCCTGGTTTGTGAATCATACGATCATTTACTAATTAGTATAAATATAAATTATTTATAGTTCTTATTACCAAATATATAACACTGCTGGGATATTCCCAAATAACATTTATTTATTGTTACTTTTTTTAAATAAACACAGTTCGCAAACTTCATAAAATTTCGGTTCGAAAACACAAATTGTACAGCAATGTCGGTGACATTCATGACACTTAATATCAGCGTTTTGTTCGCCGCAATATAGACAAAGTTTGGTTATATCGTCCGAACTGTTTATTATCAGGTTTTTCATTGTAGTGCGGTAAGCAAATTCATTTAAATTAAGTTCCCAATCCAAATCATTGAGTAAGACATCACAATAATACAAAATATATAAACCGCAATTGTAGGAGTCCGTTTGGATTGGATATTTATGTTTATTGTCAGTTACATTTTTTATTGATGCACTCAACCCTAAACTGTATAAATATGGTGCTATCTTTTTAAAATGAGATTTTGCCGAACGGCTACTTCTACTTAAAGGATCGAAATACAATACGTTTTGATTATTAAAATTGACATATAAAAGTGTCCAATGCGAATTGCATAAAATAGGGAAAAGGGCTATATTTTCATTTATTTTCTGTTTTGCCGTTAATGAATTTTCCATAATTCGTTGTACTTCTGCTTGCATAAAAACTTTAGCATTTTTATTTTTTACAAGGATCATCAAAATAAAATCAATTAAAAAATTATCCAGCCACATTTCTTCGTTAGGAGCGTTAATATTTAGCGTTATATAACTCTCAAAATACAATTTTTCATTCCCGTAGCGGGATACTACGTAATTTCTGCTTAACTTTGGCACAAATGACTCGCTAAAATTATAAGTTATGGATTTTTTACTTATTTTGGGAATATTTTGTTTCAATTTTGATATAGTTTGAGCTTTAAAGTAATTGTGTTTTACTTTCCTTCTCTTGCTCCATGATTCCTCTACAACTGCTTTTGAGCATTTTGATTTCACGGCACATCTTTTCCTTTTTATGTTGTACATAGATTCGCGATACTCGTTTAAAGTATAATCACGAATTTTTCTAATAAATCTAGATGGTTTGCAATGAAGGTTTCCCTGCAATATATTATTTTTTACAATCCCAAACCAATTTTCCGCTAGAGAATTATTTTGTTTTTTGCAAAGTAGGCTTGTCCACATAGGAATAAAAGGAATGAAATGTTTAAGAAATAAAGACGCAAATTCTAACGAATAATACGAATTTTTCTTTAACGCAAAGTTATTTTTTTCAACTGGTATATTGTCACAAATTATTCTGAAATATTGATAAAACTTATTATTTTCGTATAATGTATTCAATGTGGTCCTATCAATATCTGAAATTATATCATCTTCTATATCTTGTAGTTTGCTTTCCAAGGAATATAATTTTTCTAAATGAGTTTTAAATAAATTAGTTTCAAATTTACTAAGTAATATAATGAAAAAGCTTTCCAAAGAACATTTTATGCTTGCAAAATTATCTAAGCAATAAAAAGAAGCAATGATTTCTTTTAAAATTCTTCTGATATATTTATCGTCATAAAATTTATTAACATCCCTAGTCATCAATTTGATTATGTGAGCGTAGCAGAGTTTCATTATTATAATATTTTTTGGAATTTCATTGCCGTTTACAATTTCAAATACATAATTTAAATAAACGTTTAAATCCATCTCATTCCAGGCCTCGCTTATTGCATTCATAATTGCGAAACTCATATCGAAAGTTACAACAGTGAAAGCTGGCCAAAAATTATTCTTTATAAAATAATATTTAGTCTCTAATAGCCAAGCTGCAATTGTACCTGTATCATGACGTGCAGATATCATTTCAAATGCGGGTAGTAATCTTTTATTTTTCATTTGGATTACTCCAGCATAATACAACACTCTTTTTGATGTGACATAGGGTTTCTTAACTACAGCCCCTGTAGCGTCAACATATACTACACTTGGCGAGCCATCTTGAAAACATCTTTTAGTGATAATTATTTGTTCCTTGCTAATTATATGAATATACAAAGGTTGGCCGATTTTATAAATATATTCTTCATGCTCTCTTTGCATTAAAGCCAAGTCATATATGTCGTCTTTTACTCTATCAAGTTTAGCTATAGCATCCGTCCTTATTTTCCTATAAACAGAGTCTGATTTTATTTTATTTAAGTTTAAACTTTTTTCCAAATTGTGACAACTTTGTTTTACATTTTCAATGCGCACTTTTAGGCAAGTTGATGTTTTTAGAGAATTACCTAAAAGAGTTCTTTCTACACCTCTAACTTCTCGCGTTAGTTCCTCTTTGTGACAATAATTATACGACGTACTAAATACCCTAACATCGAGGCCAGAATTAAATTTGCAAATAAATTTAAATTTTTTACAACCAACCTGTCCACAGTAGCAATAAATTGCAATGCCAGTTTTTAGGTAATTACAAGAGCGGATATTCACAATACATGTATTACATAATATTTTTAATTTTTCGATTAAAACAAAATGATATGTATAAGTGTTTAATGTTTTATCACTTTGATTATAAATTAACTTAAATTCTTCTTCACTCAAATGAAAACTCCCTAAATAAACGTTATATTTGTTATTCATGGCTAATTGGGCTACATTTTTTGTATTCACAGGTAGTAATTGTTGATTAAGTATAGGATATTTAAATAGTTCTTGTAATTTTTCACTAATTTTTTCATCTTCTCTTGATACATCAACTACGTTTGTAAAAGTTTCATCCAATGTTTCATCTAATCTTTCATTTTTAATTTCCATTGCCAATAATGGACTAACTATAGTTCTTTTATTTTCATGTGGTTTATTATTTTGAAATGTTGAATCGTTTATAATACATATTTCTTTGACTTGTAAATCTTCTCGATCATTAACTTTTAATTCTTTTAAACTATCGATATAACACTTTTTCAGACGACTGACTATATTCAAATTATTTTTTTTTAGTGCTTGATAAATACGAAGCCGGAATAGCCTACTACCATTACCATATACTTTTTGTGCAGCAGAAAATATAATCGGATCGGACACCTTTATATTTTGTACCATATATATTTTATTTGATACGAAAAACATAAATATTTGTTCCGCTTTATTTTCCATTTTGTTCTCTTAATAGAAACAAGCGAATGTTGAAGACTGACAATATAAATTTATACTAGTCTTTATAATTTGAAATAATGAAAATATAATAATGCAAATTTCACACACACGACAAGATAATGTATATAATGTAATCAAAGATAAATATAAAAGTTATACTTTACTTGGGGTTTTATCGTTTGTAAAAGGTGGCAGCGGAGTCGACTTCGACACAAATTCGATAAGGAGTAAAATTACGTTTCTTAATAATTAATAATTAAAAAAAAAATTTAATTAGAATTTTTGGTGATACAGTGGAAGTTCTCCTGGGCGTCAATTCACGAGCTGAAAGGGGAATTATATTTTTAATTCAAATTACCACATAATAATTTCAACCCTTAATATAAGAGCTTTACATTGAAATTTTAGGATTTCTAGCTATTTGTTTTTCTTTATTCCGAGCTTAATATATCTGCTGGATTTTTTTACAGATTAATTATTACAAGAAATTGGTAATAATCTCATTTTTAATTTAACTCCCTACACATTATTGATCACTTCTATCGCTCATTCAATTTCAAAAGTATTTTATAACTTCTAATAATGATCTATAATAATTAATTAGTTTCGCGGTATTATTTAAAATATATTTACTACTATTACTGATCCTCTATTTCATTGCAATTTTGGCCTTTTTAATTTTTCTGCTCTTAAAGGATGGATAGATCCGTTAATACATAACTAAAGTGTTTTATGAACTAAAATGTGTGTCTAGTTATATCTCAAAAAGGAATACGGGTTTAAAATTAAAAAATAATTTTAATAAAGTTTATTCAAAATCACCCTAGTATTTCACAAAAATCCGTTTTACCATCAAATCGGAGATCGGACATAAAGTTACATAATGGCCAATAGGGGTGTTCAATTATGCAAATTAATAATCTATTTTTAATAATCGATTGATCGATCAATAAAATAGTCGATTAAACTACTGATGAAATAATCGATTAATCAAATAATAAGAAAATAAAATAAAATTTTATAAATAACTTTTGGCATTCGAATTATGGACCATTGAATGTAATGAAAATAATGTAATTGTATTGCCCTACGGATATTTAAGAAACCTATATATATATATATATATATATATTAATTTTTCTTGGCTGTCAACGAGGTATTTCAGCCCGCTTAATTTTAATTTTTGCACTATTTATATCTGAATAAAATATGATGAATAATTGCGTATAATTAAAATAAGTAGTATAAAATTTAACAAAATATATACCTTGAAGTTGAACGAGAAATCGAAAGAAAACTCCCAAATTATAATAGAAACAATGCAAATATGTTAGTAATTATGCTACTTTTACTATACAGGGTGAGTCGGGAGAAACGAACTAAACTCTAGTAATGTATTTGTTCATTTGTTTTCAAGTTAAATCGTAATTATAAATAAACAAAACCTCGTACTTTTGTAATTATAATATAACTTGAAAACATAGGAAAATCGGTTTAGAAATATTATTTATTTTACATTTTTTAGGTGCAAATTTTATTCTTTGGGGTTTCGTCCTTTCTTTCCCACTTACACTGAATACTAGGTTTCAATTAAAAATACAAGTACCCTATGAACTAATTAATTTAAATTCTTACCTTGTGATAAACACCAATCAAATAAACACAAAATATTTGTTTTAGTAAACTGTGAAAAATCAACTTTTAACTGATCTACCTCGTAATGCTGTAGAAAGAAAAGTGATGCAGACACTGTTAACATAAAATTGGGGTTGCCTTTATCGAACGTTTCCATTGGTCAAAAACGTCCGTAAATTATGAAAGGACATGTGAAAAAAAATGGAACTTGCTAAATTATCAGATTACACCGAGTTCCTTCAAAATATCTTTGAACAGGTCTTGACCGGACAATACAATGAAAAAGGTTTTCAGCACATGTTAAAACCGCCCACATTGTGCATCCGGTGTCTAGGGTAATAAATATTTCTCGAGGCGCCTCTATTGACGCTATTTTTTTATCGGCGCCTTGCGAAATAAATTATTTTTTATTATTTTAGAATTTTTATGGGTACATGTCTTTATTGAAAAAAATGTATTTAGGGATGAAACATAGGAGCCGGGCGCACAGTGTTAGACAAATGATTTTTTTTTCTTGAAAAAATGGGGGGTGTGTCCGCGTTTTTTTCTTGATTATGATTCTGGAGGGTGTGTTGAATGTGTTAATAATTTTAGAATTTTTATGGGTGCACGTCTTTATTGAAAAAAATGCATTTATGGATGAAACATAGGAGCCGGGCGCACAGTGTTAGACAAATGATTTTTTTTCTCGAAAAAATGGGGGGGGTGTCCGCGTTTTTTTCTTGATTATGATTCTGGAGGGTGTGTTGAATGTGTTAATAATTTTAGAATTTTTATGGGTGCATGTCTTTATTGAAAAAAATGCATTTAGGGATGAAACATAGGAGCCGGGCGCGCAGTGTTAGACAAATGATTTTTTTTCTCGAAAAAATGGGGGGGAGTGTCCGCGCTTTTTTTTTGATTATGATTCTGGAGGGTGTGTTGAATGTGTTAATAATTTTAGAATTTTTATGGGTGCACGTCTTTATTGAAAAAAATGCATTTATGGATGAAACATAGGAGCCGGGCGCACAGTGTTAGACAAATGATTTTTTTTCTCGAAAAAATGGGGGGGAGTGTCCGCGCTTTTTTTTTGATTATGATTCTGGAGGGTGTGTTGAATGTGTTAATAATTTTAGAATTTTTATGGGTGCATGTCTTTATTGAAAAAAATGCATTTAGGGATGAAACATAGGAGCCGGGCGCGCAGTGTTAGACAAATGATTTTTTTTCTCGAAAAAATGGGGGGGAGTGTCCGCGTTTTTTTCTTGATTATGATTCTAGAGGGTGTGTTGAATGTGTTAATAATTTTAGAATTTTTATGGGTGCATGTCTTTATTGAAAAAAATGCATTTATGGATGAAACATAGGAGCCGGGCGCGCAGTGTTAGACAAATGATTTTTTTTCTCGAAAAAATGGGGGGGAGTGTCCGCGTTTTTTTCTTGATTATGATTCTAGAGGGTGTGTTGAATGTGTTAATAATTTTAGAATTTTTATGGGTGCATGTCTTTATTGAAAAAAATGCATTTATGGATGAAACATAGGAGCCGGGCGCGCAGTGTTAGACAAATGATTTTTTTTCTCGAAAAAATGGGGGGGAGTGTCCGCGTTTTTTTCTTGATTATGATTCTGGAGGGTGTGTTGAATGTGTTAATAATTTTAGAATTTTTATGGGTGCATGTCTTTATTGAAAAAAATGCATTTAGGGATGAAACATAGGAGCCGGGCGCGCAGTGTTAGACAATTGATTTTTTTTCTCGAAAAAATGGGGGGGAGTGTCCGCGGTTTTTTCTTGATTATGATTCTGGAGGGTGTGTAAAATGTGATGGTGATTTTAGAATTTTTATGGGTGCATGTCTTTATTGAAAAAAATGCATTTATGGATGAAACATAGGAGCCGGGCGCGCAGTGTTAGACAAATGATTTTTTTTCTCGAAAAAATGGGGGGGAGTGTCCGCGTTTTTTTCTTGATTATGATTCTGGAGGGTGTGTTGAATGTGTTAATAATTTTAGAATTTTTATGGGTGCATGTCTTTATTGAAAAAAATGCATTTAGGGATGAAACATAGGAGCCGGGCGCGCAGTGTTAGACAAATGATTTTTTTTTCTCGGAAAAATGGGGGGGAGTGTCCGCGGTTTTTTCTTGATTATGATTCTGGAGGGTGTGTAAAATGTGATGGTGATTTTAGAATTTTTATGGGTGCATGTCTTTATTGAAAAAAATGCATTTATGGATGAAACATAGGAGCCGGGCGCGCAGTGTTAGACAAATGATTTTTTTTCTCGAAAAAATGGGGGGGAGTGTCCGCGTTTTTTTCTTGATTATGATTCTGAAGGGTGTGTTGAATGTGTTAATAATTTTAGAATTTTTATGGGTGCATGTCTTTATTGAAAAAAATGCATTTAGGGATGAAACATAGGAGCCGGGCGCGCAGTGTTAGACAAATGATTTTTTTTCTCGGAAAAATGGGGGGGAGTGTCCGCGGTTTTTTCTTGATTATGATTCTGGAGGGTGTGTAAAATGTGATGGTGATTTTAGAATTTTTATGGGTGCATGTCTTTATTGAAAAAAATGCATTTATGGATGAAACATAGGAGCCGGGCGCGCAGTGTTAGACAAATGATTTTTTTTCTCGAAAAAATGGGGGGGAGTGTCCGCGGTTTTTTCTTGATTATGATTCTAGAGTGTGTGTAGAATATTAGTGTAATTTTCATTTTTTTATGTGTGCATGTCTTCTTTTAAAAAGACAGGGCCTACATTTTGGGGGCTGTGAGGGTAGTCTTAGGGGGGTGAAAATAGGGGCTGATATATTTTTTAAGCATTTAATGACGATATATTTTATTATAACCATGAAAATTTTATGGTAATTATTCTATTTTAATGAAATTTCGGCTAACGAAATCTATTGCTGGAATCTATTGCTAACTTCACACCCGTCATATATTAAAGCTGTAATGATGAGATCTTAAAGTTAGAAACTTGTGTCTGCAGTTTTTTATACACTTAATTGTTACATTATTTAATTGATGATGAAATGAATATAATAAATATAAACCTGCATATATTAAAGCTGTAATGATGAGATTTTAAAGATAGAAACGCATGTCTGCAGGTTTTCTTATACACTTGATTGTTACATTATTTAATTTTTGATAGGTTATTATAATTAAATCGACGTAAATTGATTTCTTTTTAATACACTGGATACTAAATTCGATACTTGTTTTACTACATTCTTGATGGAACCAAATTTTCATATTGGAAGAAGTAATACACTTGTTGTTCCATTTGTTTATTATCAGGTAACTGACACGTGTTTCGGTCCTTTCGGATCATTCTCAAAGTTAAAACTGGATACTTGTTGCGCCACTTTTACCCAATAAGATTTCGTTTTTTATTGAATGTAAATTAAAATTCTTGAAGTTTATTTGACAGAAATAAATACTTAAAAACTAGTGTTGTGTTATTTATAATACTTTTGCATAATAGAATATCTGTATGGGCAAACATATAACTAAAATTATTAATATTACAACATAACTATTACCATATTTATTAAACAAAACAAAACAAAAAAACGTTTAACATGAACCTTATGGCTTATCTTCCAAACAAAACTGGTTCCATTGCAACAGTATCCTAGACGGCCGGGCACGAAAGCGTGGAAGTGTTCTTTTCATGGAGCAAGTGACCAACCAGATGCAATAATATACACATAAGTGGATGCAAGCCAGATGTGATTTTCTAATAAAATGCACCGTTTGTTTGTCGGTTGATAACGGTCCGCCGCGTATTTGTTATTCACATGGGCGAACGAGGGAAAAACAGTATAATATCTGCATTGAATTTTCAATTAGGCACAAATATTAGCATATCTATAAATCCATCGTTCTCCCGGATCGGATCTTTCGAGCGTAAACGTGAGCGTTCACGATGCAACCAATTAAGGAGAACTTTATTAGCACGAGATTAGGTTTAGAATTAATTAAGTCGAAGAAAAATGAAATAAAATAACGAAATTGCAGGAAATTTCTGAAAATTAGAAAGGTTTAAAAGGCTACGACCAAATAAGGAACCACGAAAATACCTAGAAAATGCCCAGAACACGAAACAGAGGAATGATAACTCTGCATTTAAAAAATTTAGAAAATATTATATAATTTCAAACCCTAGAATGATTTAAAATTATAGAACAATAAAAAGTGTAGCTAATTCAAATTAGATGGAAATTTAAACTAGAATATAACAATTTTAGAAGTTTAGTTCCAAAGTCTCCTAAAACGTTAAGATATTGCAAAATACAAATTTTGTAATTACCAATTCTGGAGTTCTAAAAAATAAAGGCAAAATTTATTATAAATTTATGTCTATAATTGAAATTGTTCCCCACACATTTCCCATTCGAACGAGATTTTTATCGACCAGTCCACCCCTAATTAATTAACGGTGAATAGTTAGGGTGGTTGTGCCGAAGTGTACGTTAATTTATTACATTGTATCAATTGAAAATCCCAATAGATTACGTTAGTTTGGAAATGATAAAATTTTAATTTTTGAAAATATTTATTTGGTTTGTTTTGTTTATTAATTATCAACTAATTAATACTGACATTATTTAACACCTTATTAAGAACGACCGTTATAATTACGCTCTTGTGTGGTGAAAATGAAAATTACACGGAATTAAAGTGCGGTATTTGGATTACACGAATTAAATACACAAGTGTAATTCACGTTAATTATCATTGTGTAAAAGTAGGTCCGCGAGTTATCTTCTTTGTTACTTTTTTTTACGCACATCGACTGAAGCCCGGCCATTAAGGTTAATGATAATGTCTATTTGCACACAACTGGTGAATACACTGTAGCGCAATTACGGTAACGTGCAGATGATTAGGTAATTGTAGGTTATGAAAAGAAGAGATATTCATAAAATTTTTGGGATATTTATTTCCTATTTGGCGCAGCCATACATGAACCCTTCATATGATGAGTAGGAAAAATATGAAATGGTGTTAATTATACCATTTTAATCTTTTTAATACTCAACGTTACATAATTAGAATTACTGGAATATTGTATAAAAAATCAAATATTATTTCTATCTCCCGGTGTAAAATTCAAATTCAAATTCTCACTCTATAATCAATGACAATAAAAGGAATTCTAAAACTGCAAGAGATCACTAAAGAACATTTCAGAAGCATGAAAGAAGAATCACTAAAAATTCTTGGAATTTTTTTTTGGGAAATTCCCATGTTATTAGAGAAAATAGTTTATTATTCTTTAAAATAAAACAAATATTGGTAGAAAATGCTAAAATCCGAAAAAAGAGCGGCTTTAAATATCTGTAAAATGTAAATTTTAACAGGAGGAAGAATTTTCTAGAAAATTTTAGTAGGAGATAGAGCAAATATCAAAACTGAGAGAAAATAATCTGGTAAATTTTAAAAATATGAAATAAAAATTGATGATAAATTCTAAACAAAAAAACCTTAGAAATTGTAAAAGCAGAATTGAACATTTTGGTATTCCCAAAAAAAATGGACAAATCTTATACTATCAAAAAAGAAAGCAATTTGGAGAAGAGTTTAAAAAAAAATCTTTTAATTGAAAGAAAGGTTGCTGGGACACTCTAAATCTTGAAGAAATGTTGCTAAAAAGTCCAGAAGTTAGGAACACTGATAGATAGGTACAGCGATCAGATAAAAATAAGATAAGGAAAAAAATCTCAAAAATTAAATTTTTTAAAGTTATAAGTAAGAAATTCAAATTCAAATAACAATAAAATTATTAAATTGAACGTAGAAGATAAAAATACTAGAAGCTCGAAACAATCTTAGTAGAGAGTTGTAAAATTCTAAAAGCGAACAAATTGTTTATTTCTCCTAAAAAAATCCTAGTAATTCTAAAGACAAATAAATAAAGCAAGAACATGCAAAAAATAAAATTCTTAAAAAAAGGAAAAAATATATAGTGAGAAATTTCATAAATGTACAGTAGATTCTGGAACAATTAAAGAACATTCTCCGAACGTGAAAGAAATTTTACTCAAGAATTCTAGAAAAAATCAAAGAAAATTACTATTATATGTAGTAAAATTATAATTCAAACTATCACTCTATAATAAATGAATAAAAAAACAATACTGAAACTCAGTAAGAGAACTTGATGGTAAGAACTATTAAAGAATATTTAAGAAGCCCGCAAGGAAAGTCGTTAAAGAATTCTATAAATCTTGAAGTAAAGAAATTGGAAAATTGCCACTTTATTAGTGTTAATGGTATAAATTCTTAAAAATAAAATAAATGTTAATGAGAAATGCACAAATTTGAAAAAATGCGGCTACAAATATCTTAGTAAATTTTAACAGGAGGAAGAATTTTCTAAAAATTTTAACAATCTAATAAAATAGAGGAAGAAAAGTTTAAAATATCAAAACAATAAGAAAATACTCTCGACAAATATAAAATAGAAGATATAAATTGTTAGTAAATTCTAAACATACAAAAATGTAACCTTAAAAATTTGAAAACTCTTAAATTGTTGAGGCGTAAAGCGAGAACATTATGGTATTCCCAAAATATGGAAACAATTCTGAAGTTAGCAAAGAAAATCTCAATTTGGAGAAAAATCCTGGTAAACTCTAAATTCTGAAGAAATGTTACTAGAAAATCTAGAAGTAAGGAAAGAAATTCTAATTCAATAATAATGAAAACTTGGCAGAAAACTTACTAGAAAGTTATAAAATTCTAAAAACGGAAAAGCAGATAAAGATTCTTAAAAAAATGCCAGTAATTCTGAAGATAAATTGCCAATAAATAAAGCAAAAAATTGCAAAAAAATAAATTCTTATAAATGAACAACAATATAGTGAGAAATTCTAAATATCTAAAGTAAAAATAGTAATAGTAGATTCTGGAACACTCAAAGAAAATTCTCCAAATCTGAAAGAAATCTTACTGGAAAATTCTAGAAAAATTTCAAAGAGAATTTCTATCCTGTGGTGCAAAATTCAGATTAGAATTCTAAAATTCTGTAAAAGAACTTGATGGTAAATTTCAGAACCACTAAATAACATTTTAGAAGCCTGGAAGTAAAGTTACTAAAATAATCTACTAATCTTGAAATGGGAAATTACCATATTATTAAAGAAAATGGAATAAATTTCTAAAAATGAAACAAATTTTGAAATGTGAAATCTGCAGAACTTCATAAAATGGCTAGAACTGTCGATCTAAATTTTAACAGGAGGAACAAATTTTCAGAAAATTTTCATCTGAAAAAACAGAGCAAGTCAAATTTAAAATTTCAAAAATGGAAGAAAATATTCTAGCCAACACTAAAAATAGAAATTGATTGTAAATTCTAAAACCACAAATAAAGGAACACTAAAAAACTTGAAAATTCTTAAATTGTGGAAGTTAAATTGCGAGAACATTCTTGTAAAAAAAAATCTCCAAAAATGGAAAAAATATAAAACTATCGAAGAAAATCCTCGCGACTTGGAGAAGAGATTTTCGAAATATTATGTTGCTAATAAATTCTAAATTATAAAGAAATGATGCTAGAAAATCCAGAAATAAGGAATACTGATGCAAGCTGTCAAAATATAAAGATAAAATGAAGAAATAAATGGTATAAACATTTTCAGAAAAATCAAATTCTTAAATGTGTACCAAGAAATTCAAATTCAAATAATATTAGAATAGAAACTTTATAAACTCCAAAGAAAATTCTAGAAACTTGAAAGAAAACTTACTAGAAAGTTGTAAAAAATGAAAATTGTACTAATTCTGAAAGAAAGCCTACTAGTAAGTTATAAAATTCTAACAGTGAAAAAAAAACGAATCTTAAAAAAATTAGTAGAAAAAAAAATGAATTTTTAATTATTCTTTAATTATTATTGATATTGATATTATTGATTATTATTGATGATAAATTCTAAAACCACAAAAAAGAAACTTAAATATTCTGAAATTGTAGAAGCGAAATTTCGAGAATATTCTAGTAAAAAATACCCCAAAAAGAGAAAAAAATCTTAAACTATTGAAGAAAATCCTCGCGATTTGGAGAAGAAAAGATTTCCAAAAACTCAAATTGTTCAACTGAAAGAAAGGTTCCTAGGAAATTCTACAACCTCTGAAGAATTCTGAAAGAAATCTTATTAGAAAGTTCAAAAATTCTAATTCTAAATTCTCAGGAAAAAAAGGTTGCTAAAACCTCCGGAGAAAATTCTAGAATCTTGAAAGAAAACTTACTACAAAGTAAAATTCTAAAAGTGAAAAATAAGATTTCTGCAAAATTTTAGTAACTCTAATTGATGGTAAATTTTAAAACCTTAAAAAAACATACAAACTTGAAAATTCTAGAATTGTACAAGCAAAATGGCAAGTGCATTCTAGTAAAAATATTCAAAAAAAAATCTACAACAATATTCTAGGCTATGAAATAAAAATATGAAATATAAATTGATGATAAATTCTAAAACCTCAATGAAGAAACGTTAGAAATTTAAAAAATTTAAAAATATAGAAACGAATTGCGAGAAAATACCGCTAAAAAAATTCCCCAAAAATGGAAAACATTCTAAAACTATCGAAGAAATCTTCACGATTTGGAGAAGGGATTTCCAAAAAAACTCTATTAAAAGAAAGATTGCTAGAAAATTCTGTAACTTCCGAAGAAAATTCTAGAATCCTGAAAGAAAACTTACTAGAAAGTTGTAAAATATTAAAAGAGACAAAAATAAAAGTGAAATTCAAACTGATGTCAAATTCTAAAACCACGAAAATGAAATCCTAGAAACTTGAATATTCTAAAATTGTAAAAGCGAAAGTTCGAGAACATTCTAGTAAAAAATCCCAAAAAAAATGGAAAATCTAAAACTAAAAAGGTTGCTAGAGAATTCTATAACCTCCGAAGAAAATTCTAGAACCCTGAAAGAAAAATTGTAGAAGCGAAATTGCGAGAACAACTATCGAAGAAAATCCTTGCGATTTGAGAGAGTTTTCCAAAAAACTCTATTTATCTGAAAGAAAGGTTCCTAGAAAATTCTACAACAAAAGAATTTTCCGAAATATTTTAGTAGTCTTAAAAAAATAGAGTAAGCAAAATTAAAATTTTCAAAAGCAGAATAAAATATTCTGGAGATTTCTAAAAATATGAAATATAAATTGACGAAAATATAGTGCAAATCTAATATAACGTAGAAATTCTAGAACACTAAAAGAAAGTTCCCCAAAATAAAAAAAGATTCCCAAAAATAATATAATAATTTTAAAGAAAAAAAATTAAACTTCAAATTGACGGTTAATTTTAAAAACATAAAAGAAACCTTAGAAACTTTAAAAATTGTAGAAGCGAAATGGCGAGAAAATTCTAGTAAAAAAATGGTAAAAAAACGGTATAAACTCTAAAAACAATAGAAGAAAATCCTCGCGATTTGGAGAAGATATTTCCAGAAAACCTCTTTTGATCTGTCAGAACAATGGTTGTTCTAAAACTAATAAAAGATTTCTAAAAAATCTAGTCATTCTGAAGCAAAACTTGACGGTAAATTCTAAAAGCGCAAAAATAGAAATCCTAGAAACTTGAAATTTTTATATTGTAGAAGCGAAATTACATTTCTACATTAACATTCTAGTAAAAAATAAATGGGAAAAAAATTAAACTATCAAGGAAAATCCTCGCGATTCGTAGAAGAGGTTCTCAACAAAACTCTATTAATCTGATAGAAATATTGCTAGAAAATTCTAGAATCTTGACTTACTAGAAAGTTATAAAGTATTAATAGTCAAAAAATGTTTAGTAGTTTTGAAATTCAAATTGACACTGTTAATTCTGAAACCACAGCTAATGAGTAACCGGTACCATTCGCTATTGGAATATAATTAATAGTGCTTTAGAGTGACTTCCTAACAAACTCCATTAATTCATTAGACATCTTCAAGATTAAGTTAAATAAAATTGGGTTTGTAAATATACACGGATGAGTTTCGATAGCTTATTTAATGTGTTAGCAGGAAAAACGAAGCTAATAAAGAATAAGGTCAAGTATTTTCGGCAAAACCAAAGTATTTCTTCTTCTTTAAGTACCATCTTAGGGAAAGTTCACGACTGACATGTTTGTGATTGTTGTAAAGTTCTCTAGATCCTGCGCATAATGCTATTACCTACCTTTTCTAAACCTTTAACGCTGATAGATGTTTGAACGTAAACTTTAAACATTCGAAGATTACAAGTCTTCTCAATAAGCTCTTAACAAAGATTTGATTGATCGTGTCCAAGAATTCTTCCTCATTACATTATGCTTAGCAGACATAAATTGTAATGTATTATTATTTTGATAGGCGTACCTTATCCCTTTGATACTACAGTTTATAGCAAAAGTAAATTATGATGTAATGCAATTGCTTACTCTTTTCAAATCATTCGACTCAATAGACCTTTAGACGTAAACTGTCAAAATTCTATTGACGTAATATCTTATATAGGTCTTTGCATTTTGAAAAAGTTTTATTGAATTCTTATCTAATTTGGTTCACTGTGCTAAGACCTAAATGTTAATTAAAGCATCATGATAAGACGCAAATTATTCCTTTTTAACAACAAGAAGATACATTTGGAGTAATACGGTATCTTTTCCCAATTTTTCATTCATTTGATATTTTGGTAAGCCACAAATACAAAAGAGTCTAAACCACGACTAATTTAACTTTCTCAAAATTACCTAATTTTCTGTTTTTGTTCTATACAATTACACACCTTATAGAAATAAGTTTATTGGAAGCTAATTTTGATGTTTTAGGCTTTGAATTGTGTTTTTATATGTACAAACCTTTTGAGACTCTGGTGCTTTCCTCCATTGATGAGCAGCTTAGGCTTGCTACGGTCGGTCAGGCTGGTGGGCGTGGCCGAGCTGTGGCTGACCGTGGCCGTGGTGGCATCGCTGGCGAAGCTGCTGATGCTGTTTTCTTTGCTGATCGAGTTGCCGCGGCCGTTCGTCAGCGGCTCGAGGGTCAGCTGGAGGTGAGCCTTGGCCGGGCCCGGTGGAGGCTTCTCATCAATCGGTATCATGTACGATAACATGATTACTTGCGACTTGCTCGTACTACGACCGCGCACGTACCGATTGCGAAACCCACGACAGACATATCACATTTACACCTTGTTTACACCACCACCTCCGAAGATACACCACTCCTCTAAGCGAACACTATCGTCGTCACGAACCTGAAACAAATAAAAACTCTCTATTAAAAAAAACTTCCACACAAACATAAATCATTGTACGCAGAAGATTATTATTTTCATCCTAAATGCTTACAAAATCTTCTAATATGTAAATTTATAAATAATCAAAAAAACTACTTGATTGACGAGGCTGTTACTTGTTGAAACTCCAAAAAAATTTGGAAACCATCAAAATAAGGGAATTGGCAACTATTTCGTTTAATTATTCCTACTATTCTTAAAATTTCTTCTATTGTCTATTTGATACTTCATTAATTGGAAATTTTTGATCACTTTTTCTTTTCATATTTTATCGATTCGAGCATTTTGTAGTATCTAAAATCTATTTGTAGACTCAAATCATCATCACTTATTATCGAAACCTATTGACTTAAATTATCAAATGCGAGTATTAACAATCATGTTTGAATGCAAAACATTGATATTTTTAGATATTTACAAAACCCAGTAATGACAAACGGTCTAATATTAAGTCACGATCGTCAAAAGTGAACGTGATTGAGTGTTAAATTGGGAAACTTAAAGACCTTGTTCGCGGACTGGTCTATAAATAAGCGGCGCACAATGAACTCCCACTGAAAATAAAGGCCCACCAATATTTTTGGCTCTTCAAATAAAAATGTTGCATTAATTCGGGAAAAGGAATCGTTAATGAGGACTGTATTTCCCGAGAGCATAATTCAAACTTGTGCGTCTATTTTTATCCGGCAAAACTGGGACACGCATGCCGCCGCCTGTGTATATGGTATATCGCATTCGCCAATGACTATTTTCGACTTTTCATTAAAATTGTACATACGGCCCACCGGCAGTAGACGTTTCAAGATTTTAAGTTAACAAAAACCGATCTAAACTAATTGATTAATAGCTTCTGTAAACATTTTTTGCACCTTGATGAAGTGAAGGAACAGGCTTTTTCAGTAGCCAAATTTTTTCTAAGAAAGTTGGAAAGTATCAAAATTATGGGATTGGTAACTATTATCTTTAATTAAATTCTTCCTACCATTCTTTGATTTTTTTCTATTGTCTGTTTGATGCTTCATTATTTAGGAATCTGTAGATTTAATATTTTATCGATGTTTTCCATAAGCAATTTTCTTCCTGAAAAACTTCCAGCATCTTTTGTGTGGAATTGTTCAACACTTTTTTTTTTACAAATTAAGAAAATTTTCTTCAAGCGTTTTGGAATTTTCTAACAACTTCTCTTCTAAATTACAAGGAATTTGGTCAATAAATATAAAATTTTATGTCTTCAAAATTCTAGAATGGAATTCGAGAATTTCTAATTTACTTTTAAAAATTAAAAAAATCGATGAATGAGTAATTGTAGAAAAAGTTTAGAATTCTAGAGTTTTACAGAAATTTGCCTCCAAACTTATTCAAGCAATATTTCTTCTCAATTTTTTTTTAAATTTTATAATTTTTTTTTCCAGAAAACTTTTAGAGTTTTTTTAATTTCAAAAGTAAAATCGATTAATGAGAAATTGTAGAAAAAGTTTAGAATTCTAAAGTTTTACAGAAATTTACCTCCAAACTTATTCAAGCAATATTTCTTCTCAATTTTTTTTTTTATTTTATACTATTTTTTTCCAGAAAACTTTTAGAGTTTTTAGAAATTTATCTTTTGTACTGTAAAATATTTCTTTAGAGATTGTAAAATTTTCCAATAGTTTTTTATTTCTTATTTTCTTTTAGCAATTTTTTTCCAAATGGTAAAGTTTGCTTCAACGATTATTAAGACTCCTAGAATTTTTTTTTCCAGGCATATAGAATTTTTAAACAATTTTTTTGGGAATTATCGTCATTTCGAGAATTCTAAACTAACAATTTCTCAGCAACCAATTTATAACAATTTCTCCTCCAGACTTTTTTTACTCAATTTCTTATCTAAATGTCAGAATTTTCTTTAGAAGATCTGATTTTTTTGTGCATTTTTATTCATCCAAAATGTTAATCTATTTTATTTAAATAATACATCTAAATAATAAATTCTAACTTTCCCAATAAATTATCTTTTAGATCTTTATAGCTATATTTCCGATTTTTTCTTTAAGTTTCTAATAAATTTTCCATTTTTCTAGGCGATAATTCTCATCATTTGAAAGAAACATTCCTGGAAAATAATGTTTTAAAATATTCAAGAAATTAGAAATTGCTGGTAAATTTTTGTTGTACCTGTAAAATAAATTGTGAATTTTCTTCGAGGATTAGAGTTTTTCTTTTTCTCCTCAAGACTTTAGAATTTTCGAAGAGTAAATTTACCGAATACCAAATTTTTTTCTAATTTATTTGAATATTCTAAAGTTTTCAAACAATTTTTCAAAATTTGCCATCAATTCCTCATTTAAAAAAAAATCTAGGAATTTCTTCTTCAGTCTTTTGCAATTTCCGAACAATTTATATTCTTTTTAGATTACAAGAAATTTCCTTAGAAGTTCTAACAATTTCTTGTTTCTAAAAATTGTGAGAATGTTCTTCAAGGATTCTTATTATTCTCTATATTTTGAAATTTCATAACATATTAGAATTATTAATGCAATATTTTCTTCTTTCTATAATTCTGAATAATTCTATAGTTTAGGAAGACTTTTGAATTTTCTAAAAAACTAGAAATTGAAAAAGATTTAAAGTTTTTAGGAAATACTAAAGTCTTTATAAAGTCTAGAATGATTTAGAATTATAAAGAAATATATTTTGTACAATTATTCATTACAGAATCTAAAAAAAAGTTTCTATGAACTCTAGAATGTAAATCATTGAAAAAAACTGTGAAAAAAAAAGATTTAAAATAACAAGGAAAACTGAAACTCTGGAAATCTTAGATGAAAACACAAAGTCTACAATAACTCTTTTAGAACTTACCAAGTTACACTACAGACAAAATAATGATCTTCAATTATTATTTCTTAGTTTTGGAAATTTAAAGAAAGTCTATGAATTCTAGAATTATTTATCATTTTAAAACGTCAAAACTACAATTTTTAGAAATTATATATCCTAGAAAATAATTCATAATTACAAAAAAAGAAAATATTTAGAACATTGGGATTTCTAATTTTTTTCTAATATTATATTTTATTAGTGAGAAATTAAAAAAAAAATTCAAAAATCGAAAAAAACTAAAGAATTCTTATTTAAAATTCTTACAATTTTGAAGAGAGATCGAAAAGGCTAGAAAAGAAAAAACTCTTAAATATAGAATAGAAATTGCTAGTAAATTCTAAAAAAAAAACTAAATCCTCGAAGAAATAATTTTCTTAGATGGTAAAAATTGTAAGAAATCTTCATAAATTCTTACAATTTTGAAGAAAAATCGAAAATGCGAGAAAACAAAAAAATAGAACTCTTAAAGAAAAATCTTGCAATTTTGAAGAGCTAGAAAACAAAAACAAAATAGAACTCTTAAAGAAAAATCTTGCAATAAGAAATAGAAATTGCTCGGAAATTCTCAAAAGTAAATCCTTGATGATATAATTTTCTTACCAAAAATGGTAAATCTTCAGAAAATGAGGATTGCTAAAAATTTTTGGGACCTTGAAAGATGTAAAATATTTGTACTGATTGTGTTTTGCATTATGGACATTCCGTTAATTATTATTATTATTATATTTCTTGCATCTGGAAGAGAAATTGTCGAAAAAATCCTTTAATAAATTTCTCACTCTTTAAAAGAAACAAACCTTGTAAAGTTGTTTCATCAATTCTTAGATAATAAGAAATTGCTGTAAAATTGTTGTTAAACCTCTAAGAAAATTTTTGCAATCTGTAGCAGCAATTGCTCTAAATACTTAAGAAGAAATTGCTGAAAATGTTTGACAATTCTCAGAAAACAAGAAATTGCTTAAACCTCCAAAGAAAAGTTTTGCAATCTTTTGGAGCAATTGCTTTATAATTCTTGAGGAGAAATAGCTGAAAAACTCTAGAATCGAAGAAAAGTTTTAACTTTCGGAAAACGTTTTTTTAATGAAAATATAAATAGTAGAAAAAATCCCCAAAAATATTAGAAATTATTTGGAAAATTTTAGAACTTCTGAAGAAATTTGTTCCAGACATGAATTTTGAAACTTCTCAAAATCTTTGAAAGAAATTTTCCTGGCAAACATGGTTAAAAATTGTAAAAAAAAAACAAAATAAAAGGAATATTGCTTTCAAGAGTTTGGAGGAGAAATTGCTGTAAAACCCTAATTTCCATCATATGAAGAACATGTTCCTCGAAAAAATGGTTAAAAAAATGATGTATAATGAAGTAGAACAGTTAACAATTTAATAAATAATTTATTACCTTAGCGTACTCTTGACCTACCCTAATTAATTATTCATAGCATATTCTTGATCTAGATTAAAAAATAGTTCATTGCCTTAGCGTACCCTTGATCTACACCAATTGATTATTTCCGAAAATATGAGTCCGAATAAGAGTCTGGAAGAGCGGTTACTCGAAAAGTCCGTTAAAAAACTTAAGAATTCTTGAAGAAAATTCTCAAAATTTTGAAGAAATATTCTTTAAAAAAATAGTTGAAGATTCTGAACCACAAGAAATTGTTACTAGCTGTAAAGAAAAATCTTGCAATCTGGAAGAGAAATTGCTCGAAAATTCTAAAAAAAACTGAGGCAGGAATTACTGAAAAATTCTTGAATCCTTTAAGAAATCCTCCTAGCCAAAATGGTAGAAAATTCTTATAAAATGAAGACATGCTAGAAAATTTAAAAATTTTAAAATATCTGTTGTTGTATAATATTAAAATTCGGTTTATTATTCTCCAGCACTTTGTTCTCACAAAATTTCTAGAAAATCTCTGGAATTTTCCCTAATTTCCTCTTTCAAATAATGTCAAATTTTTAAAGAATTAAAATATTTTCGTTGTGGTTTTTTACTATTTTGAAGCCTTTGAAATTTACCAGATCCTTAAAAATACGTTCTAAATTTCTAGAATTTTTCAGAATTCTAACAAAATTTAAAAGAGAAATGTATTTATTATGTTACAATTTAAAGACAAAGTCTTTCATTTTCATTTTACGAATATTTTCGATAGTTTTAGAGTTCAAATCATTTTTTTTTGATTTTTCAGCTCTTGCAGTCGCTTATTTTCAAAATTTTGTTCCAGATGACGTACTTTTATTTTAGTTCTAGAATTCTACGGAAATTCTTTCTTCTAAAATTTTCCATGAATTTTTTTAAATTATGTAAACTTTTCGAGAAAGTTTAGAAATTTTTAAATAATTTTTAACTATTTTGAGCGTTTTATCTTCTTGCATTGCGTGAATTCTCTTTGAAATTTTTAGTTTTAACAGCGAATTTTTTTTCTGAAACAAAAATAATTTTTAAGAATTCTTATTTCTTCAAAGTGTTTACTTTTAAATTTCTGAAAATGATTAACCTTGTAAAGATGTTTATAACATATTTAGGCCTGCGATTTATAGTTGTTTGTTATAGGTTAAAATATTTTTTACATGTCTGAATTTTCAAGAAAGTTTTCTTCTAGGATTAGCAATTTTTTTTAGTATTTGCTTCTATAGAATATATTTTGTTAGTTTTCTAAAACGTTTTTCTTTAATATTTAGCTTTAAAAACATCTTTATATGACTCTTGACTTCCTTACTTAACTATTTTTTGGTTGAATTGAAATTTGAAAGAATTCCACAAAAAAATCTCTGAAGTTTTGAAAGATGCTTCTTTTCTTTTTTTTTTCTTTTTTGGGCTTATATGTTTTTAATGATTAGGGCTTATATGTTTTTAATAGTTTACTTAAAGGTTACAGCATTTTTTACATGCCTTTTCTATTTCTTACTTCTATTTATATTTTAAAATTTTCTAGAAAGTTTCTGCTTCTCTAGATTATTTATTCAATTTTCTAAAAAGTTTTCTTTTAAGCTTCTGAAATTTTCTAAAACTAACCTCCATTATTTCTTGACTTTCTTATATATTTTTTAAATTTTTATGGCTCCAATAAATTATCAAAAAAATTACTTTTAAACTTTTCCAAAGATAAAGAGAATGGTTTAGTTTTCCTAAGATGTTTCTAACATTTTTGGACATAAATATTTTTAATTATTGGTCCGATATGTATTTAGAAAGAAGTGAAAGATTCCTATTTTCAGAATCTTTCCTTCTAAACTGTGTAAGTTTTCTTTATCGTTTTTAGTATTCTTCATCTATTTCTTCATTATTTTGCTTCCTTATCGAAAGAAATCTTCAATATTTCTAGAAATTTTCCATAAATTTAAAGTTTTAAGCATATTGTTATTTTTTTTGGAACATTTCACTGCTTCCAGTTTCCCTTTTAAGTTACGTAAATTTTTTTCGAGGTTTCCAGAATAATTAAAAAAAACTATTCCAAAAGTCTCAATTATCTAAATTTTTCGATAGTTTTAATGTTTTAAGCAATTAATTTCTTTAAAAATGTTTGCTATTTTCAAAATTAAGTTTCTTCGAAACTTTTAAAATTCACAAGCATTTTCAAAAAAAATATCCAAATTTCTTGAATTGCTCTTTCAATCTATGTTACTTGTTTTACATCTTTCGGATTTTTAAGTTTAAATGATGAGTTTTTTAATGAGTTAAGAGCTTAAAGCAATTTTTCGTGGATGGTATCCATTTATTATTATTATTTACTTTAAACTAAATTTATCATTTCAGATGTGATGTTTTTTGTTCTGAATTTCTACAAGTTCGAAGGAATTTCTTCTCCAAAGATGTTCTTAAGCGTCTCTTTTTTAAACTAAGTGATTTTTTTCGATAATGAGTTATTTTGAGAATTTTTCAATATTTCCAGCATTTTCTTTCTAATTTACGACTATTTTCTTTGAGGTCTATAGAATTTTCTAGCATTCGACATTTTTCTTCTAGAATTTTTCAACATTTCTTATATTTTACGTTTTTTTTTATTTTTACCCTATTTTTTCTTCCAGGTTCTAAATTGCAAGAAATTTCGCCAACAATTCTGCTTGCTCCAGATTCTAAAATTATCCCAAAAAATACATTTAAATATACAAACATATTATTTAAAAAAAAAATACAAAATTGATTTTTTCTTTGCTTTTCAGAATTTTCCAAAATAATATCTTGAATTTCTCGAATATAATAAATGTAGAATATATATGATTTTTTATCTTACAGATTACTTCTGAATTTTGTCTGTGATTTCTAAAAATTTTCTGAATTTCTCTCCCATATTCTTGGAAATTGCCAACAATTTTTTTACCAATTTTGATTCATTTAATTGAAATTCTTCACCAATTGTTCCAAATTGCAAAAATTTTCTTCAAGTGTACAAATTTTTAGATTCATACAATTGGTTTTGAGATATTAAGAAATTTTCAGCGTTTTCTCTTCGAAATGTCTAGAATCAAATATTTCTTGTTAAATTTTATTGAGAGTTAAGTAAAGTTAATACCAGATTTTAAGAATATTCTTTAATTGTTTTAGAATTTTTCATCAAATTTTCCTCTAGATTTGTACAATTTCTTTTGAGATATTAAGAAATTTTCAGCATTTTCTCTTCTAAATTTATAGAACTCGTTATGTTTTTAAAAATTTTCAAATATTTCTTGTCAAATTTTATTGAGAGTTAAGTAAAGTTAATACAAAATTTTAAGAATTTTCTTTGATCTATAAGATTTTTTTCCAAATTGAAAAACTTTTCTTTAAAGGTTTTAGAACTTCTCTTCTAAATTGCAAGAAATTTCGTTAATAGTTCCAAAAAGAGCAATGTTTTTTCTAGATTTTCTTGCAGATTATTAAATTAAGAATGTTCTACAATTCTACAGATTTCTTGATGTATTATATCGAAAATTTCCAAAAATTTCTAGCAGTTGTTTTCCTATATTTCGAACATTGTCTAATATATCTTTTTATATTTTATCAGAATTTTAACCAAATTGTGAGATTTTCTTTGAGAATACTCAAATTTTTCAGAAATTTTTAATTCATATTTTCTAGCATTTCCTCCAGTTTTTCCAGCTTTTCCTCTAGTTTTTTTCCAGCAGTTCCTCCAGTTCTCTGGGAATTTTATTTGGGATTTCTAAAATATTCTCTCACATATTCTTGGAATATCACAACATCCTTTTCTACGTATTTGCTTTATTTAATTGATATTTTCTAGAAACTGTTCTTCCAAATTACAAGATTCTAAAGTATTTTAACAACTTTTTATCCAGGTTTCTAAAATTTTCCATCCTTTCATTCAATTTTCCTCAACTTTTCTCAATTTCTCTTCCAGATTATTAGAACTTATATATACAATAATCTTTATTTGGACAAAACTGAATACATAGAAACAATAAATATGGATACAATACAAATAGATGGTGTTAGTCCGTCTGGGCTATAGACCTGAGGTCTTTCAGCCCTGTCTTGAATTTAAGGTATTTAGAAGGGATTATTAGAACTTAATTTAACTCTTCCCAGTTTTACGTCTCGATACGCAGAATTTGTTTCTAGGAATTAAGAACTTTTGGGCGTTGCTTCTTATAAACATCTAGAATTTTACTAATTGTTTTCTAAAACTTTCTTCCATTTTTCAAGATTTCTTCTAAAACTTTCCTCAATTTCTTTTCCAGATTCCTAGAATTTCCTACAATGATTCTAGAAGTTCTCAAAAAATTATCTTCCAGATTTTCAAAAGTCTCTAAATTTGTTTCTTTTATTTATATCATAAATAATTTTCTACATTTCTAGAATATTATAGCTGCGAGAATTTCCTTGTCATATTTTATCAAAATTGTGAAGTCATTTTTTCCCAATTTAAAGAATATTCTTTTCCTGAAACAATTTTCTTTTCCGGTTTTTAAAACTCACTAGAAATTTCAACATCTTTTCTTTAGATCTATATATTTTAACAAAGTTTTCCGCAATACATTTTCCAAATTTTTATAAAGAAATTTTTTCATAGGTTTTAAAACTTTTCAGGAAATTCCAAGAAATTTGGTCAATAGTTCTAAAATTTAAGAGCAATGTTTCCTTCAGATTGTAAAATGTACTTCGATGGATCTAGATGTTGCTCTTTACTTTTTAGAATTTTCCAGAATATTCTTCTTAATTCCACAAAAAAATTTAACAAATTTGATGCATTTAATTTTCCGGCATTTATTCATCTAAATTGCAATTTCCTTCGAGTGTTATTAAGTTTTCCACCATTTTTTCTTCTTGATTTAAAGAATTTATTTCAAAGGGTTTAGGAACTTTTCAACAATTTCTCCTCAAAATGTCTAAAATTTATGATTTCTTTTTTTGAGAATTTTCAAATGTTTCTTCCGATATTTTATCGAGAGCTAAGTAATGTTTGTACTAAATTGCAAGAATATCCCTCTAATGCTTTAGAATTTTCCAGCAATTTTTCTTATAAATCTTTTTTTTTTGCAACAATTTATTTATAATTTTCTTGGGAGGATTTTAAAATTTTCATCAATTTCTCATACAGATTGCTATAAGTTTACAATTTTTATATATTTTTTGGAATTTTCCTTAGTTATAATTAATTACAATATTTAAGGTTTAGAATTTTTCCATTTTTTTTTTTCTAGTCTTCCAAAAATATTTAAACATTTGTCCCATTTTTGGTGATTTTCGAAATATTTTCTAAATTTCTAAATAAATAAATAAAGATTCTTAGAATTTTCCAAAAAGCTTCTATAATTTTTCAAAAAATTCTTTTCTATTTTTCCAGAATTATAAAAAGTTGTTTCTATTATTTTACAATAACCTATTTTGTTTTTAATTTTTAAAACCTTTCAGGAGAATAGTCTTTGTTTTTTTATTCTTCTTTCAGATTCCTAAAATTTTCCAGTACTTTCTCTTCCAAAGTTATAGATTTTTGTAGATTCAAGAATTTCCCAATAATAAATTTGTAAATAATTCCAAAGATGATGTTGTATACATTAGCTTTATCAAAGATCTTTAACTAGGAATCTCATTAAATTCTTTACCTTATATCATTAAATTATATCATTAAATTCTTGCAAATTTGTACAATTAAACGTTTGAGACACTAAATAAAACACTTACTATGCTTTTTATTCAGTGTCTGTATTATGAATTACCACGTAGTAATCATCGTATCATTATGATTAAATGTATGAGTTTTAATGATGCTTTAACCAACTATATAAGTTCGAATTCGAGTCTCAAAATCACTGACACAATTTATTTCTGGCGTCCCGTATTTCTAAATCGTGCGTTTCGCAAATATTATTAATTCCAGAGTAAATACACTTCTGTTTCAGATTGGAGTGAGTGGTGGAGTAGGGTGCATTATTAATTTCATAAACATGCAGCCTGCCAGTTGTCCCCCACAGTCCGCATGGGACGTGAAGGGCCTCTGGGGACAATGGAGCGGGACAGTGAACGTCAACTGTTCTCCTGGGGGGTGAGTCCGTAGATTTTTGTTCGTGATTATCCGTCACGTGCACTCTGCATAATGAAATCTACAAATTCGAGAGAAAAAATAATCTTCTTACTCAAATTAATCAATTAATACATTGAGCTTATCGATTCATACATTTTTAACAAACTCGTTAATTTTGGGTATATGTATTTAAACGGCCATCCAGAAATGTTCAACATTCCAAGTCTACTCTTCCCTTTAATTCCCTGCATACGCTCGTATTCCGCCAACGTGTACATAATTATTTAAGCGTAGCATTTAATCCCCTACGAGTATCGATTTTCTTCCGAATCCCCATGCAACTAGCTCTGAAACACGCCAGGTTCTTTTGTGGTCCGCTGCACATTCGTGGAGGTGTTGCAGAACGCGGAGCATCCTGTTCGCATGAGAAAATTGCATCAATGGCGATTACACCACACAACTCCAATTACATGATTATTCAATGGTCCAAAACGAAGTAATGAATGAAGAACGTTAGGGCATTGTTTCTAGTTAATGCTGCTCATTTCATTCATGGCACATTCTAGTGGGATATAATAAAAGGCACGTAGTTTATTTTATAATTAGGTGTTCATACACTCGAGCCTGAAGCTTTTATTTATTTATTTATAAATACTTTATCAAACTTGCTTCGCAATTAAAGTGTTTTATTTGTAAAGATTTGGAAACATGTGAATTAGTTTCGAAAAATATCTAAATGTAAATTTTGTATCAAAACCAAATCAAAAATTTTTGGTGTTTTCTTTTAATAGTTTAAAAATTCTCTTCGTTTAGTTTCTTGAATTTTAACTATAAGAATAATTGTAGTAAATGATTGTAATCAAATTAAACAAAGGAATGTGAAAATATTTTTAGAATTTTTAAAAACAGTAAAAATTTACCATAAAAAAGAAACGATTAAGATTTGCCTAAAAAACAATTGAAAAATACAAGAAAAGGGAAATGACTAAAAAGTTGAAAATTATTGCAAAAACCAATTGAAATTTAGTTAAGGATAATTAAAAAACATTTAAAACATTTTTACAAAAAAAAAAACAATTTTCATAAAAAATTAAACTTTCTTAGAAACAGCTAAAATTTACCAAAAAGATACAATTTAAATTCAAACCAAGAAAAAGAAAATAACCGTTTAGAATTTATTTTTAAAAAAATTTAAATTTTACAGTGGAAAAAGAAAGAATGTTTTTAAGAGTTCTTGAGTACATGTCGGATACAATATAATTTTCTCGTCGTATGTAATCTGTACTGTAATAATTATATTTGTATTTTAATTTTAATTTAAAAGTGGCTACACAGTATTTCTTTCTTTTTTAATTTTGACGTTTATATCTATCAAATGTATATGTGCTATGCTGTACACTGTAGCTAAGTAAGTAAAATGAATAAATAAATAAAAATAAATAAGAGAAATACTAGTTAAAAATGTACAAAAATGCGTTGATAAATTCTTTAAAATGGTTAGTTCGAATTTTACCAACATAAAAATAAAAAAAAGTTGTTAAAAACATGTGACCTTAACCAAATTTTATTATATATAATTAACAACAAAAAAAAACAATTGAAATTTTGCAAAAGAAAAAATGTTGAGAACTTAAAAATATTTTTAAAAAAATTTTAAAAATGCTTAAAAGCCTTAAAAACGGAAAAAAATTGTTTCCTAATGAGAAAAAAAAACAGCTTATATAGTAAAATAATTGTTGAAATATTATTAAAAAGTAAACAATTGAAAAATTGCCGAGAAAAACAAATGAAAACTTTCAAAAATATTTTAAAATCTGCTTGTAAATAATAAAAAAACAATTGAATATTGATACAAAATTAAGTTTTTTAAAGCAATTAAAAAAAGAAAACAATTGAAATTTAAGTCTAACAAATTAAAAGTCAGTTAAAAACCTTAAGGAATTGAATGTAGTAAATTCATTTCTGAATTAGTTAAGAAAAACAAACACTTAACTAGATATTAAAAAACAAATCCGAACAAACTGCCTAATGAGATTAGAACATGTACAAGTCTCATACAATTCAAAACGAAATTTAAAAAATACTTGATTGAAAATTGTTTCTACAAGTACACAGATTCTCTAAACAGCGTAATTGTATCAAATCTTAATATCGTAACAGGTGCTGTACATGTCCATCGATCCTTATTTATTCTAATTTATATTTTATCCCGAATGTGACTAGTATTAAAATGTGTTCTTTGTCTTTTAATGCATTATTAATTGTAACAATTTTAATGTATAGACTAAGACTACTTTATAATATACTGACGTTCACATAAGCTACAAATGTATTTTGTATATGGTGGCTCAAGTGAATAAAGAATTGAATTGAATTGAATTGAAATAGAAACAGTAAAAATTTACCAAGAAGAAACATTTTAAATTCACTTGAAAGAAGAAACAAAACTTACGGAAAATAAAGCTTTGAAATGCATTTGAAAATAGTTTAAATTTTACAGTAGAAAAATGACGTTTTTAAGAAAAGAATGAGTTTAAGTAAACTACCAATTAAAATGGGTTGAAAATGTGCTTAAAATAATCCGTTAAAATTTTACCAATGAATAAAAAACTAAAAAATTTATTTAAAAAAAATTATTTATTTAACAAAAAATAAGAGTTGAAACTTTCTAAAAATAAAAACTGCTGAAAACTTGTTTGCTAAGAAGAAAGAAACTCAGTTTAAAAAAATGGAAAAATTGCTAAGAAAAACAATAGATAACTTTCAAGAACATTTTATATAAGTCTTCTTATAAACACTTAAAACAGTTTATATTACAAAAATTGTAATTGAACCATTTAAAATTTGTTAAGAAGCAGTTAAAAAAAACAAAAACTTAAGAAAAACAAACATTCTTAAATGTGTTGAGTTTGTACCAAAAATAGAAAATCATTCAAAATTTTCTAAGAATGTTTGAAACTTTAAAATGTTTTTAATTCTTTCGTAAAATTTCAATTGCTTCCAGGCAAATTTACCTTTTTTAATTTTGATCTTTTTAATATAAATTTAATTCGTTTTTTGCAATTTTCAGTCATTTTTTACTTCAACTGTTTCTTCTTTAAGAATTTTTAAAAATCAGTTGAATTTTTGCAAAAATTGAAATTTGCTAAAATGCAGTTAAAAAACAATTAAAAGCTTAAGAAAAACAAAATTTCTAAAATGAGTTGAGTTTGTACCAAAATAAATCATTCAAAATTTTCCAAGTTTAAAGATTTTCAACTGTTTTTAATGGATTTTTAAATTTTCTTTCGTAAAATTTTAATTAACTCTGATTCTTTTAAAATTTTCATCATTTTTTTTAATAAATTTGATGTTTTTTTGCAAAAATTTTCAAATTCATTTGACTTTTTGGCAAAATTGAAATTTGCTAAATAGTAGTTAACAAAAATAATTATTAACTTAGTTGACTTTGCGCCAAAAAAAATTTCTAAGATAGTTTAAAAGTTTCCAACTGTTTTTATTAGATTTTCGATCTTGTTTTCTTTCTTTGGTAAAATTTCAATTGCCTCAAAGCATAAATTTGCTGTTTAAAAAAATCTATTGTTCTTTTTAAATATATTTGATTGTTTTTTTTGCAAATTTTCAACTGTTTTTTAATTTAACTGCTTCTTATTTGAGAATTAAAAAAAAATCAAATCAGTTTTTACCAAATATGAAACTTGCTAAAAACCAATTAAAAACAATAAAAAATTTAGTAGTTTGTAACAAAAAAATTCATTCAAAATTTTCTACGAAAATTGGTAAAAATTTAATTGCTTGCAAGCAAATTTAATTCTTTTAAAATTCTGATCTATATTTTTAATAAATTTGATTGTTTTTTTTGCAAATTTTCAACTTTTTTTAAAAATTTTCAAAAATGAATTGATCTGTATTGTTTAAACAAGTTATTTATATTTTTTTTTTACAAATTTTCAACTACTATATATTTCACGTGTTTCTTCTTAGAGAATTTTAAAAAATCAGTTGAGTTTTTACCAAAATTCAAATTTGCTAAAAAAATTTAAAACTTAAGAAAATAAGAATTTCTAAAATGAGTTGAGTTTAAAAAAACTGAAATTTATTGAAAAGTTTGAGTTTTACAACAAACAGAAAATAATTGATTTTTTCTAAAAGAGGAATAGAAATATTTCTTAAAAACACACAATTAATTTGAAAAATTAAGTAATCATTAATAGATTTCCAAAAAGAGGAATGAGAAATTTTAAAAATTTAAAAATTTGCAAAAAAAATTAATAAAAACAGTTTGAAATAAAAAAAAAACTGATACAAATTTTTAAATTTAATTAAAATCACGTAAAAATTGTCACACATTAAATTTTACTTAAAACTAGTCAGTTTGAATTTTACCAAAATAAAATTAGTTTTTTTTAAACTCTCATTAAAACATAACTATTTATTAAGAAGCAATTAAAATTACCTTAAAAAAGAAACAATTAAAATTTAGAAAAAAAAAACTATAAAAAACAGAACAGAAAAAAAGCTGAATAGATATGTTATTGAAGAAACAATTGAAATATTTTTAAGAAAAAGCAATTCTTTAAAAACAGTTTAACAAAAATAAAACTTCAATTTGAAAATTTAAAGAAAGAAACAGTTTAAAATTTATTTCAAAATAGTTGAAATTTTACAGCTGAAAAAACGAATATTTCTTTAAAATAGTTCATTCGAATTTTACAAACATAAAAATAAAAACAAAACCAAATTTATTTATTTACCAAAAAAAAACAATTGATTTACATAACAAACAAGCAACTGTTGACAACCTAAACTAAATAAAATTAAGAACAATTTCCAAGGAAAAAATTACTGCCTAAGAAAAATTAATTGCCAAGAAAAGCAATAGAAAACTGTTAATAACAGTAGAGTAGAGAGTAGAGTAATTTATTAATGTTTTGACAGTAATGTCTTGCATGCGTCACATATACATAAATCTAGAAATATACAAAGAATACATGATAATATATTAAAATGAACTTATAATTACATATGAAACATTACAACAGAGGAAGAGAAAGAAAAGAAAACATGTTTTACGCGTACGGAAGCAATATTACACTGAAAGTAGCAGTTTTATTAACATTATAAAGTCTAATATTAAAACTCTACAAGGACATTTTAAACTCTTAATATTAATTGTACTCGAACATTCTCACAGAAAATTTAAAGTCTGCTTGTAAATACTTCAAAAACAATTGGATATTGATAAAAAAAAACAATTAATATTTTCAAAAAGAAACAATTGTTTTTACAATTGCAAGAAACAGTTGAAAACTTAAGAAAATGAAAGTTAAGAGAATGGTTGCGACCGTTACTACGTGATAATCCATACTTACACTGAATTGAAAAATTCACTGTTTTAACCACAAATAATAATATAATGAAAGTTATCAATTTATTTCTAAATGGTTAAAATTTTACAAAAGAATAAAATTGAATTGATTTAAAAAAAAAAACTAAAAAATGTATTACAAAAATCCTTTTAAAAAGTTTGAAATTTTACAAAAAATAATTGATTCAAACAAAAAACAATTGAAATTTGTAAAAAAAAACAATTAAAATTTGCAAAAATCCAGAATTTAAAAAATTTGGTGATTTTATAGAAAAAAAAATAATTTTATATTTTGTAAGTTTGAAAATTTTCTTTAGTAAACTCCTAATTGCTTTAAAGCAAAAAGCAAAAAAAAAGTTTATGAAAACGAATTTGAAATTTGTTTAAAATAAGTTAGTTTGAATTGTACCAAAATTAAAATAGAACTTTTGTTTGTTCGAATTTTACAAACAATTGTTTTTTTGACAATTGAAGGCTTTATAAAAACATTTTAAAACTCACTTTTATAACAGTTGGCATTATTTATTTATATATATATATATATATATATATATATAAACTACAAAAGAAGCGTTAATTGCAATTTCTAGAATTAGTTTTACCTGAAATCGAAATTAAATCTAACAGTGGATTATTTAGAGGGCTCAGATCGAAATTAAGGAGTTTATACATGTGTTTTTTTCATTTCTATTGCTTCTAATGCGTTCAAGTTAAAAGAATTAGACTGTTTTAATAATTTTACATTTTTAATATTATAATTATGCCCTGTTTGTAAAATATGATGCGCAAACGCTGATTTATCAGGAATTACCTAGGAATTTATTAAGCTTTGTATTAGAATAATATGCGGAATGAAGCTGAATTTTTTAAGAATTTTATTTATGTGATGGTTGGCAGCAGGTGCGTGGACCATTTTAACATATGTGTGTTGATTTATTGAATTTGATATCGGTTCTAATGTTGTAATTGACTGCATGTAATGTTTTTTCATGTGTTTGTTGATAAGTTTTTGTATTGTTTTTTGGTTGTATTTTAATGAGTCAGCTATTTTACATATGAGGTTGAATTCAAGTTCTCAATTTTGTTTGGTAATAGGGAGGTTGATGGCTCTGTATATCATACTGTTAAAGGCAGAGAGTTTATGTTTTGGTTTTCTGTGAATATTGAATACCAATTTTCTGTCTTTTCTAATAACAAGTAAATCTAAAAAGGCAAGTTGTTTGTTGGATTCAACATCATACGTAAATTTAATGCTGTGATAAAAACTGTTCAGTTGAGATAAAAATTGAGAAATATTGAAATCGTTTTTAATGATGGTAAAAATTTCATCCACGTACCTGATCCAAGTTTTTTATTTTCATTTACAAAACACTTCACGTAAACTGAAACCAACAATTGTGTAAAATGGAGATGGGTGAAGATATATTTATAAATGTGTTGCCTATTTTTTTATTTTTGTATAAAGGTGATTTCCGTTTTTAATTTTTTTAATTGCTTAAAATAGTTCGTTAGAATTTTACCAAAATAAAAATAAATAAAAAATTTGTTAAAAACAATTGAACATAATTTATTTAACAAAAACCAATTGAAACATGTTAAAACCTATTGAATATTAAAAAAAACATTGAAGAATTTTATTCTTAAAAGCCATTGAAACTAAAAAAAATGATATCCTAAGAAGCTAAAATCATAAAAATCAAACAATTGAAAAATTGTTAAAAAAATACTAGAAAACTTTGAAAACCTTTTAAAGTCTGCTTGAACACATTTAAAAAAAACAGTTTTTTTTAAACAGTTGAAATTTAGGAGTACTTAGGAACATATAGAAGTCGGCTGAAAATTTATGGAAATGAAAGGTAAAAATTTATTTCAAAATTAGTTAAGAAAAACAATATTAAGTTTGCTTTATAACACTTGAATTTTCTAAATAAAATCAATTGAATAATGATTTTAAAAAATGTAAAGTTGAAATTTGTCATAAAGAAACCATTTAAATTAAATTCACTTGAAAATAACAAAATGAAACTTAAGGAAAATAGCGGGTTTAAAATGTAGTTCAAAATAGTTAAAATTTACAGTGGAAAAAGAGGTTTTTTGAAGAAAAAAACTCGATTCTCAGCATCAAAATATTTTTTTTTTATTTATCTGACAAAAAGAACAATTGAAATTTCTTAAGAACAAAGACTGTTGAGAACTTGTTTACTAAGAAGAAGAAAAAAAACAGTTAAAAGGTTGGAAAATTATTCAAAAATAAGAATTAAAAATTTATCAAGAAATTATCAAGAACATTTAAAAGTCTGCTCATAAACACTTTAGAAAAAAACAATTAAGGAAATAAAAATAGTTAATATTTTAAAGAAAAGTTGATCAATTAAAATTTTATAAGAAAAAAGAACTGTCGAGAAAAAAAAAAACATTTTAAAATTGTTTAAAATTCTATGAGAAACAAATTACTCAAAATAATAAAAAATATTTTAATATAATTTAAGAGAATTTAAAAACATTTAAAAATTCAGAAACATTCTTACAAACAGTTTCACAAAAAATAATATTGATTCAAAAAAGAAAATTAATTAATTTCAATTTGTAAAAATAGCAATAAAAATTTAACAACACACAGATTAAATTGTATTTTTAACTAGTTAAGGTTTTACAAGAAAACAAGTGGCTAAGACAAAAAAAGTTAGAAACATATAACAAAAACACAATAAAATTTGCTTTAAAAGTTCGTTTAAATTTCACCAAACTAATAATAATTGTGTTTTTTAAAACTCGTTTTAAAACAGTTCATATTAAAAAAAAATTGAGCCATTAAAATTTGCTAGGAAGCAGTTAAAATACCAACAACTTAAGAAAAACAGAATTTCTAAAATGAGTTGAGCAATAAAAGATCATTCGAAATTTTCTAAGAAAGTTTAAACCTTTGAACTGTTTTTAATTCTTTTTGTAAAATTTAAATGGATTCGAAGCAAATTTGATTTTTTTAAAATTTAGATATTTTTCCTTAAGAATTTTTAAACATCATTTGAATTTTTACCAAAATTGAAATTTGCTAAAAGGCAATTTAAAAAAAACAATTAAAAACAAAAAATGAGTTGGGTTTATATCATAAAAATCATTCAAAATTAAACTGTTTTTAATCGGTTTTCAAATTGTTTCTATTTTCTTTTGTAAAATTTTAATTGCTTCCGAGCAAATTTAATTCTTTTAAAGTTTTGATTTATTTTTAGTAAATTTTCAACTTTTTTTATTTCAAGAATAATCACAAATCAGTGACAGAAAGACCGTGGGTTGATAGCCGTAAAGTAAATCAGTTACGATTGTTATTGTAAATACCCAATGTAACAAATAATAAATAAAGATGTTTGTCTCTCTCAAAAATCAGTTGAGTTTTTTCCAAAATTGAAATTTGCTAAAAAGCAGTGAAAAACGCATTTAAAAACTTAAGATAAGCAGAATTTCTAAAATGATATAAGTTTGCACCAAAAAAATCATTTTAAATTTCTAAGAAAATTTTCAACTGTTTTTATTAGATTTTAATTTGTTTTCTTTTGTTTTGTAAAATTTTAATGGCTTGATGCATAAATTTGCTTTTAAAACATTTTGATCTATATTTTTTTGAATAAATTTGATTGTTATTTGCAAATTAGTTTATTTCAATTGTTTCTTCTTTGAGAATTTTAAAAAGTCAGTTCAGATTTTAGCAAAATTCAAATTTGCTGAAAATAAATTAAAAAAAAAAAAAACAATTAAAAACTTAAGAAAAACAGAGTTGAGTTTGCACAAAAAGAGTCAATTTTCTAAGAAAATTTAAAATTTAATGAAAAATTTGGGTTTTGGTTTTGAAAAATTAGAAAATAACTGAAAAACAAAAAAGGAATTGGAAATTTGAATACTTAAGGCAAGTAACGGTTAAAAATTAAAAAATATTATTAATATAGTAAACAAGTGAAACATTGTTAAGAGAAACAATAGAAAAGTTTCAAAAGATAGAAACAAAAAATAATGTAATATTGATCAAAAATTATTTTTATTATCTTTTAAGCAACTAAAATTTACAAAAAGAAATAATTGAAATTTGCTTCGAGTTCAAACTTCAGGTATTAAGAAAATTGTTGAAAATTTTCATAAGATTAAAGAATTTTTTAAGAAGAGGGCAATTGAAAATTTATAAAAATTGGAAAATTGCTGAAAGTTAGTTCGTTTGAAATATACCAAAATTAAAATAGACATTTTTTTTGTTAGAATTTCGACAAATTATAAACTTTGTTAAAAACAATTGGAAACTTTATTAAAACAATTTGAAGCTCACTTTGAAACAGTTGATGTTTAATAATAAATTATTATAACAAAGAAACAATTGGAAATATTTGAAATTATTAAAAAAACAATTAAAAAATTGTTAGGAAAACAATTGAATTTTTTGAAGAACATAAGTCTGCTTAAAAAACTAGAACTTTACAAAAGAAAAAGCCATTAATTATTGATTTAAAAAAAGAGTAACATTTCTTAGAAATAGTCAAAATTTATCAAAAAGAAGCAATTTAAATTTAAAGAAATATTTGAAAACTTCAACGGTTTTAAATTTATTGCAAAATATGTATTTAAAACAAAAGAAAGAAATTAAGAAGGTATACGAAAGATTACTTCGTTTTTTAATTATACCAAAACTAAAATAGAAATTTTATTCGTTCGATTTTTAACAACATATTTTTTTTAAGCAATTAAAAATTCATAAAAACAGTTTGCAGCACTCTTTTAAAACAATTGACAAATTTTACCCTAAAAAAGAAATTATTAAAAACTTGCTGAAAACAATTATTAAAAAACAAATGAAACATTTTAAGTAAAACAACTGAAAATTTCAAGACATAAGTCTGCTGAAAAAATGCAGTTAAAAATTTATTACAAAATTATTCTTTTGTATAATTTCAACTATTTTATAATATATTTTTAACTACATTTTTTCAGCAGACTAGTGTCTGGAAATTTTCAATTGTTTTTCTTAAAATATTAGTTTTTTAATAATTGTTTTCAGCGAGTTTTTAATTTGTTAAGAAAAAAAAATACAAAAAAGATAAAAAATTTCTTAAAAACAGTTCGTTTGAATTTTATCATTAAACACATTTCTTAATGCTAAATGCATTAATTTATTATAATTGTACCAAAATAAAAATAGAGATTTTGTTAAAAATAAGTGATAACCCTAAAGAATCTGCTTTGCTTTAAAATAGTATAAATTAGAAAAAAATAAATAATTTGAATTTGGTAAGAAAAATAACTGTAAGAGAACTTGAATTATGAGATTATTAAAATTATATTTAACACATAGTTTTAAAGAATAACAAAGTGATCAGTGCTGAAATTGCTATATCAGATGTTTTTAAATTTACACACATTTTTAATTACTTCTAATAATATAATCAATTCAATGTTATTTACTTTTACTTAAATAAAATACAACACACGTCCTGCAAGTAGTTTTACATGTATACCTTTGCACTATTTGCATAATTCGGCCTTCGCGTAAGAAACAGTATCCGCAACTATTGAAAAGTGTAATTAATACTAAACTGAACCAGTTGTTGTATAATAAGCGCTAATTTGACCTTACTAAGAACCGGAATTAAACAAATACACACATAACACATTCGGCAATAAATTCGATACGATTGAATTGAACATGCAAATAATTGACAGGTTTTTTTATATATTTATCAATTCATTCATGGTTATGCCTTTATTAATTTTTTTATGCAAAAATATCAAATTACCAACAAATATTATTGGTAAATAATTTTTAAAGAGAGATAAAAAATCTTTATTGGAAAATAATAATGCTTCTTCTCTTCTTGTTTTTCCATTGACAACAATTTTTTTAATAATAATAATAATAATAATTCTTAAATGTTATCGGCGTTTACTTGGTGGTACATTTTGATTGAAAATAAATACCGCAATTGTGGTAAAACAAAGTGAAAAGTGTATTTATTAATAATAATAATTGTACTCTGTACTCAGCCACGAACCAGTTTCTACCTATTTTCATCAACGCAACGCAATTGAAGACAGGAAAATTTTTGTAAACTATATAGGTATTCGTAAAATAATGAGAGAAAGAACAACATCTTTATTTGGACAAACAAAATTACATTTTAATATCAAAATTTAAGGGTTAATCTGTCCGTTTGGGCTATCGATGAAAATAAAGATTTTTTGTGCTTTTATGGTTATTAACGGATTACATAATTTCAATCTATAGACACGGGTTTCATTGTATCACAGCTCGTATAGAAAGTAAATAATAAAAACTTTGTAAAATTCTCAATTTTCTAACAAATCATTCTTTTTGATTATGTCGAAATTAATATTTTACAGAATAATTGTACAAAATGTCAATTTGGTTTCCACGCCCACCGGCGAGTTTGACTTTGGTATGTCATTTCTAGAATACGTAATGTGCTGAAATAATGATGAGACAGTTGAATACATTTTAATTCACACGTAACCAGCACAGGAATATTTCCAGCGCATTGTAATAAATAATTTTATTGAATTAGACACACGACTTCCGCGTTTTTACGTGCAACTGTTAAAGGAAATTCCGCCATTCATAAAGGTAATAATAAGTTGCGTGCGAGCGTCTTGGGAATACCGCTAAGACTTCTCTTTCCGCCGCATGAGTCGTCGAAAAAAGTGAAAGCTCGACGAAGAGGCTTTTGTAGACGACGACGGCGCCGACGGCCGTAAAAGGTGAACGTCTTCTTGAAGAGCTCTGGATGGCACGGGACGACATCGCCGTTTCCTTTATAATGCCGAATAAAGTGATTCGACCGCTTTATGCGCCGACATTTTCCCCGAGTTGACGTAATGTTTACGTCTGGGACTGATAACGTAAAGAAAATTGCGAAATTGTTTAATTCGAGTCCTTCTTTATCACGAATAACTCATGAGTGAGTAAAATTTAATGATTAAATTATGTTAATTTTGTACAAACGCATCCGTCAATTAACGATGAATATCGCAACATACGAGAAATCTAATTACAACCCTAAATTCACAACTAGAGGTGTTCTTTAATTACTTAAATAGTATAAACACTCAAATAAACAACACAGTTAATACCAGTGAGGTGTCATATTACACACACGCAATTGAAAAACAACTAAACATGTTAGCATACATCCGGCGGCTACTCTATTCGTCAACGCTCCGCACCGTGCAAACGACTACAACTTTTCTACAAACCCTCGTATTTACTTTTAAGCTCTTAGATAATAAATAGGTAGAAAATTACTATGAAAAAGCATTCGGCATCACGTGGAGCGCGGTGAACTGGATTAAAAATGAACTATCATTGTTGATAATTGTAGTTTGGTACAGTTATGATTGATGCAATGCAGTTAGTTACACAGGAAATTGCGGAATCTCGGTTCGGTTCGAACTTTGGAAAATGGGTCGGCGATTTCGTGCCTTCGTGATTTATACGTACATGGCGAAAAACAACGTTTAAATATGTAACACTAAATTTTGCTCTTGTGATCGTACGTACATAAGATTCGGATTGTTTTCTCGTGTAGGTAATTTATTGCGAGATACACTCCGCTGCTCGTTTCACTCTTCTGTCATGCTGCGCGCCTTGTAATTCCGTCGCGATATGTAACGGAATTTGAAATTACACTAAATTTGCTTTGCAGACACGGTGCCATCTCATTATTTCTTCACGGCGCTGACTTTGTACATTTACGTAATACCTTTACGCGTGTTTTGTTTAATTAATTAATTAATTTTACTTATTATGTAACAATGAAACTACTCTGTTGGTAGTGTTGAGATTGTAATCGTATAATGGGGTATCGATCACGACGTCCTTCAGCCGTGTTATTTGGACATTAATGTTTGTGAGCTGATTTTCTGCCACTATAAATACATAAATACATAGTAAATACATAGTATCCCTAAACGAAATTTTATATTTCTTCAACATCCTGTGTGGGCGCAATGAATTTAAGCAATAGAAGTTCTTGAGGATTTAGTTGCCATGCAGCGTTCCTAGGGAGCTAAACGCGCGTTACAAACTTTGTAAATCAGCAAGAGACGTAATTTAAATTATTGAGAAAGCTCTTGAAAAACAATGAGCAATTCTGGCGTCTTTTTCCTGAGAAAGTCGTTTCTTGGCTTCTCATTCCTGTCGTTGTTCACCTTGCCAAAGCTGGGTCTCTAGAAACGAACGCAGTTTCTACTTCAACAAATTATTTCTTTGAGACGGAGTTTAGAATCATTAATTTCAACGGTAAGTGTTTGCACCTTCCTCTTCCACTGGGCGACCTCTTGTCTTTGCTCTTCTAGCCCTTCATAAGCATCAGTTAACATTTTCTCAATTTGTTTTTTGAGCGCAACCTGTTGCCCCAAATCATCCACTTGCTGTTGCTAAAGTATCCTTTTGGTGAATTCTAATTCCTTGATGGCACGTATATCTACTTGTAAACACCATCTCCATCGCCGTCCTCATCTTCCTTGTTGATCAGATTGAACCTGGCATACAATTCTATTTATAGTCTTTCGGAAGCTTGTTGCAACAGTTTGTTCTTATACTGAGTTTCAGAAAGTTCGCGCTTTATACGCACTCTCTCCAAAGTTTTGGCAGCCAGAGAAGACGTCGAATATTCTTCGGCGAAGTCTGTGGTCATTAACTTTACTTAACATTGTTTCCAGTTTATAGTTTTTGCACATCAATGTCGTCCATTCCACTACAATCTTGTCCAATTTGGATTTTAAAAGTTTCAATTCTTCCGATTTTTGTTTTTTTAATTCTTTTCGGTGCGGTGTACATTTATGAGTGGAGTTACTCGAACCAACAGTCTCCACCATAGCTAGCATGAACTTCCTGACGTTTCTCTAAGTACATCATGCAGCCAAATCCTGAAATTTCTTGTGGGCTAGCTTCTTCCTTGCTAAATAACCCCTGCAATGAGCCTGCAGGTTTATGATCATGACTGCCAGTCCCTCATCACGCTGCGAACCCCAGAAGAGAAAAATATCTGACATAATTAAACTATATAACTTGGCATTTCGAGATTCATGGCAAGCAGCATATATTCAACGGTTTTTTTCTTTCATCAAGTACCTGTCCATTAGGTTTATGGTCAGTTGCCAATAGCCTGAAGCGTATAAAAACAAAATGGCTTGGCCGGAGGTGAACACCGCAAAAACTGAGGGCCGTCACGAGTTGATCCTCAGCGGGGAACACATTTCCAAAAAAATCGAGGAAAACGGTCCTTGGCAACTATTTCTACTCGTCAGCATCCCGAGTTACCTGAGAAACTAATTCCAGAAAGAAAACTTCAATTTTTCGATTTGGAAAATAATAAGTTGACAGAGTTTGGCAACGAACACTTTCACAAAAGATTTTCGTGTTCGGACCACGAACACATATTCGGATAACGAACTAAAACGAATTCTAACGTACACTTCTCGGCTCTCGGAGCATAATGTGTGCTAACGTGAACCATATCACTGTGCTCATCATAAAAACCAAAGAGATTATAGCCAAAGTAGGATGTGATGTTGCGAGACAGTATGGCTTGAATAGGTCTGCAGTATGTAGAATCTTAACTAAGAAAGATATCATCAAGAAGACTCAAGCAGCTGAATGAGTCACGAAAATCACATCTGCGAAGCAAAGAAGTGCTATCCATGAAAAAATGGAGAGGTTGCTTTTAGTTTGGATAAATGAACGGGAGATGAAAAGAGATGTAACTAGTATGGCTATCATTCAAAAGGAAGCTAGAGAAATTTTTGAGTAATTGAATAAAGAAATTCCACGTTCGTCATCCGAGGAGTTAGAATTCACTGGCTGGTTTGCAAGGTTTTAAAAGAGGTCTGGAATTAAATATGTATTAATGCCTAGTGAGTCTGCTAGTGCAGATAAAGAAGAAGCTGAGAAGTACTGTCTCAAATTTCAAGAATTCATTAAAACCGAAGGTCCGCAACAAATATTTAATTGTGATTAAACTGGTTTGTTTTGGAGGCGCGTGCCGAATTGTACCTACATCACGAATGATGAGAAAAGTGTTCCTGGGCACAAACTCTTGAAAGACCTATTGACGTTACTTTTGGGAGCTAACGCTAATGGTGATATGAAGCTTAAACCACTTCTTGTGTACCACGCTGAAAATCCTAGAACATTAAAAAATTCATAATCAAGAGAAGACCGCCAGTAATGTGGAGATCGAATCAGAGGACATAAGTCACGCAGGCTTTTTTCAAAGAAGGGCTGCCATTGAAAGTACTGCTGCTGTTGGGCCTTGAAGATAATTTGCTAACAGACTTTCCCTGGCTGTTAGTTCAGTTTCTACCGCCGAATACGACTCCGCTGATTCAGCCGATGGATCAGGAGGTTGTTGAGGGTTTCAAGAAATTATACACTCGCGCGCTGTCGGTGTTTTAAAGCATGACAATGACTTTAAAAACGGTAAATACTTTGCTCACTGCACTCTTGATTAAACGAAAATAGAATATTATCTGATTTTGAAATAAAACACTTGTTTGGTTTCATATTGGTATATTCAGTTTCCTGACACGTATTTCGGTTAATGAGTTAATTTTGTAATTCCTTTGAAAATGGTCGTCATTGATCGAAACCCGTGTCAGGAAAGTGAATATACCAATGTGAAACCAAACAAGTGTCTTATTTCAAAATCAAATGACTTTAAAAACGTTTTGGAAAGAAAATTTTGGCATTCTTGAAGCTCTTCGTATCATTCAAAAGGTGTGGTCAGAAGTCACGCAGCGACAGTTGATTTCTACTTGGCGAAAGCTGTGTCCATCCTTCGTTCAAGGGGATGGAGGTAATTAGGGAGATATCCCTGAAATTATGGATGAAATTTTGACAACTGCTTGAGATCTAGAATTGGAGGTGAACCAGGATGACATAGAAGAGCTCATAATGGAACATGAAGATTAACTGACAACAGAAGAACTCCAAGAAATCTTGAATGAAGAACACAGAGAAGTAGAGCGAAATGTGTCTCCTTCTGAACAGGAGGAAGACGAAAGAGGACGAATGTCGACATATGCCATTAGAGATCTTTTGAGGAAGTGAGAGGATATCAGAGCATGTGTCTTAATCACTTCTGGAAAATCAAAAACCAATCGACATTGGACATGTTCTTTAACGCCCCATAACCAAAAATGAAAAGGACTGATTAATATGCAAGACTATATGTATGTGTTTTTTTTAATTGACTAAGAAATTACATATTGATGGTCTCCAGAACGAATTAATCGATTTCACAAACAAATCTATGATCGGTTAACGAACAATTCGGATAACGAACCTAGTCTTGTAACAGATTATGTTCGTTAACCGATCACTTACTGTATCTGCCATCAGGACTTGTCAGGCCTAGGTAAATCAAATTTAAATTCTAATGGGAATGCTATTGAAGTAGTTCCAAACACTATAAGGCACCTATCTGCCTTGAAAAAAGTTACTTTCTGTAAAAATAAAATCAAAGTTTTTCCTGAGAAAATAGTAATAAAGAGAAGTTGTAATAAGATCAAAGAAATTAATCTTTAAAAAAACAATTTCCGATCGCCGTACCTTCAACTTAATCGATCAGTGCAGATCCAAACAAGTGTTGGATTATATGAAGCAGCAACGCAAGCGTTCCAGTGCTCCTGAAGGTAAGCTGGGAAATAAGATAAGAAGGGAGAACAGGAGGATGAAGACGTTGAGGAGATCACCCCGATTACAAGTACAAGCACGTTGAGGGCGAAACAGTCAGCATCATATTGGGTAAAAACGTGAAGAAATTCAAGGGTTATATCCAGGCATGCTGTTTAAAATATTTGGAATTTACATCTGAAACGTTGAAAAAGTTCTTACAGCTACACATTTCCTCGTGTCTTGTGATAAAAGGAATTCGGCGACAATTGCAACCCATGGTGCTGATATGCCTACCTAATAAACTGGTGATTAAACCTCTAAGCAGAATGAATACATCGACGGACGAACAGTTGCTCTCACGCCTTCAAATTGGACCAGAAAATCTGCGCGAACTTGGACATTCACACATACTTGTACCTTTTGGAAGGACAAAAACTTTATCTTTGCTTACTGGACTCATTACAACAAGTCATTTCATTCCCACCAATCAGAAAGATTTCTGTAAATACAAAAAACATTTTTACTCGAGGTAACAAGTGCGTCCTCCCAACATGTCTGTAAGAAAGTATTGGATACTTTCTTGCAGGAAACCATTTTACTTCTGAAGAGAGATTTGTCATTCCAGCAGATTAAAGCAACTGATCCGGATTGCATCCTGAAATCTATCTATCCGCCCAAGACGGATTTATTTCTCAACAGGCAGGGCCTTATTACGGAGAAATGCATTGGTATTACAAAATATATGAAAACAACACCGTCATTCAGGTAGTGAAGTAGTTTTAAAAATGGTGATGTGGCCATCATAATACTTTCGCTATATGTTTTTCGAAAACCATAAGGTTTACGCAAAAAGGCTATTCTTAAAATTTGCTCAATTTTATTTTATAATTACTTTTGATATATTTTTCATTTCATATTAGCAATAGACAAAAAAAGTTAAGAAGTTCATGAATAATATGTTTTTACATAACTTGTTCAGTTTTTCATTCTCTTTAACTTTTGTTTAAAAACTTATGTCTTATTTATCAAAATTTCTGAAATTTCAAAATTTGTTTGAATGAATCTATTAAATTTTGCTATAATGTTAAGTTTATTTTTACAACTTTTAATTAAAACCCTCGCTTATGTTTTACTAATTGGAGAGTGGGTTAGAGGCCACCCACCCACTCGACATATATATATATAAATTTCAATTATTGATCGTCTCGTGGTTTGGAGCAAAATTAATTACACAACGTTTTGAATAAAAAAGAAATTCAAAAGGTAAAATTTTTGAGTGAGTAAATTCTTAAAATTTGTATGCATACTGGTGGGCATAGATTAAATCTCTATTGGATAAGATTAGCTATAGAAGGTCATTTATATTTATACTTAAATTTGGATTATGCTTTAGTTTTGATTACATACAAGGTTTTGTTGCAAAATCATCAACAATTAGTATTTAAAGTTATCATGTATATGTAAATCTGAATCAATAACTAAACCTACGTTACGTACGGAATCAACAAAAGGTATTGATACACTATCTAAGGTTATGCTGAGAAGTCTTTTTGCAATATCAAGACTCTTTTTAGGACCAAATAACATAGCAAATTTTTTATTAGGATTTATAAGTAAGGAATAACTTTGAAATATTTTTAATAAATTAGAGAGATCAATATTTATTTTGTAATTTGCAGTATTAACATTTTCAATCCTAAAGTGGTGAAGTAGTTGGGTATCGTCCGCATATAAATTAGTTGTACAGAATTTCAAAACATCAGTCAAGGAGGATGGGCATACACAAAATAAAATAGGACCTAAAACTGAACCTTGAGTGACACCTGTTCAAAAGGTAAAACGATTAGATATTATGTTATCGATTTTTACTTGTTGGGACCGATTTTTAAGGTAACTATAAAATAAAGTATAGGCGCTTGAGTAATGTATTTTAGTTTAGCTAGTAACAAGTGATTATTAATAGTGTCAAAAAGCTTTACTATAATTAACTAATATTAAGCAAGTTAGTAATCTTTTATCAGTTTGCAAAAGTCGTAGCACAACTGTAATTTGGTCTAAATCCAGATTGATTATCAATTTTCTTCAATGAAAATTAAAAGTTGATCTTTTTTACCCATTCTAAAATTTTTGAGAGAACCGGTAAAATACTAATCGATTATCACCAGGGCAAAACATTTTAGATGCTTAACGTATAAAAATAATGGTATTACTACTAAAACTACAGTAAGAATATATAAAATGATTTGTCGCCCATTACTGGACTATGGTTGTGTCCTCTATCCCACCAATCCAACCTCCCGTAATATTTAAGTTAGCGAGGGAGCATCCCTTCGTACCCTAACAAAACTCCGTCATCCTCTCAATCCTTTATATAATCCTTCTAATCAGCTCCTTTATGATACTACATTAGTTATTCCCTTCCAAGAACGCCTTCGATTCCTATCAGAAAAATTCTCCAAAAATCCTTTCAACTTTCACATATTATCCCTATATTGTATTCCTAGAAACCCAAATCTAATCCCTAAATTTAAAAACTGACGCCATATGACTGGACAAATCAAGGCAGAAAGATCTCTGATCGATAGCCTTTTGACAGATTAACACAATAACGCTTCATCAATTATTTATTATTTAAATGTTAAATTGTACTGTACATATTTGTCAATAAAGATGTAATATATTATATACTAATCGGTCTAAGATCTTTTAATTCTTCGGGATTTTCATTTTTAGGCACAAGAGTTTTAGTAGCAGTTTTCCAAGCATTCAGAGAAACGGATATATCCAGACAACAATTTATGATATGTGTGATATACGGGATAATATACGGACACCACATTTTAATCATTGTTGCACTAATACCATCAGATCCGGTTGTAAATTTAAATAATAAACGTTCAACTAAACTAGTGCTCACCAGTGAGAAGTGCAATCGACTTTTAATATTCGGAAGAACACTGCCACTGTATCACTTTATAAGATCATCATCGGAGGTGCCAGTAACCGAATTTAAAAACTACGCATTAACTGAATTAGCATCTTTTAAGTGATCTAGTATAACGCGAACTTTTTGTTTGAGCACATCATTAGTTTTTAAACACTTCCAAATATTTTTGGAATTATCATTGATCACCTAATTCAGATAGGCTCTTGTTTCTAAATTACGCCACTCTTTGTAATTCTTAAAATCAATTGGTGCTTTGAACTTTATGTATGAGTCATCCCGAGCTTGCATCATATGTCATATGGTGTTTGCTTGCCACCTATGTGAAGTCAGAATAATTAAGTGAATACAATTTAATTATGAAAAGGGCATAAACATAATTGATTAAGTATATATGAGAGAATCATAGTCCATGCATATTATGTATGGTACGAGTGTTTATTTCTTCATTAATTCTTCAATGCCAGATAGTTCAAAAATTTTCCGCTTACACTCTTGTCTGTTCACTGAGGTTTTCCCAAATATATAACCATTTTATGACCAAGCGTTGTTTCCAAATTTTCTCGGAACATACAAAGTTTTATTGTTTTTTGCAACAAAATCGTCAACGATTAATAGTTTAATATAAGGTAATAATAATGTAATAAAGCTTATTTATGTAAGAAAAAAATAGGGGAAGCCTTGCTTTCGAAATAGATTTATTCCACCTTGAATTTAAGATCCAATGTAGATATTCATTTATTACAAAGTCATCAGCATTTGCCGCTGTTTTTACGGCCATCAAGTCGTCTCACAAATCACAGTGCTCGGCATTTTGTTGGGGTAGCATACACTTGTTCTTCTCAGTGTTTTAATTAAGTCGTCTACTGTAAATATTCTCTTGATGACGCTGCAGTAAAAGTTCTGCTTATACTGGAAGCCGTTGCGATGATTGTGAACCCTCAATACCTACTAGTAAACCACTGAAGCTGGATGTTCCGAGGCCGTGGACCGAAACGAACAATTTGCTCGCATCATCTTTGCAACTCTCTTGCAGCAAAAAAATGGACAATCAAGTCGGATCGTTATTTGAGGACATGTGTCATAATTGTTTGCAAGAAAGATTGCAACTGCTTTATCACCTTGCAGCTCCAAAAGATAGACGCAGGAAAACATCAATATCAGTTTGGATCATCAGGAAAATGAGAACCTAATAAATCCAGTGCTGTTGTTGAGTTTATTAGATAAGACAGCTCAAAATTCAGTGATAAGGAGATCACACCTTAATTTACACGCAGCTGGTAGAAGAGGATTATTATGACTATTATATGAAGAGACAATCCTGGTTCAAAGGACGATCCGTTCTTAGAGCGACTAATTAGTCATTACGGAGAAGATAGGTATCGCCAACCTTTACTTGAAAAACAATGATAATTATCCATTTCTCAAACTGGCGATGAAAAATGGATAGTTTATGATAACGTCGTTCGAAAACGATCATAATGCAAGCCTGACCAAAAAGCTGCAACACAATGTACATCAAAAGAAGATTATGCTCTCAATATAATAGGATTACAAAGGCATCGTGTATTTAGAGCCGCTATCACAGAACCAAACTAACAATAAGGCTGTGTATTGTTGCAAATTGGACAAATTGAATGAAGCAAGGGTTGGGTTCCGCCATGACAACGCGAGTACACATATAAGTTTAATGACCTGCCAGCAATTACTGGAGCTTGGATGGGATTCGATGGACCATCCACCATACTCACCTGACCTTACGCTGCCCGACAACTATTTTTTCAATCTTTGCAAAACTCTTTGAAAACAATTTTCAAGAATCCACCATCAAGAAAATAATCAAAACCACGAAATATCATAACAATACCCACAAAGGAGGAAAAGAATACAAGTCTCTCGCAACCCTGCCGTACATAAAAGGAACCACAGGCAAAATAGGTAATATTTTACGAAAATTCAAAATAAGAACAACATTCAAACCAGATAATATGTATCTAGAACCTTATCCGCTATCTTTCCAACTACTAGCAGTAAACAGATTGTCCTTGTCCCTTTTCCACTTGGGTATGGTAGCAAAGTATTTTTGGAAAACTTCTTGTATTCCACCATCGGTTTATGAAGTTTATCATCCATTCTCCTTCGACTTTCGCAAATTGTTTTAGCGTCTCGGCGGGGATCCCTTCCCTGGCTTAGGCTTTTTGTGGAGTGAATGCATTTTCCGCCTTGCTCACTTCCCCAATAGTTATTGCTAGTTTCAGTTTTCCGTCTTCACCAAATATTCCGATTTTGTTCTTTCTCGTTTTGTTACTTCTATCTCGGTTCGCGTTTCCATTTTCCCTTTAATCCAACTGCAGTCTTCCTTCCGTATTGTTGTTAGTGGGGTGTTTCGAAAGGTCTCCATCTATTCTTCCGGCTCTTGTGCATGTCTCATGGAAGCGCTAGTTTCCTCTACTAGCTTCTTGAATTTTCTTCATGTTTCTTGAATACTACTTTCTTCAATTCCACTCACTCATCATTACTTTCCTGTCGCCATCTTCTTTTGCTCTGTTGACGCCCGCTTTTTTTCGCTCAGCTCCTGGCTTTACAATTCGCTGACTGGTCTTCTATTTCTCAGTGGCATTTTGCTCGATTTTTTTTTGCATATCTTGAGCGTTTTTTTGGCTCATTCTTCCACTTCATCATTATTTGTGTACGTCTGGCTGTTCCATTACTCAACTTTCTCCCTTAGTATTTCTCTGAACTGGCTCCAGTCATTCCTGACACGTGTTTTCTTTTTCCTTTAAGAATGATCGTCATTGACCGAAACACGTGTCAGGAAACTGAATATACCAATATGAAACCAAACAAGTGTCTTATTTCAAAATCAGATAATATTCTATTGTTTTTTCTACTGACGAAACTATTGATTTTGTTATTTTTAAGCAGTTTTCTTAAATTCATTTAATTGGTCATAATAATGTTGTATTCTTTACTTTTTGATGTATTTTTGAGATTTTACGAGAGGTTTTTTATGTATTCAAATCTTACTAACAGTAAAACATAGCGATATTACTCGGTTTGCTTTTCCATCTTTCAACCATTGCTTCAAGAAGACTACTGAATCAATTCACTTACTTTTTTAATGACTATTAGTCATTAGTATCAAATGGTATTTAGATTAGATGATTGGATTGATTGATAGTAGGTTAAAAATACAAGGGTAGGCATCTATTGGTCGGAACCGAAATTACTGTCAACCCAATAGTTCCTAGCTTTAACTGCACTAGAGGTTAAAAGGGATTTTTCTAATCTTCTAAAGTTCGTTGAACCTTCTTGGAAAATGATAGTGTTTTGCCCTTTGAAATATTTGGAGTTTAGACCTGAAACGTTGAAAAAGTTCATTGAGGACGAAATAGTCAGATCACACTGCGCGAAAAATAAAGTCAGGACATATCCCTATTTTTAGTTTACACCTGAAACGTTGAAGGAATTCATACAGATGCATCCCCTGCACGATAGAATTGGTGATAAAAGGAATGTTGCGATGATTGCAACCCATGATGCTGATATTATCGTTAAGAGAAATGTGACATACACCGCCTTGCCACCTAATGAACTGATTAAACCTATGGGCAGAAATAATACATCGACGGAAGAACAATTGTTATCACGAATGCAAATTGAACCAGAAAATCTGCGCAAACTTGACATTCACAAATACCTGTACCTTTTGAAATCACAAAAACTTTATACTTGCTTACTGGATTCAACAAGTCATTTCATTCCCGATAATCACAAAGATTTCTGAAAATACAAAAAACAGTTTCCTTGAAGTAACATTTTTCTCCCAACATGTTTGTAAAAAAAGTATTGTATATGTTCTTACAGGAAACCATTTTACTTCTGGAGAAGGATTTAACCATCTGGTAGATTAAAACGACTGATCCGGCGGCAAACCTGAAATAAAATTTGCGCCTTGGATGGATTGACATTCAGGGAAATTCAGGTGGTATGTGAGTAATCCATTTTTAAGCACTTAAATATAAGCCGTAAGGTAAAAATCATGTTGATTTTCGATTATGAATAAACGTTGTTAATTTATGTACTTACAGGGAAGCCTTGCTTTTGGGATCGAACTTTTCACCTCGTAAAGTTATCAGTATTTGCCACTGTTTTTATCACCATCAAGTCATACAAATCACAGTGACCGGCATTTGGGGTAACATATACTGGACGAAACGTAGTTTTGTTCTTCTCAGCGTTTCAATTAAGCCGTCGACTGTAAATTTCGTCTGTAAACCAATAGCTTTTCTCTTGATGGACGCTGATCCAGCAATGGAAGTTCTTCTTATACTGGATGTCCGTTCCAATGATTGTGAACCCTCAATACTTACTAGTGAACCACTGATGCTGGTTGTGCGACCGACCGACACAAACAATTTGCTCATATCATTTTTGCAACTCTATTGGTAGCAAACCAACGGTCATGTCGGGGCCACGTTCAGGAATTTGTGTCACAATTATTTGCAAAATTGATTGCAACTGCTTTATCACATTGAAGCTCCAAAAGATAGACGCAGGAGAACATCGATATCAGTTTGGATGATCAAGGAAATGAGAACATAATAAATCCAGTGCCGTTGTTTAGTTTATTAGATAAGACTACTCAAAATTCAGTGATAAGGTGGATCTACACGAAGCTGTTAGGAAATGATTATTATGGCTGGTAGATGAAGAGGCAATCTATCCTGGTTCAACAGAAGATTCCTACCTACAGCGACTAATTAGCCGTAACGGAGGAGATGGGAATCGCCAACCTTATCCTTTTCTCAATGGTATTGTCCTTGGCGATGAAAAATGGATAGTTTACGACAACGTCGTGAGTAAATGATCATGGTGCAAGCCTGGCGAACACAGAGCAGCCAAATATTCATCATAAGACAATTATGCTCTTAATTTGATAGGATTACAAAGGCGTCGTGTATTTAGAGCTGCTATCACAGAACCAAACCATCAATACGGTTGTATACTGTCGCCAATTGGACAAATTGAATAAAGCAATCAACGAAATGCGGCAAGAATTGGGCAATCGTAAAGGTGTTCAACCATGACAACGAGAGATCACACACACATTTAGTGACCCATTCTTCTTCTCATTCAATGAAGATCAGCAACAATTCTGGCAAAGTCGTCTCTGTCTTGTGCTCTTCTTAGCAGAGAGTTTGAATCTAAGCGTGTCCAATCGCTTATGTTTTTCAGCCAAGAGCACTGTCTACGTCCAGGACCACGTTTTCCATCAATCTTGCCCTCCATAATCAGTTGCAGGAATCTGTATTTGTCATGTCTCATGACATGGACCCATTAGAAGTTTCTAGAGTATCGATGGTATTTGATGGACCAGTCACCATACTCAACAGTTCCTGTGCTGCCCGATAACTATTTGCATCAAAATTTGCAAAATTCTTTGAATGGTAAAAAAATCAATTCAGCCAAGTGGACCAAACAGCAGTTACTACATTTTGTTACTCAGAAAGGCCAAATGTTCTTTAAACATGGGATCATGATTTTAACCGAAAAATATAATTCATTATTATAGAAAAAAGACCTTTGGACAATGTAACACGTCAAGGATCTTTCAGTGGACAATGAAAAGTCCCATTAAAATAATTGTTTGGACGACACCATCATTCAATTTGTTAACTACAAACAGTACCTTTATCCTTATAATACTCATCCCGAAATCTCTTCTTGTAAACTGGGAGAAAACTATCATTTGCTCCGAGCATGTTAAATGTTTTGGTTACATCGCTTTGCAGAAGTTACCACTACAGATTCAAAGCGAGAACAAGTAATTCGACACAATGACTTATCAAGTATTCACGAAAAAAGTCGCAGCAAAAGGAATCCCAAGATACTCTAAAAAAAGCCACCAAGACTAATATGAACTGATACAAGGGATTTTGTCTAAGAATAACCCTTGAAGTAAAACACTTACTTATACACCGCATGATAGAAAAATTAATAATAAACACTATAACATGTTTCACCACGCTGAGTTTCATGATGTATTCGCCTCCCAATAAAATTATTATTATAATAACTACTGCGATAGGCTGTAACTTTTTAGAAAATTTAACATAAATGTAGCATGGAAATTAAAAAAACATGATTCTTAAAACATCCCTTAGAAAAGACTCATCACTGCACCTTTTTTAATCCACCAAAGTTATCTAAACCCGATGTAAAAGATTTCGTTCTGGGATCATTTTTCGACGAGGCAGAAGAACCTGAGGGATAGTCTGCCAGTCACGTACTTACTCCGAAAAACACAACGACTAAAAGAAAGAAGCCCTAGACATAGTTTCGATTCCCAGAAAATTCTGGGGTTACCTATAGGTATTACCCAACATTATCGTTCCCGATCATCTACGAAGAGTGTCATTAAAAGCACCAAACGACCTAGAAAGATTTGTGTAAATAATGATTTTACGTCTTCTGGACTTAGGTAGATGTTTTTAACTATTATTAAACCCAGAAGACATACTAATTAGTTTGAAATAAATATCATTATTGACACAAATAGCGTTACAGCCATTATTATCAACGAGAAATACAAAACTCTCGCAGACATCATGGACCTTGCTAAATACTGTTTATCAACACCTTTAATCTTCTTCAGAGGTCAAAAATACAAACAGCAAGAATTAATAACCACAAGCAAACCCTTTGAGACAGTACCCTTACGCTCATGCAGACTAAAACCCAAGCTCTGGTTCCGATATGTAGAAGACATATTTGTTGCATGGCCTCACGAAAGAGATAAAGTCACAATTTCCTAAATATCCATTAAAGAATCCAATTCACCATGAATATAGAAAATGAAGAAAAACTCCCATTTTTAGATATACTGTTAACAACGAATCAAAGAGCTAAGTAGAACATACAAAACAGAGAAAGAAAACACACAAGTCTTCCAATTATACCATCATCCGGCCCAAATACTCTTCGTGGCTAAAACATTAATTGCGCGATCGCTAAAATGAACTGATGAAAACACCAGTGAAGAAGAGCTGCATATTATCCAAAGCAAAACAATTTTTAAGAATCCACCATCAAGAAAATAATCAAAACCACAAAATATCATAACAATAGTCGCAAAGAAGGAAAAGAATATGATTTAACATCATCTACAGGAGCAACAAGTGGTCTTTTAGAAACTCGAGGAACAAATTGTGGACGTCATCTAAGAATTTCTACTAAGAAATGAAGTTTCAACTCTCCTGGTGGAGTTTTACAATAGCTCCATCGACAATTGCCATGCGAAACATCACATATAGGATTTTATTTGTGACTATAGTTTCAACCTCTACAAGGCCATTATAAAACGTACAATTTACAAGACCTAGTAAAGGTTGAAACTATAGCCACAAACTAAATATTGTGTGTGATTTTATCAAATCGACATCAACGAGTTCAAAACGATTATATAACAGGTGTACCACAAGGATCAATATTGGGACCGATACTTTTTTCTCTTTACACTTCTGCGCTTACAAGTATCTTGGATTACAGCACTGCAAATTTATATGCCGACGACACACAAATCTTATATACTTTTAAACCAAAAGACACAGTATTGGCTGGTAGCTATATTTCGTCCAATTAATCAAAACTATTACAGCTCTCTCGTAAGCACTCTCTCTTGATTAATCCAAGTAAATCTTCAGCAATGGTATTTGGACCTTGCACCTTATGTAATTCAGTAAAAGCACAAAATTGATGACACTGTCCTGCATTTTGTAGAATTAGTCTCCAATTTAGGCTTGTCTATGTATACAAACTTAGGGTTCAAAATGCACATTAGTAACCACCTGCCTAGCTCTCGCCCACCTTAGAGAGTCCATGCTAGGGGAGCTCTGGCCGAACATGGCCAACATTAGGGAAACCCCTCCAAGCGTTGTGCTGTCCTTTGCTCGTCACCTTGGGTGGCTAAATGAGTGATAGAACAACGGAAGGCTGTCCCAGCCAGGGGGGCACAACGGGCCTAGTTAGGAATAGGTGCTCTGGTCAATGATTTTGATTAGATCACCCTTGACAAGCTCGATCCAGATCCAGATGCACATTAGTAAATGCATTTCTAGATCATTTCAAAGATTAAAAATTATTTATTCCAGTAGATACTATTTAACTGTTAAAACGAAATATTAAAACAACATCGACAAGAATCTTCAAGAAAACACTAATCACATCACCTTTCTTTAAAATCTGACGTAGGAGATTTCGTTCTGGGACTGTTTCTTGTCCAGACAGAACCCGAGAAATCGACGGCCAACCGCTTACTTACTTCGACAAAGAATAACTACACAACGATTAAAAGAAAGAGTATTCAGTGATTACGTACAGGTGTCGTTGCCGGTAATCAAGCACTAAGATAACTAATGTCATAAGAAGCACCAAACGACAACCTCGAAAGTGATGTTTACGGCTATAGCTATTTGAATTAATAATTAAATATATTCTCCAAAAGTAAAATCACGTAACAAAATTCATACCTGGGATTTAAAGCAATAAGGTCAACGAAATCAAAACTATGCAGGCGAACATAATCACACAAATTACTATTATTATATTGGCCAGAAATAGTTCAAAGATGATTTAACACACTGAAAGTACAGATGTAGACAAAAAAAGCTATCTACTAGAGCAACAAGCTCAGATGTTGTCTTTTAGGACGTCGAGGTACCAATTCTAATCTAACAAGTTCTGCCAGGATTGAAGTTTCATCTCTCCTGGTGGAGTTTTACAATAGCTCGACAGACTATTACTATGAATCAGGAAATGCACTTATTAGTACTTACACACGCCCATATTTGTACGAAAAAGGGCATCAAAGGGGCACACATCTGTCTAATCTGAGACAGGCTGCTTCAATTCTAAAACTACTTGGCCTTGCTATTGGAATCGAATTACTTCTATTACTTTTTCACCTCGAACTTGAGATCTGAGTAGATGTACGTTTAATACGAAGTCACTGAGAATTTGCCGCTGGTTTTACGGCCATCAAGTCGTCATACAAATCACAGAGGTCGGCGTTGTATTGGGATAGCATACACCTCACAAAACGTAGTTTTGTTCTTCTCATTGTTTCAATTAAGCCGTCGGCTGTAAATTTCGTCTGTAGACAAATTATTTTCTCTTGATGGCCGCTGACCCAGCAGTAGAGTACTCTCTAGTATAAGAAGTACTTACAAAGATTGCGAACCCTCAATACCTACTAGTAAACCACTGAAGCTGGGTGTCCTCTTTGCAACTGTCTTGACAATCAAGTCATAGCCTTATTTGAGATCTTGTGTCACAATTATTTGCAAGAAAGATTGCAGCTCCAAAAGATAGACGCAGGAGAACACCGATATCAATTTGGATGATCAGGAAAATGAGAATCTAATAAATCCAGTGTCGTTGGTGAGTTGATTGGAGAGGATTATTATGGCTGTTAGATGAAAATGTAATCTATCCTGGTTCAACGGACGATTCCTTCTTAGAGAGAATAAGATAATACCAACTTTTACTTGAAAAACAATTAAAATTATCCATGTCTCAAACGTATTATCACTGGCGATGATAAATGGATAGTTTACGACAACGTTCGCCAAGCCTGGCGAACAAACTGCAAACAAATATCCATCAAAAGAAGATGATGCTCTCAATTTAGTGGGCGTCGTATAGAACCAAACTAGCAATACGGATGTGTAAGTTGCCAATTGGATAAATTGAATAAAGCACTCAACGATCAGCGGCTAGAATTGGCAAATCGTTCTACCATAACAACGAGAGACCACACACATGTTTAGTGACCTGTTAGAAGTTTCTAGAGCATCGATGGGATTTGATGACTTGATGGACCATTCACCATACTCACCAGACCTTGCGCTGCCCGACAACTATTTGCACCAATATTTGCATAAATGTTTGAATGGTAAACAATTCAATTCAGCCAATGGTGCAAACATAGCTTGCTTCATTTTTATGCCAAAAAAGCCACAAGTTCTTTATACTACTGATCCTGAAATCTCTTGTCGCAAACCGGGAGAAAACTATCATTTGCTTAGAGCATGTTAAACCGCTTTGCAGAAGTTACTACCACAGATTCAGAGTGAAAACAAGTAATCGACTTTTGGAAAAACACAATAACTTGTTATTTAAAAAAAGAAAAAAAGTCGCAGCAACAGGAATCGCTAGATGCCCTAAAAAAGGGCCGTAGAAAATGCACAACTAAAGCAACACATTGCTTCATCAGCAAGATGAATACTGAGTTTTATCATGTATCCGCCTCAACAATTCAATTCAGCCATAGGTTGTAACTTCTTAGGAAATTTAACTAAAAGGTAGCATGGAAATTAAGACAACAGCGGCAAGAATCTTAAATCATACTCAAGAAAACACTTTTTAACCCGCCGTAGTTACTAAGACTGATATAAGAGATTTCGTTCTGGGACCATTTCTTATTCAGTCAGAAAAAACCCGAGGAATAGTCTTTCTACGACGATAAGACCTAGATATGATGATGGTTTATGGAGGGCAATCAGATGGTCGCAGCATTTAGACCTCCTCAAGCTAGCCTAAACTTCTTGTGAAGTTGAGTAGTTTCGATTTTCAGAAAATTCAGGGGATTTCCATCATTGTCGTGGCACAACGATAACTGTCATTAGAAACAACTACCTCTAAAGAAAGGATTTACAGCTTTAAATATTTGAATTAATGATTATATATATTCTAAAACTAATGAGTTTTAAATAAAAATATAATATCAGCCAATATTCGTACGAGTGAGCAATATAAGAGTCTAATGGTGATTATTATGACGAACAAAAGAAAGTTTAGAATCAAAAATAATTCCCAGGTCCTTAATTTCTGTAACCTTTTCAAGAACAATCCCATTTACAGCATAGTCAAAATTGAATGTAATGCGACCACGAAAAGAGACATTGATTTACACTTTACCTGATATTCAAGTTTAGACCATTTGTTTCACACCAACTAGAAATGTTGTCAATATCTGCTTGTAGATATTCTGTGCCTTGAGAGCCATTTGTTGTTTTAAAAAGCTTTAAATCATCGGCACATAGTAAAACTTCACAAAATTCAAAATAATCGACGATATCATTGACGTATAAATTAAAAAGGATTGGTCCCAAATATCTTAACGCGCTGTACCCTATTATTCAGAAACCTTTTGATCCATTTTAGCATTGATTAATTACATTTATTGAATAAAAGACCATGAGGAACTCTGTCGAAGGCCTTTGAAAAATCTTTGTAAATGATATCCACACAGGAACCCATGCCATTTACTCGTAATTATATGTCTACTTAACCAATTGGTTGCTGCAGAACCAAACACCAGATCAAGAAACACTCTATTATGATTAGGTATATCATTTAGTTGAAATAGGTTATAATAGCTAAATGACCCTACTGTGCACTTGGCTTTATTTGTACAGATGTTTGGAATATTGACTCCTAGAGAACTATTGCTCCATATATCCTAGGGTAGATTGTAGTCTATGCAAACCAGTAAAGAATCAGGTTGAGAATTCTCTGCAACAAACTCGAAAGCGGCAAATTTTTCGATGGAACTAAGATAAAATAAATATGCGGCTCCTATCGCATACATTTTCTTGCTTCTTTTGAAGGAAATAAAGGCATAAAGGTTAACTTGAGTAACCAATACGACGACGAGCACAAAAACTTCTTTTTATTCCAATAAGCACTTTTCATCACGTACACTTGTCTCTATTTGAAGTTGTCCTATCCATTCTAAAAACATCGAAATTGTTGAGTTTCAATTTGCTACTTTGAGAACCATGTTTCCAACATAATGAATCCACAATACGAACTTAGCAAAACATTATTAGAAAATTTAGAAAGTTTTGTTTTCATACCGCCAAATTTTAAAAAGTAGTTTTTTGCTTCAATAGGATTAGATTTCATTTTTACAATATTAGGTTTTCTATTAATAGTTATATATCTCCCTTGTAGATCCTGGCGGCTAATTCTTCCCTGATTTTAGTTAAAAGAGGACGCTCCAACAGTGTCATATCGCCTCTTATCTTAATATTTTGTAATATATTCGACTTCTGCGCTTTAAGTACATTCAGTGCATCATCATTTGTCCTTAAAAATAACTTTGGTTGGCCTGGGATGGTTAGATGATCTGCCAAATAGAATAATCTTAAAAGGTTGAATATTAAGACCAATGGAAGAAATAACGTCTATGACTTTTTCCTTGTCTTCTTCAAATCTCGCAGAGGCATTTTTGCCAGTAGGTTCGGATAAATTGTAAAGGAAAACAAAACGCTCTTTCATTTCGATCGTAAATTTCATCAATAACGTCTATTTCACTTACGTTAGTTGATGTTTTTAAATGATCAACTTTAGATTTAAGTACCTTATTACAATTTTCTGAAGATAATATTTTATTATTAAGGCCGATAATTTGATTCTACATCGATTTTAGCAATTCATCTTTGAATTGCAACAATGTTAAGACAGAATGAATGATTTTTTCTACTAAGTCCTCTAAATTGGCATTAATGTCAACAAAGTGCAGTTTCGCTAAAAAAAAAATTGGGGTTAGATCAAATGGAATTTATTCTTTTAATGTTACGTCTACATAAATAACAGTACAAAGATGGTTTAACCTCCTAGTAGGCTAGCTGTAGAAGAAAAATGCTATCTGCTAAAGTAACAAGTTCAGACGTTGTCTTTTAGAAGCTCGAGAAACACTGTGGAAGTCATCTAACAATTTCTACCAGGAAGTGAAGTTTCATCTTTTCTGGTAGTTTTACAATAGCTCTGCTCGACCGACTATTTTTATTTTTTAGCAAAACTGCACTTTTTTGGCATTTGATTTGTGATTATAGTTTCAACCTCCACCACTATAAAGAGTACATATTACATTACCACTGCTATCCTCAGAAAAAATAAGCCAAAGAAATTCAATGCCATCTGCGGGACAGCAAAGGACAGCATCATCAAAGGAGCCATACGATACAGTTACTTGTAAGTGTTTCGCCTGGACCCACAACTAACGCCGAAACAATTGATGAATTGCCTTAACTTTCGATTTCGTGTAGCATTCGATATTTCTCGATAAATTACACAAATATAATCAACTAAGTATTTATTTAATCATGTCCTATCTAGAAAATAGATTATAACAAGTTTGTATTGACGGTAATGAATCAATTTTTCTGCCAATAAATCACGATGTTCCACAAGGATCTATTTTAGGACTAATATTATCTTTAATATACATTAATGATTTCTCATTAGATGTAAATTCTAAAAGCATACAATTTGAAGATGATATTTCACTTTGCAATACATCTGATAACTTAGAAGACGTGTTAATATTTCATATTGAGTCTCGTCAGACTGGTTTGCAAGTAATAAATTCTAAATCAGTAGAAATATTATTCAACCTTAAAAATTACAATGCTTCCACAATACTACAAAATTTCTAGGAGTTTTTTAGATTCAAATTCGATGGGGTAAAACACTTGTTAGGTTCCATAATATTTTTATTTACAGTTTCCTGACACGTGTTTCGATCATTCCTGATCATTTTCAAAGTACAAAACCATCGAATTTGCATATCCATTAAGAGTGTAACTCTACCAGTATCAATTATATTTTTAGATTCAAATCTAAAATGCGACTCATCTTAAGGTGTTGGTGATGATTTAACTATTAAAACGACCATAAAGTAAAATCGAACGTAAATTAGTGTAATTAATTATGATCGCAGTAGATAAATGATGACGCATAAAAGGAAAGTTAATTGTTCAGCTGTGCGTAATTTCCTATTTATAATTCTTATAATAAACTCTTCCGATCGATACGTAATTGCTCAATTCGCTCGCATCCAGTATCGACCTATACATTTTCGTACACGTTCGGATTTTTAAATTATGTCATAAGATTAGTGACGTTAAAACGTGTGTAATAACATATCGCGCATTTCACTTTTGATGTATCGCGTGATGAAGGACACGCTAATTAGAAAATTATCGACTTCCTTCGGTGGTTCAGCTTTTACCTTTCTGGTGGCAAGGTGGCTTCGAGAAACAGGTGAGACGTTTGGTGTGCAGCTGTTGCTCGGGATCGTACCTACCCCAGGTTATTAAATAAGTACATAAATGTATATTTACTGTTAATGTTGGATTATAATTAATACAAATATTTAAGTGTTCATAAATTTAGTATTGGTTTTCCAATTAATTGGATTGTTCGAGTATGTGAAAATTACGACACAATTTGGTTCTTATTGGTTTTCCAATGTTATTCCGGTCACTTAGAACTTCTTCATCGATATTTGAATGAAATGTATTCTTGGCGCTTTATTTAAGTGGAGAAAACTTCGAAAATTGCAGAATCTCCTACATGTTTGGAAAAACTCTTTCGCGCACAACGAGCGGTCCGCTTCAGAAAAACGCTCCATAGCACAACAAACAGAAGAACTTCTCTCGGGTTTAATAGTCATTCAAAACGGTCGCTATATTAAAAATGTATTTTCAAATAAAAGGAACTCCTAATCATTGCTTTCACTCAAAACTTTCATTTAGGACATCCTATAGTAAACAATCACAATCGAATTCTGAAGTCATTGTCATTGCCAATTTTCCAAAAACAATAAATCCTAATATTGTTTACAAAGTTAGCAATATTAACCCTTTGCACCCAAATATTGCGACATTTAAAATATGAATTTTAAATCCACTGGAGTGCAAAGGGTTAATGTATGGAATAACGATTAAAACATGGGTGCACATCAAATATTATATAAAAGAAATTGAAATAACAACTTATAGGATATAAATTTATTCAATGGATATACAATTAAAATTTTCTAGTACACGAGTAATACTTTTCACTGTTGCAATTGGAACTAGATATCTATTTATAGCGGGCAGCTCGAATTGTAATGCAAATCACATTACTTTCCCACATTACTCACATGTAAAAGTACGTTTCGACATACGCGTACTTTCAAAAACCGTTTGGTCGGAAGTTGAGACAGCGGAGGCAAACATCCGAATAACAGACAGCGGGAAAACGAAGTGTTTATAAAATACATATAACCATTCCATCCCCTGCTCTCCCAGCCCCCCGCGCCCCCCCGGCACTGGCGGGCATTCATTCCGTTTATTGATTTTTCAGCATCGCCCGGCGTCCCGTTGCACCTCGCCACGCGATTTAAATGAAATGAAAACGCAACGTGAATTCCACCCCCCTGGCGTATCTATTTCTGACCCCAGCAGCTACGTTTATCAAAAAGGTTTTATTCGTCGCTATGTACTTATGCTCCAGACACTGTGATAGTTTGGTTGCATATGATATAAAATCTAAGTATCCCTGGAGCTAATTAAGCAGATTCCAGCCGACTGCGCCGATTTTCTTAACGTTACATCTTTCAGTTTCCGTAGTTTTTGCTCTTATACAAGAAACATCTCATAACCCATTAGGGAAATGGTAAAATAAAGGTGGTTTTACGTCTTCAAATCGAATACACCCACTGCAAAATATTAATGGGTAAATCAATATACGCCAACTCAATACTTACATACGAGATATGATTAGTACTTCACCGGGAAACAAAACTTCTGCTGGGACATCTTAAAAATGAAGCAGTTCTCCAATCAACTGTTCCGAAAACATACATTTATATAAGCAATTGTGAAGGCTTTCACTTCGTATTACATTTTGATCTTTTTATAAAAAAGTGATACCAACAAAGTTAATTGTATTATTTATTTAGAACCACTGGTTCATTCATTATGCATTTACAATTTAAACTTAAGATATTTAAAACCTTGTATCCTCTGTGATTACTGTTTGTATTAAAAACATCGCTAAATAAACGCACTTGAATTAATGAATAAATGGGATTTATTATTTTGAGTATACGTGTGGGTTCAAGATTTACCCACACGAAACTGCGTCATTTCCATTGAAACCTAAAAAAGATGAAAGCGCTGATTTATGATTAACCTTCGTAATTATTTTCCTTGGAATGTCATATTTGGAAACGAATTAAATAAACGCGGCCTTTAAACTCTGAAAACTTTAAATGGATTCGTTGATTGATGTAATTGCGTCATCGGTAATTGTATATGAAAGATTTTTGTGATCTAACATTTCTCTTTTGGCTTGAGAATTAACAACATAAAAAAAAGTGATGTGGCCTTCATACTTATCATTTTATTCTCCTATAAAATTATTATTATATTAAATGACTATATGTCACTAAAATCTTAATAAAAGTGAATAACAGGAAAACGTTTAACTTTTTTATACTACTTTTTATATAAAAATATAAAAATAGTATAAAAAAGTTAAACGTTTTTCTGTTATTCATTAAAAATGTACTACGAAGTGAACGCCTCCAAAATTCAAGACTTAATAAAAGTATGTCATTTAATATTAAGGTTACAAAACTGTTAGATTTTCAAATTTGGTTTTGTTTTTAGGTCTTCAGGTGAAGAAGAATTTAACGAATAGCATTTAATAATAAAATATACAAGTCCTTTACGTTGTAGAAAATTAACTAATAATTAGAAAAAACACGAAAATATTTCGTAAATTCTACAACACATAAATAGCATTTAATTTCAAATATAAAACCTGCAGCATTCGATAATAATATAAACGTATGGAGGCCATTTTCTTACCACGCTTCGAGATCTTGATTAGAAATTAAAAACACTTGATGAATTACTCCTTGTTAATGACATATTGTCGAAACTAGTCGGAGAAGATATAATAGAATTTTCTGTGAAACAAACCAAGTGTTTTTTAATTTCTAATGAAGATATTTCAAAAATGTTTGACCACGGGTTAAGTAAGCAATTAATTAAACATTGCTTCGAGATGTTTAATGGTAATTCAGAACTGTCGCTGTATTGATAGTTTGATAGTGTTTGATAAGTCGCAAAATAACTCCTATAAATTTTAATACGGTAAATACTTTGTTTACTGCACACTTGATGAAACGGAATTAAACCATTAGATAATTTCAAATTAGAACACTTGTTATGTTTCATATTGTTTCAATTTTGTTGATAACTGACTGTAACGTTCAGTGACAGCTTGATTAATAATTATGCACCCATCATAACATTTTTCTCTTTTATCAATTACTAATTTTATTTATTATAAAATCAATTCAGCAATTATTTATTATAAAATTTTCATGTACACACAAAACACGGCGGAGGGACCACGTGGTCGATACCCAAACACTATTACTACTACTCAAATTTCAATAATTATCCAAGATTTTTTTAAATTGTTATAATTTTGCTCTTAAAACCAATAAAACAAAACAAAAGAAAACTAAATAAAGGAACAATTTGATACTTGATTTAAAAACTGCTGAAATTTTATTGAAACATAAAAAAACAAGGACAACTTGTGTTACAAAGATAGTTAAGAAATTGCAAATAAAACATTTTCTCTTTTAACTGTTGAGAAAAAGTCATTTTTTTAAATTTCGTTTCAATTGTTTATTGATAAAATATTTACTCTTTTTAAAAAAGGTTTAATGTATAAAAATAGTCAAAGTTTTATCAATAAACAATTGAAACGAAATTAAAAAAAGACATTTCCTCAACATTTAAAAAAGTGTTTAATTTGTAGTTTTTTTTAAACATTGTTTAATGTTTAAAAATAGTTTTATCAATTGAAACGAAATAAAAAATAAAAATTTGATTTTTCGTCAACAGTTTAAATTTTTACAATAAATTGAATTTTTCCTAGAAACAAAACAGTTTAAAATTCACATCAGAAACAAAACAAAACTTTCCCTATATTCTATATAGGGAAAGTAAAACCATTCACAAACTAAAAATAAAACAGTTCAAAATTAGCTTAAAAAACAGTCAAATATTTGATAAGGAAAACTATTTATTAAAAATTTAGTTAAAACTGTTGGAATTTTACCAAAAATCAATTGAAAAAATTACAATGAAAACAAAACTAAAGATAAATCAGGATGAAATTGGTTAAAAAAAAACAGTTGGAATTATACAACAAAAATCATTGAATAGATGAGGCCGTTACTTGTTAAAACTCAATTAAACAAACAAAAAAACAATTGAAAAACTGCTAAAGAAGATTTCAAAGTGAAAATTTTCTAACAAATACTAACGTTACTTAATTATTAATAAATAATAATAAGGAAAAAAACGATTTTACTTTTAAAATAAATGAGAAATATGATTTTTTGCTTAACAGTCGAAGTTTAACAATTGATTGAAATATTTTAAAATTTACATAATAAATACGCTGAATAGTTCCTTAGACATACTTTAATAAAAATAGAATATTCGAAAAAAAACTATTTAAGAAAAAACTAAAAATAAAACAGTTCGAAATTGGCTTAAAATACCAATTGGATATTTGCTTAGTAACCTTTAAGACAGCTTAAAATTTAATTTAAAGTATTGGAATTTTACCAAAATAAAAACAATTTACGATGAAAACTAAAATTTTCTAATTAAAAAAAATAATCAATTGAAAGGGAAAATTATCTTCAATTGAAAAAAATGACGTTTGCTTAACAGTTGAAACTCATCAAATAAAGAGAAACGAGAAGAGAAACAGCAGATAGAGGAGGAGGAGAGAGAGGAGAGAAAATATAAGTTTACGATTTGAAGAAAAAAAGCAGGAATTCTACAACAATAAAAGAACAACTGCAAAAGTGTTAAGAAAGTTTTCAAATTACAAATTTGCTAAGAAGAACAATCAAATCTTAAACTTATTTGCTACTTAAGAAAAAAAACAATTGAAAGTTAAAAATACATCAATTTTACAATAAAAAATTTGTTTTGCTAAACAGTTGAATTTTATCAAATAAAATAAAATGAGAAGAGAAAGACGAGAAATACGAGAAAGAGGAAAAACAAGATAGAGATGATAGAGAAAAGACAGAGAAGGGGAGAGGAGAGAAAGGAGAAAGAAAAGATAGATGAAAGAGAAGAGATAGAGAAGAGAAGAGAAGAGAGAGAGGAGAGAGAAGGGAGAGGAGAGAAGAGAAAGGGGAGAGATAAGAGAGAAAAGAGAGAAGAGAAAAAGGTGAGAGAAGAGAAAGAGGAGAGAGAAGAGAGAGGGGATAGAGGAAAGAGGAGAGAGAAGAAAGAAAGAGGATAGAGAGAAAATGGAGAGAGAAAAAATAGAGGAGATATAAGAGGTAGAGGAAATAAAGGAGATATATGAAGTAAAAGAGAGAGAGAGAGAGAAACCATTACAAAACTACTAAGGAAGATTTTAAAATAAAATTTTGAATTAAAACTTTAATTGTTTTCCAATTACCAATTAACAAATAAAAAGTAAAAATAAAGACTTACTACGAAAAGAACAAGTGCAAACTTTTGTTAAAATTTTACAATCGATCGAAACAATTTAAAATTTATTATGTAAATTTTAAATTGTTTCGATTAATTGTAAAATAAATGAATATTTACTTAAATAAACTTAAAAAACTGTTAGAATTTTACAAATAAAAATCAATTAAAAAAAATTACCATGAGAAGAGTTCGCGAAAAACCAAACAGTTTAAAATTGACTTAAATAAACCATTGAATATTTGCTTAGGAAAACCTTAAAACAGTTTAAATTAAAAGTGACTTAAAACTATTGAAATTTTCCAAAATAAAAAATTATAAAATTTACCATGAAAACAAACCTAAAAATAACGGCTTAAAATTTATCAAAAAAAAAAAAACAGTTGGAATTTTACAGCAACAAAAAAAACCAATTGTAAAACTGCAATTTGCAATTGTTTTTTTTTTGTTCTAAAATTCCAACAGTTTTTTATTTTGACAAATTTTAAATTGAAATTTTTTTTTCCATAAACAATACACACTTAAAAGATAAAAGAAAATTACTAAGACAAATCAGTTGAAAATTTGCTTAGGAAAATAATTTCAAAATTAATTTAAAAATACAAAAACATTTCGTTTAATATTTATTTATTTATTTATTAACATCTTTGTACTCCTTTCTTACAAAATAATACAAAATTTATAATATAAAATATGTAAATATACTTAAAATTTTAGTCGGAACGAGGACTTAAATTAGTTTAAAAAATACTTAAAACGGTTCTATTTTTACAAGAAGAAACAATTTAAAATAAAAAAAACAAAACAAAACTGAAAATAAAACAGTTTAAAATTTGTTTAAAAAACAATTGAATTCTACAAAATAAAAAGAAAGATTATAAATCGAAACGTTGTCAAAAAAAATTGTGAAACAAGAAGAGAAAGAGAGGAGGGAAGGAAAAAATAAAGAAGAGAGAGGAAATAGAGGAGAGAGAGGAGATAAAGCTAAATGAGAGAAAAGAGAGCTCACAGTGAGAAGAGAGAGGAGAGAGAGAGAGAGAGAGAGAGGAGAGAGAGGAGAGAGATAGGACTGAGAGAGGAGAGAGAGGAGAGAGAGGAGAAAGAGGAGAGAGAGGAGAAAGCGGAGAGAGAGGTGAGAGAGCGGAGAGAAAGGAGGAAGAAAAGAGAGAGGAGAGAGAGGAGGAAGAAGAGAAAGAGGAGAGAAAAGAGAAAGGAGAGAGAGGAGGAAAAGAAGAGAATTGAAATTTTACAATTAAAAAAAAAACAATTACAAAACTATTAAGGAATATTTCAATTCGCAATTTTGTTAAAAAAACAATTAAAATTTAAAACTGTTGTTTCAGTAACCAATAAACAACTAAAAGGAAATTTAGACTAAAAAAACAGTTGTGATTTTTAAACCGAAAATTGTACTTTTCTGTAACAGTTGAAATATTACAATTAATTAAAACATTCTAAAATTTACCTAATAAAATAGTTGACTATTTACTTACAACTATTTTTTTTCAATTTTCAATTTTTTTTTTTTCAAAAAATAATTGAATTGTTTTTTTTCTTTTGATATTTCAATTACTTTTTTATAAAAATTTATTTTTAAATTTATTTGTTATTGTCAAATTTTCACTAGTTTTTTTTGTCAGTTGTCCACTGTTTTTATTTTTCTTAATTTTTAAAACGGTTTTTTCTTTCTTAGCAGATTTTTATTATTTTTTTTTTACTTTAACAAATTTGTTTTCGAATTTAATAGTTTCCTTTTTCATCAATTTTATTTAATTAATTGTAATTTTTTTCAAATTCAAACCAATTTTTTGTTTCCAATTTTTTTGTTGCAAATTATTTTTCAATTTCACATACATATTTTTAATTTTTTTTTTTTTTTCTAATAAATCTTAAAAACATAATTATAATTGAGTTTTCAGCGGTTTTTAATAAAACAAATTTTCATTTAATTTCTAGTTTTCAACGTTTCTTTGACAAATTTCCGTTTTTCTAATTTCATATATTTTAAGTATGAATCAAATTTTACCCGTTTTATTTTATTTTATTTGATTTTTTGCAAAAGAATTTATACAATTTTATAATAAATTTTCTATCTGTTTGAAAAATTAAGTTATGCACTTTTTTATTAGTTTTCAACTGCTTTTATTCCTCTTTTAACAGCTTTTTTATTGCTTTTTATTGTTTTTAAACAAATCGTTTCTAAATTTTTATTTAATTATTTGTATGTTTTAATTGAAATGCTTTGTTAATAGTTTTTTTACAAATTTTCGACGTTTTTTACAATTTTTATTTTAAACATTTTTATTTCTATTCCTTCTTTGAAATTTAAATAATAAAATAGTTAAAAATTTGCTACAAACTAGATGTTTTTTTCTTTTTTAATAGTTTCTTTTACAAATTTGTTTTCAGATTGAATTGTTTTCAAGTAAATTTTTATTTGTTTTCATTTGTAAAATTGGAGAAAAAAATATTCGAACGTTTAGACTGTTTTTGTTAGTTTTCCACTCCTTTCTTTTTCTATTTTTGTTTTGTTTTTGTAAAGTTTCATTAATTCAAGTAATTTCTTTTAAATTCACATAGTTCTTTATTCTATTCTCTAATTTAGTTATTCAAATTTTCACTTTTTTGTTAGTTTTTGGCTGTTTTTTTTTCATATAAGTTTTTGACTGTTTTCTAAACGGATTTGTTGTCAAGTTTAATTGTTTCGTAGTGTAAATTGTAATTAGTTTCATGTAAATTTTTATTTGTTTGCGTTTGTAAAATTGAAGAAAAAAATATTCGAAAGTTTAAACTGTTTTTGTTAGTTTTCCACTCTATTCTTTTCCTATTTTATTTGTTTTTGTTTTATTAATTCAAGTAATTTGTTTTAAATTCACATAGTTCTTTTCAATTCATTATAGTTTTTTTGTTAGTTTTTGTTAGTTTTTTTTTCTTTTACATGTGAGTTTTTGACTGTTTTCTAAACGGATTTAATTGTTTCCTTTTGTAAATTGTTATTTAGTTAATTGATTGTATTTTAAAATTGAAACCATTTTTTCTTATAATGTTTTTTTCCTTCACATATTTGTAATTTTCTTTCTTTTTTTAATAATATAATAATAATAATAAATGTATTTATTTGTAACTGAAATCAAACAAAATTTAAAAAAATAAGTATAAATACAATATTACAGAAAATAGAGTAACAAAAACGAATCTAGATCAGCATAATATATCAGAAGCAAATCTGGTATCGCTGTTTCTTCCCCTAGATCGTAAAAACAAAAGAGAACTAATATATATTTATTAAGCAGACTTAAATAACTAAACTAAATAACTAAAAGTAGATGATAGGGATGGGTAATAAAAAAATATATGAAATGTTTGAGATAAAAAGGTTAGTAATAGCAAAAAAAATTCCATTAGTATTGATTTTATTCCATTAGTAATATTTGTTTTAAATATCGTTTAAAAGTGAGAAGTGTAGGATGTCTTTCAATTGTTTTTAACAAACTTTTTTGTTAATTTTCATTTCGGTTCAATATTTCTTTAGAAAATTTGTGATTTCTTTAAATTCTACAATTTAACAAATTTGCGATCAAGTTTTTGTTAGTTTTCAACTGTTTTTCAATTGATTATTAAATAAATTTTTATTTAAATATTTGTAATATTTTTTAATTCAAAGAAGGTTTTAATAATTATTTTTGCGACCGTTACTAGTGATAATCAACAATATGGGCACTAAATAAAACACCAATTATAATTTGGTAAAAAAACATAGTAAGTGTTTTATTCAGTGCCTATGCAACTTTTTTTTGTTTTCAATTAACTTTTTATACAGTTTTGTTTAAGATTTAAATATATTTTTATTTTTTTTAATAAATCTTTAATTGTTTTTTTTTCTTTTATGATATCAACTCTTTGTAACAAATTTCTTTTGTAAATTTTCATTTGGTTTTTTGAATTCAACGTTTCTTTAGCAAACTTGAGTTTATTTTTTTTTATTTGATGTGTTTTTAATTTATATAAATTTTAAACTTATTATATTAGTTTTTTCAGCTGTTTTTTTTTGTAAATCAATTTTCAACTTGTATATTTTCATTAGTTTTTTGGTACAATTTTTAAAATCCAATTGAATAATTGAAAAACTTATAAACATTTTAAAAACTACTGCCAAAAATGATTTAAAATTTGGTAAAAAAACAATTGCAGCTGTAACTGTTTTTCCGATTAATAAAGAAAAACAATTAAATGGAAAAAGATATTTTTATTTTAAAATTCAAAATCAAAATTTTTACTTTTGCTTAACAGTTTGAAATTTGCCCGAAAAAATTTTTAAAAAAATGATCAAACTATTTTGTTACTTTTCTACTGTTTTTCTTTTGTAAATTTGCATTGATTTAAGTAAAATTCACACAATTTCTAGTTTTCAATTCATTATATTTGATTTAATTATTTTTTTTAACATTTTTGTTAAATTTTAACCGTTTTTCTTTTTCTTTATTTGTATGCTTTTTTTCCATCAATTTTCTAAATATTTATTGTAACCATGTTTTGATAAAGCTTTAATAAATATAAATATAAATAAATATTAACACATTTTTATTTCTTGTTTTTTTTTTCAAAACAAATTTATTTTCGATTTTTGTAAATTTTCATTAAATTAATTAAATCAAACCACTGTTATGTTTTCAGTTTACAAATTTGTAATTTTTTTTTAATTGCACATACTTTATTTTTCTTTTTTTCTAAGAAATCTTCAACTGTTAAGGGTTGTTTATAGAAAGGTACTTGGTTGGTTTCACAATTTTTTAAGATTTATTCCGACTAGTTTCGATTTTTACATCATTATCTAGGAATGAAAAAATCGAAACTAGTCGGAATAAATCTTAAAAAATTGTGAAACCAACCAAGTGCCTTTCTATAAACAACCCTTAATATTAAAAATGTTTCACCACGTGATAAACGAGAACCAAATTCAACAAAAAAAAATCTTTTTTAGACAATTGATCAAGTTTTTAACTGTTCTTAACAATTTTGTTTTATAAATTTTCATTTGGTCCATTTGTTTTTACATTTCTTTAGCAGATTTCTGTTTTTCCTAATTTCATATATTTTTAGTTTTGACCAGGTTCTGTTTTTTAAAAAAAATTTAAATTTTAAATAATGTTTTATAAAAAAAATTTAAATAAATTTGTCATCATTTTGTAAGTTTAAATTACTTTTTATTTGATCAAGTTTAAGTTTTTTATTTTGTTAGTTTTCAACTGTTTTCTTAACTAATTTTAATTTTTTTTCTAATTGTTTAAAATTTACACATTTTTCTATAGTTAAGCAAGTGATGAAGTAATACTATTTTGTTAGATTTCAACTGTTATCTTTTTTTTCATAACACATTTTTAATTGTTCTTTTAAGGTTTGAATTGTTTTTTAAACGAATTTCAAAATGAATTATTTTCTTTTTCATTCAATTAATTATATTTTTTAATTAGTTTTCAATTGTTTATTTCTAAAAACTATTTTTTTACCTTTCACATATTTTTCTTTTGTATTATTTTTTAATATATTCATATGTATTTTGTTGAGAAAAAAGCTAAAGCATAATAAATAAATAAATAAATAAATCTCTAATAAATCTTGAATTGTTTTTTCTATCAAGTTTCCAACAAATTTGTTTTGTGAAATTTTATTAGGTTCTTTGTTTTCGTCGTTTCTTCAACAACTTTGCGTTTTTTTTTTTTTATTTAAATTATTTTTATATTCTATAAAGTTCTAAACTTGTTTTTGTTAGACAAATGTTTAATTTTTAACTTTTAACTGCTCTTTAAACACATTTGTTTTCAACTTTAATTGTTTTCTTTTGTAAATTATTATTTGTCATTTTTTTTAGATTAATACAATTTTTGATTTCAATTATTTTTCATACAAATTTGTCACAATTTTTTATTAAGTTTCAAATATATTTATTTTTTAAAATTTTTTCTTTAATTCTTTTTTCTCATAGGATTTCAACTGTTTTTAACAAATTTATTTTCTAAATTTTCATTTGGGTTTTTGCTTTTAACGTTTCTTTAGTAAACTTGCTTTTTAAATATCAATTATTTTTATTTTTGATCAAATTTTAAACTGTTTATACTTGTTTGTAACGGTTTTTTTGTAATTTCTATCTGTCTTTTCTTTAATTTTAAGTCTAACTGTTTTTTTTGTATATATTCATTTGTTTTTTTATAAATTTAGTATAAATTTTAACTGTTATTTAATAAAACCGAATTTTTTAAACTTATTAATTGTTATTTTCTTTTACGATACTAATCAGAAACCCCAACTAAGTCAGATATTGACAATTATTTCTAGTGTTAATTACAAAAAATTTTAATATCATCTGCACAAAGAAATTTGTACAATACAAAAAAAAATCAATTGGAAAACTACTAAGAAATATTTCAAATTGAAAATTTTTTCTGACTGATAATTAATAACAATTTATAATCATAGAGGGCTTATATTGATTTTACAATAACAATCCATCTCAAGCATAAGTTGTCAACTAAATCTATTAGGGTTAATGCTAGATTTCATTATGATTTGTATGTTACTTTATTACTACCTATATTTTACTATTTTTACATGAATCTAATTAATTATTACTTTTATTGTTTTGCTTGAAATATCTTAACAACTTTTTTTAAAAAACCTAGCGTATTCTTGACCTACTTCAATTTCTTTTGTATTAATCCAGCGTCTTTTTGACCTAGCCCAATAAAAACTATATTAATCCTGACATAAGTTAGTTAATTATACATTCCTCTAGCGTACTCCCGACCTACGACAATACATACGAGTGTATTGACCTAGCGTTACCCTGACCTATCCTAACAAACCCTAAATTAACTAGGTAAGTTTTACGAAAGGACAATGTACAGTTTATTGAGGCAGGTCAAGAGTACGCTAGGTTAATGCGAAAAAAAAAGTAAAATAATTAAAAATTATCAGAAATGTAGCTAAAAAACACAAATGTCTTCAAAAATTGAAGCTAAAATTACCAGAACTGGTCATAATATTGCCCTAGTGGATATAATCGCCTGATAGACATCATCTCCAGCTAAGACGAGTAATGGGTCGAGTGGAAGAACACGAGAAAACGTGAACTTCGCCTTCAAGATTAATGCATCAAATTTTGAAGTGATTTAATTTTTATGTATGATTCTGTTTATTTTTAATAGATGTTGTAAAGTTAATAAATAAATAAATAAATAAATAAATACAACGTAGACGTAAAATAAAAATGGTGATGTGGCCATCATAGTATTTTCCCTATATTTTACTCGAAAACTATGCGGTTTATGCAAAAAGCTTATTCTTAATAATTTATTCAATTTTGAATTCTCTACAATTATTTGTTATATAACTTTCATGTTGCTTCAATAGTTTATTAGCAATTGGCAAAAAATGTCAAAAATTTCAATTTTTATTTTTTTTTCTCGAAAGTTAAGAATTTTATGAAAAATATATTTTAACAAAATTTGTTCAGTTTCTCATTGTCTTTAACTTTTGTTTGAAAAGTTTTGTAATATTTTTCATATTAAAAAAAATATCGGAAAAAAACAAAAAACGCCTCGAGTAAACACCCACTTCCGGTTTATGAATGTTTACCAAAAGCTTTTCAGTTCCAGGTTTTAACGATAAAACCTTACGTTTAAAGTTTCATTTCAATCGGATCAGTCGTTTTTGAGATTCAGCACCCATGGACAAACAGACAGACAGACACACACACAGACACATTTTTTTTTTCAAAAAATTTCACCAAAACAATACTTCCCCTTGTGTACACAATATAGGAAAAGTAAAAATTACCATAAAAACAAAGCTAAAGATAAATCAGGATAAAATTTCTTTAAAAAACAGTTGAAATTTTACAAACAAAAACAAACAATTGAAAAAGTGCTAAGGAAGATTTTAAATTGTAATTTTGCTAAGTAAAAGTTTAACACTTTTCCCAATTACTAATAAGAATTAAAATAAAACAAACGATTTTAATTAAAAATCAAAAAAAATGTGATATTTGCTTAACACTTCTACAATTAATTGAACTTTTTAGAATTTACATAATAAAAGAGTTGAATAATTGCTTAAAAAACAGTTAGCAATAAAACCATTTTAAAAAATACTATTAAAAAAGGCAGTGCAAATAAATCAGTTCAAAATTGCCTTAAAACCAGTTGAATATTTGCTTAGGAAAACACTAAAACAATTTAAAATTATTTCAAACTGTTTACCAGTAAAAATTGAAAATTAAACTGAAAAAATATAACTGAAAATAAATCAGTTTCAAATTTCATTTTACTTACAATTTTACAACAACAAAAAAAAACATTGCAAAACTCCTAAGAAAGATTTAAAATTAAAAATTTGCTAAGAAGAACAATTAAACTTAATTGCTTTAATTGTTTTTCTCATAAATAAAAAAAACAATTAAAAGAGAAAAATAATTTGAATAAACAGTTGAAATTTGTCAAAAAATAATAGTAAATCGAGAAGAGAAAGAGAGGAGAGAAAAATGAGAGAGTGAGAGGAAAGAGAGAGGAGAGAAAGGAGAAAGAGAAGTTAGGAGAGGGAAGAGGAAGTAGAGAGTAAGGAGAGAGAGGAGATAAAAGAGAGAGAAAGAGGAGGGGAAGAGAGAGAGAGAGAGGGGGAAAAGAGAGAGAGGAATGAGAGAGGGAAAGGAGAGAGAAAAAAGAAGGAAGAAAAAGAATGGAGAGAGAAAAAAAAAGAGGAGAGAGACGAAAGAAAAAGCAGAGAGAGGGAGAGAGGAGAGAGGAGAAAAAAGATGAGATATGTAAGACAGAGGGCAAATAGGAGAGAGAGAGGAGAGAGGAGAGAGGAGAAAAATAGGAAAGAGAGGAGAAAGAGAGGAGAGAGAGGAAAGAGAGAAGAGAGGAGAGAAAGGAGAGGAGGGGAGAGGAGAGAGATATAAGAGAGAGAGAGAGAGAGAGAGAGAAAGGAGAGAAATAAAGAAGAGGGGGGAGAGAGAAAGAGAGGAGGAAGACGAGAAAGGGGGAGAGAGAGAGAGGAGAAAGAAGATAGAGGAAAAAACGGAGTGTGTAGAACTTATTTAAGATAAAATTATAGAATCAATTAGAACATTATAAAATTTGCATAATAATATAGTTGAATATTTGATTAAAACTATTTGTTTCAGTGTTTAATATGTTTTTTTTTCATTAAATTGTTTTTTTTCTTTTTAATTCTCATATTTTTTTATAAATTAATTTTCTCATTTAATTATTTTTGTGTAAGTTTTCATTTGTTTAATAAATAATCAAACTTCTTTTTAAACTATTTAATTAGTTTCCCACTGTTTCTGTTTTTTTTAATTTTGTAAATTTTCATCGATTTAAGTAAAATTTTTAAGATTCACACAATTTCAATTTTTTTCAATTCATTACAGAAAGTGGCGAGAGAGCGAAGAGAAAGTAGAAAGAGTAGAATAAGGAAAAAAAGGAGACAAAGGAGAGACAAAATAGAGAGGAGAGAGAGAACATAACAATTAATAAAACAGTGTAAAATTTGTTTAAAAAACAATTGCAAAACTTTTAGATAAGATTTTAAATTTTAAAAAAAATTGCTTAGAAAAACAATTAGAACTGTAACTGTTTTATCAATAACCAATTAAATGAAAAAATAAACTTACAAAGTTTAAAATGACCCAAAATTAACTTTTGTTAATGTTTTCAATCAAATAAAACATTTGAAAATTTACATAAAAAACTAGTTATATATTTGCTTAATACTCGTACTATTCTTGTCAGTTTTTGGTATATTCAAAAAAACCGAGTTGTTTTTTCTTATGTACTTACATATTTACTTGCATTTAATTGTTGTGTGAATTTTCATTTGTTTTTTTTTTGTAAACTGAAAAATCATAATCAAACATTTTCTTTTCCTATTTTTTTTAAAGAGTTACATTGACTAAGCATTTTTTCTAATTCACACAATTTTTTATTTCCAATTTATTATTATGTATATTTGACTCTTTTTGTTAGTTTTTAACAAATTTCGAATCGAATTTATTTGTTTTCTTTTGTAATTTTTTAATTGATTTAAACAATATTTTTTTCAATTATTTTTTATACAAATTTGCGATAATATTTTTATAGATTTAAATATATTTATTTCTACGTCTTAATTTTACAAAAAAAATAATTAAAGATAAAAAACATTTTAAAGATTACATAATAAAATAGTTAAACTATTTTTGTCATTGTTTTTTTTTTTTAAAACTAAAGTTAATTAAATGTTTACATTGCTTTTTGCGAGTTTGATTTGTGACTTAATTATTTTCGTATAAATTTTCATTTGTTTTTGTTTGTAAGATAGAAGAAACGGAATATTTAAACTTTAAACTGTTTTTCTTAGTTTCCCTACTCTTTTCCTTTCCTATTTTCTTTTTCATTTAAGTTTTCAACTGTTTTCTAAACGAATTTGTTTTTGAATTTATTTGTTTTCTCTCATAAATTCCTTTCAAAGTGCAAACCATTTTTTTCCTTTGCATATTTGTTATTGTTAATATTTTTTTAATAAGTGTCACAATATTTTTATTTGTTTTATTTTAATAAATCTTAGTTTTTTTTTCTATTATGCTTTAAGAATAGAATAGATTCTTTATTGTGTTACAAACATTAAGTTTTTACAACTAATCCTAATATAAAAACTGTGATCAAACTTGTTTTGTAAATTTTCATTTACTTATTTGCTTTCAAAGTTTCTTTAGTAAATTAAAAATCATTTTTGATTTTGATGAAATTTTACACTGTTTTTTTTTTGTAGCATAGTGTTTTTTTTTGTAAATTTTACATTTTTTAACAAATTTGCGATCTCTTTTCTTAATTTAAATTATTTTTATGTTTGATCAAGTGTTTGTTAATTTTCAACTGTTTTTCTTTCTTAATAAATTTTTAATTGATTTTAAATTTAAAACAAATATTTTTTGTATTTATATATATTTTTTAATTATTTTTAAATTTGTGACATTTAAAAAAATATTTTTTGTTTTTTTTCTAAATAAATCTTTAATTGTTTTTTTTTTCTGTTAAGTTTTCAACTGTTTTGTAATTATTGTTTAATTGTTTGCTTGCAACGTTTCTTCAACGAACTTGTGATTCTTTTTATATCTCAATTATTTTGTATTTTTGAGCAAATTTTGAACTGTTTTTATGTTTTCAACTACTTTTTTTAAAATTTCTAACAGTTTTTTATTTTTAAGGATTTTTGTATGTTTTCATTAGTTTTCTGTATGATTTTTAAAATTCAACAATTTTTGTTCTCAATCGTTTTTCATATAAAAACATTTTTGGTAAAATTTTCTATTGTTTTAGGCAAATTTTACTTTTAAATATTAATGAAGTACGCTTATTACATTTCCCTATATTAATTACCTTAATACGACTACACACCATGATTTAATTTTTTAAGTGTAATTTAATACATTTAATACTGTATTATTTATTTATTTATTTATTAGTGCTTTATCAGACTTTCTTTACAAATATAATTCGAAATACATAAAAAAGTAAACAAAACCATACAAATAATTTCGTCAGTCTGAAAGGCGGACTCTTGAAGAATGTTCTTCTTTCTTATTAAAAAATTTCCTTTACGACACTAATCAAAAACTATAATTAAGTCATCTTCTAGGTATTCACAATGATTCCTAGCATTAATAACTGAACACATTTTATATTATACCATCCGCATAAAGAAAATATTTCTAACAGATCAACAATAAATAAAATACATAATTTATATTGATTTTACAATAACAATCCATCACTTAGTCAACGAAATCTATTGAGGTTATTACAAGATATAACTTTGATTTGTATATTACTTTCCTACCATCTGTCCTTTCATTATATTTTGCATTAATCTGATTCCTTAAATATTAATTTTTAATCTATTCTTTACCTATCTTAATAAAATGTTATAAAAGCCTAGCGTACTCTTGACCTACCTCAATTTCTTTTGCATTAATCCAGCATTCTCTTGACCTGACCCAATAATAACTACATTAATCCTGACATAAGTTAGTCTAGCGTACTCCTGACCTACGACAATACGTACGTGTATATTGATTACCCTGACCTACCTTAACAAACCGTAAATTATCTTAGGGCAGTTTTACGAAAGGCCAATGTACAGTTTATTGAGGCAGGTCAAGAGTACGCTAGGTTAATGCGAAAAAAAGTAAAGTAATTAAAAATTATCAGAAATGTAGCTAAAAAAAACAAAGAGATATTTTAATGATCATAAATATCTTCAAATATTGAAGTTAAATTTACCAGAAATTGTCAAAATGTTGCCCTAGTGGATATAATCGCCTGATATACATCATCTCCAGCTAACAAGAGTAATGGGTCAAGTGGAAGAACACGAGAAAACGTGAACTCGACCTTCAAGATTAATGCATCAAATTTGATTTGATTTAATTTTTATGTATGTTCAAGAATTTTGTTTAATTTTGCCAACAATTCTTCGCCTGAAAAATGGCACAGTGTCGTGAGACAATTATTCCGAAATTAAAGCAAACAAAATCCAAAAAAGGATTAAAGCCTAACCTTAAGAGAAGCTTTATTTTGAATAATATCTTAAAGGAAGACGCCAAAATTAGGGTTAATATTGACGTAAATAATTATTAAATCAACAACCTACTACTTTTAAATTCTAAATACTAAGCGAATTCAACCGTATATAACAAATAATCAAAAATTTGTTGAATCAAAAAATAATTATTTAAGATACAAGTGTAAAAAACTGACTGGTGTAGGGTGTAATCAAGAAACTTTTTACACGCGTGTCTTATTTTATTTTCAATCGTGAAACAATTTGTTGTTTATATGAATAATATTTTGCAAACGTCATTTTAATTGCTGCGAATTATTCAATGAATCAAATTAAAAATTCAGTATAAATATATTTTGTCCACTAGTGTTCTAAAAAGCCATTTTTGCAACGAAATTTGATGCAAAAAACGCCTACTTTCTATAGATTAAACATAAAAGCTTATTAAATAGATATTAGAAGTATTTAAAGTAATTATACATTATTATATCCTAATTATATCCTAATAGTTGCTGTAATAGTGTACGTGTTATATTAATATAAACTCAATCATTCCATATGTTCGTGTAATTCCTAACTAACTACCCTTGACCAACATAATTTTATTACCACACAATAAATATTGACATTGACGTGTAGGGTGGTGTTGGGAAAAGTTCAAAACAAAGGAAATTAAGCGCGCAATAAACATAAAGGAAATTATTATTATTATTTCATTTAATAAATTATGCGCAACCGATTTATCAAAAAAAAAAAGTGAAACCGTAATAAAAACAACTGACGTCTACCGTATTAATAAATCAGAAAATAAGTTTTAGCTCGTGCATGCCAATAAATTACGACGCCGATCTCAATCAAAACAAACGCGCGGATTACTGTTTAATTAGCGACTGTTGTCAAACAAACGTGGTGGTTATTATGAAAAATTCAGGTGCAAACAAGGCGTACCGTCGTCGTGATTAGTGCGGCGCGGAAAAACGCTGTCCTTGACTTTGCATTGCCGGTAAGGTACAACAATATCGATTGCTATAGCTGGAGTCCGTTGTGCAATCGTGCACTTATTTTCGGAAAATTTAAATAGTAACGACTGTAATTATAGATCTGGCACATAATTCGGCGCAGAGATTTACTGAAAACAAACAAATGATTTGAAAAAAAAAAAAATACGATGCACGCACGGATTGCAATCTGAATAAATCACGCGGCAATTGTTTATAAACAAATTGTATTTATTTTGGCGATGATTTTTACCTGCGTGAAAAAGGTCCGATTGCGCGTGCAGAATGTAAACGGGTAGTAGGAAGCACTGGGTCACAAGAAAATGCACTCGCGACGGGGACGAGAGCACAGTAGCCCAGGAACGGACACCGCCGGCGGATTCGAATTCAGTGTGGACCGCCACTGACCAAACAACCAAGAACACCGACGACACCGGCAGACACCGCGCGATCGCCCGCGTTTCACAGTCCTATGATGTGTTGTGTTGTGTTCGCCACTTCCTCATACCTAGTCAATGCGGCTGCGCGCCGAAAGGGGCTTTTGCGACGTTTAATTCCGCACTCTCTGGCAACTTCCGAATGAACCCCCTTCACTCATTTCACCTAAAACCCGAACTCTGTCACTGTACCACCGCTATATTTAATCCGCGCTTTTGTGACTCACTTGGCACACGGCGCCGATCCCGATCAATTACCGCGAATGTCATCATTAATTAAAACCACCACCGTACGCGTCGATCATTCGCAATTTAAGGGCGTACTCCGATGCCAACCCTCCTCCTCATGCAAATCTATCTGGAGTGAATTAATCTGCATAAAATCGCAATTAATTATAAAACAATACAATATTATTAATGGATATAACCTTATCAAAATAATTATGCTGCGTTGTATAAATAAATATATAAACAAATGATAAGCAAATTGAAGTTGAATTCCCGCATGTTTACGCCGTTCTCCTTCCGTCGCCATCTGTTTATCAAAGCGTGAATTATAAGCAACCGATATGAATGGTAACTGCAATGAACTCTTTAGTAAATAAAGTAGGCACCTACTTTTTTTTAGAATTTCAACAACTCTAAGTGACATCTACTGTTTTAAAGATGTAAAATCAACAATTGCAAAATACAGATACCTATATTCTATTACTTTAATTATACAAGTTAAATCTTTTTTTGCTTAAAACAAGAAAGTATAATGAAAATTATTTTCAAAAACAAACTATAATAGAAATATGTACAGGGTGAGTTTTTTTAGATGTTCTCTATGGGGATCTCGGAAACTATAAGAGATAGAGAAACGGTTAAATGAGGTAAGAAGTGTAGATTTACGAGACGAATAAAATTCCACTTTCAAAGTTTTTAAAAATGCAAGGGTAACTAGATATTTTCATAAAAGTAAAAATTGTCAATTTTTTCAAATCAATATATCTCGGTTATTATAACAGATAGAAAAAAAACTGTAAATGACAAAGTTTTGATAATTAATTAAATTAACACAAAAACGTTATTCTCTCGATACGACGACGAAAATTGTCTAACGATGGACAAAATAAATCGAAGTTATTAATATCGTGAAATTCATTACCTCTACGCATAAGTCTAGATATAGAGTTATTGCGATCATAGTTAGTTCTTTGGTAATTATCTCTAAAAATGCGTTTACTTCTTGTTAAAGGCGCATGTGAATGTACAAAATTAAATAGTGTCAAAAGTGGGGCACAGTCAACAAACCTATTTATAATTTTATATAGGAAAATGACATTCATTCTTAGCTCTTTTGCAGGGAATTAATATTTATGACGTATGGCGTCATAGTAGAAATTATATATCTTATGAATTTAATCGATTTATTTTGTACTTTCTCCAATACCTAGATTAAATATTCCTGATGCGGTGACCAAACTGGAGATGCATACTCCAAAATAGGCCTTACTAATGTGATGTACAGTATTTTTAGTGAATGCGGTGAGAGATCTTTACCAATTCTACAGATGAAACCTATTAATTTACGACATCTATTTGCACTGTTATAGTGCTTTGAATGATAAATTTGATTCAAAAGTAACTCCCAAGTCTTTAATCTCTACCACATTTTCTAGTCGAGCTCCGCCTACATTATAGTTAAATATTATGATATCTTTTTTTTCTAGAAAATCTGATAACACTTTGGTATATTCAAGAATAATTTATTCAAAGTACACCACTGGGATAAATTGTCAAGATCAGCTTGTAAGGTTGTGAAATCATCAGCTTTCTCCACCGAAGGAAATATTTTCAGATCATCCGCATATAGTAAAAACATGGAATTATTCAGGTAATGAGCAAGGTCATTTATAAATATATTAAAAAGAATCGGTCCTCAATGTGAGCCTTGCGGTACACCAGAACTGACTATAATAGCTTCTGATAAGAAATTACCAATTCTAACCTGTTGAGTTCGACCAGTGAAATAACTTTCAAGCCAATTAACTATAGAAATATTTAGTCCAATATATTGTAATTTTCCTAACAAAATTGAGTGAGATGCTCTGTCGAACGCCTTGGAGAAGTCCGTATAGATAGCGTCAACCTGAGCCCCACTTTCTAAGGCATTCGACAGATAGTCTTGGTATATTAATAGGTTTGTTTGTGACTGTAGATCTACCCTGGTGAAACCCGTGTTGTTCCGTGACAATTAAGTTTTTAGTTAGCCATTGTAGCTGTCTGGACAATAATTTATCTAATACCCGCGTGTTTGTGCCGTGCGTGGAGACCCGTAAGGGAGTACAAAGGGAACCTGGTGGCTGAGTCGCCCTCGTGATGCGTCACGTACGGCGGCAACACTCCACTTTGAGTTCTCCCTAAACGGGCGGTCGGAACTAACCCACTCCGATCAATCGGCTGCGTTGTAAGGTCAGACTTACGACAGGGTGAGCCCCTGGGAGCGTAGGGGTGCTCAACGGACCCAGCACATGTGACAGGCACCCGTTCGAGTGCAACCCGTCCTTGGTGACTATATCCCCTTGGTAGCCCTGGCGATCGATTATAGACGTCCCCAGTGCGGGCTCCGTGGCGGGTGGGGAGCCAAAGGGATGAAGTACTATCCATTAGCATGGACAAAAATAAAATAAATAAAACAACGGTAGTAGCAGGCAGGTCGCACGATCAACCTGCTACTACGAAAAAGACAATAAATGTGGGTGAGTCCCTGGATTCCCCGCAACAAACAGTGGCTGCGGGCGGGTCAACTGATCCACCCGTCACCACAAAAGAAGCCGGCCCACAGAAGCAACCCCCAAAAAGAAAGCGCATTTGTGGAGCCGAGCTAAAGCGCAGAAGGAAGGCCAGGGAGGCATTGGCTGCTGCAAAGACAGCTGAAGCCCCCAAGACCCCTTCTGGTAAAGAAGGAATACCTCGGGTGGAGGTCCCGATGGAAACGGAGGATGGAGGCACACCGGGCGGGAGCCAGGAGTGCGCCACCTCCATCCCAGAGGAGCCTTCACAGCCGTAAAGGTGATACAGTGTAACCTGCATCATTGTAGGGCGGCCGTGGCACCCTTTGCCACCACCTCGACACTATGCAGGACACAATAGCCGTCATCCAAGAACCATGGATTGTTAAATCCAGGGTTTGTGGATTTGGTAAGTTAAATGGGAACATAATAATAATAAACATCTTTATTTACAGAAAAAAAGAAAATAATTTACATGAAATTAACAAAATGACAATGGAATTATACAATAGTATATTTTTCTGTCAAACGGCTATCGACCTGCGGTCTTTCAGCCTGCGAGGGATACACATGTGGTTAAGGATGTCAATGGTATGAGGGTTATTGGCGAATTTTTGAGTAAGGAATGTAAGGCTTTGTTCAATGGGAGTTAGGTTGGCTAGTTGGTACAGGAGGGTGTTGGATGGGTTATGTAAAGGGTTAAGGGGGTGTCTGATTTTTGTGCGCGTACGAAGGGCTGATCGTTCAGATACCTGGATACTTTTAAGAGCGGAAGGATGGGATGGGGACGGCAGTTTTTGTTGATATACCTTGGTGGTTATAGGTGAGGCTTCTGAAATGCCGAGCTCTCTTCTTGACTCTCGCTTTGAGGATTTGGGCGTGTATTTTAAAAGTTAATTTGGGGTCAAAGGTTATTCCTAGGTATTTGCAAGAAGGAGATGGTAAAATAAGTTGGTTATTAATGGTTATATGGAATGGAGAATTCTGTGGACGGTGAAAAGGGATTAGGAGTTGGGATTTATTAGGATTAATGGTTACTCTCCATTTAGCAAACCAGAGCTGAATGGTATCAATCAGCCCTTGTAATGTGGTAAGTGCTTTCTGTAGGGTGGGGGCATGTACTATTAAAGCAGTATCGTCTGCGTATAGGAGTGGGTAGGATGAAGGGTTGATGTATTGTGGATCAGGGTTGTAGATATCATGAACATAAATGTTATACAGGATTGGTGTTAGGGGAGATGCTTGGGGAACACCTTGTTGAGGAGTAAAGGGGCGTGATAGGGTATTTCGGATTTTAACTTGTAGGAGTTGATTGGATAAGAAACTGTCAATTAAGTTGAGGAGGCAAAGCGGGATTTTTAGGGAATTGCATTTAAACAGCAAACCTCGATGCCAAACTGAGTCGAAAGCTTTTTGTATATCTAGAAAGACAATTGGGAACATATTTACACATGACACAAATAATAAGCCTAGATCATGTATTTACATACCTAAGCACATAACATCCTATCTTATGCTACAGCTTTCCACCAGTGACATCACAGTGGTAAGGCTGTCAGCAGGAGACGGCAACAAAGACACCATCCTGGCGTCAGTTTACCTCCCTCACGACGCCCCCGCACCAACCAGGGGGCTGTAGCAACTCGTGTTACACTGTAAGATGGAGAACCTTCACCTCGTCATTGGCTGCGACGCTAACGCACACCATATCATGTGGGGCAGCGTGGACACCAACAACAGAGGTAAGTCACTACATGAATTCATCATTTGTAACAATTTAGAAATACTAAACCGAGGCTCTGAACCCACGTTCGTGACAACTCGGAGCCAAACTGTAATAGACATTACATTGGCGACTAGCGGTATCTCAAACAAAATCCACGACTGGCATGTATCACCGTCGGTTTCAATGCCAGATCATAGGTGGATCAAATATATACTAACACATACAACCGGTAAGAAAACACGTTACCTTCGCAACCCGAGACTAACGGACAGGAATGCCTACATAGACAACCTCTCGCGGAGTCTGCGAACTTGCGAAGCTACCGGCCAACTTAATACAGTGGAAGACATTGAAGCCTATGTAAATACGTTTCAACACTCCATTATAAAAGCATATAAGGACTCCTGCCCTGCGAGAAAGGTGGAAGACTCCGAGATCGCCACACCCTGGTGGTGCGGAGAACTCGACCATCTCAGAAGAGCTGCGAGAAAATCCTTTAATAAAGCAAAGAAATCTAAACAACAGTCGGACCGGATGGTCTATAAAAACATCCAACAAGACTACAAAAAACTAATAAGGCAAAAACAAAGGGCAGCCTGGAGGTCTTTTTGTGAGGAGGTTGAAACCACCTCGGCAGCTGCAAGGCTAAAAAAAATCCTCTCCAAGGATCCCTCACGACAACCAGGTTGCCTAGAACGAGAGGATGGAAGTTACTCTTCTAACCTCTCGGAAGCAGCTGAGATTCTCATCAACACCCATTTCCCAGGATGTACGAACACCTCCGATGAAGGTTAGTCAGAACCCATACCCTCAAACCCCTCCAAGGAGGATTGGGAGGTGGCAGATCACCTCACGGAAGGGACACGTATAACCTGGGCAATCAAAAGCTTCTCACCATTTAAAGCGCCAGGCTTGGACGGTATATTCCCGGCCCTCCTCCAATGGGGGCTGGACATATTATCAGCCCACCTAGCCAAATTCTTCAGGGCATGTATTGCGTTCAGATATACCCCTCTAGCATGGAGAGAAGTAAAAGTTATCTTCATACCGAAACCTGGTCGTATAGATTATACACTAGCCAAATCACACCACCCAATTAGTCTAACGTCATTTCTCCTGAAAACGTTAGAGAAATTGTGCGAAAAATTAATTCGTGAGACGGCTTTGATTACGAATCCGATCCACGCTAACCAACATGCATACACTCAGGGGAAATCAACGGAATCGGCTCTGCACACTGTTGTAGACCGAATCGAAAGATCTCTGGACAACAAAATGTCCACCTTGGGCGTGTTCATTGACATAGAAGGTGCTTTTGATAAAACGACCTTCAGAAAAATGGAAACTGCTCTCTCCACGCATGGTGTGAACCCCACAGTTAGTGGATGGATCAAAAGCATGCTGGAGAATAGGGCAGTCACAGTAAATGTAGGAAACACCACTGTCAGAAAAATCGTTGCTAAAGGCTGCCAACAGGGTGGAGTACTCTCACCACTCCTGTGGAACATAGTTGTTGACAGCCTACTGCGGCGACTTAACGACAATGGCTTCCACACCATAGGATATGCAGATGACATAACCATCCTGCTAACAGGCAGATTTGAGACGGTGCTATGCAGCTTGATGCAGGAAGCCCTCAAAATAATCGAACACTGGTGTAGCGACCAGACTCTGACCATAAACCCATCAAAGACTGAAATGGTCCTCTTCACAAAGAAAAGGAAACTAGGTAAGCTAAAGCTTCCTAAGCTCCTCAACACCCAGTTGACATTGTCGTCAGAAGTCAAATACCTGGGAGTGATCCTCGACGGCAAGCTGACGTGGGAACCACATCTCAAAATGAAATGTAAAAAAGCATGCGTCTCCCTCTGGCAATGCCGGAGGGCTGTGGGGCAGACATGGGGGCTATCTCCCAAGATAGCACTTTGGCTGTACACAGCGGTAGTAAGACCAATGCTAATCTATGGAGCACTGGTTTGGTGGCTCAGAGCCAGACAGAAAACCTCAGCAAAGCAGCTTACTCAGTTGCAAAGGATAGCATGCCTTAGCACGACCGGAGCAATGCGAACAACACCCACTGCAGCAATGGAAGCAAAACTCTGCCTTCCACCTCTCGACTTATACGTAGAGGAGATGGCCACGGCGGCAGCACTGCGCCTAAACTTAGTTGGACTCTGGTACAATGGAGGCAGGGCTGGCTGACACTGTCACCTTTTAGAGGAGGCTGTCAAAAAGACACCCTTCCTTGGAAGGAAGACAGACAATTTGCCACCCTGCTACGTCTTCAATAGACCCTATAATGTATCGATAAAAAGAGGAACCGGGAGTGTAGAGGGTGGGGAAACCTTCCGAATTTACACCGATGGTTCTAAAACCAAAAGAGGATCCGGGGCGGGAATTTACTCGCAACAAATGGACCTCTCATTAGCTATACCCCTAGAGAAGCACACAACTACTCTGCAAGCAGAGATCGTTGACATCATCCAAGGGGCGAAAGAAATCCTACACCGAGACATCCGTAATAGGAACATCCAAATCCTTTCAGACAGTAGGGCAGCAATACTAGCAGTGAGTGGTCACAAGATCACCTCAAGACTAGTAAAAGAATGTCACAACACCCTTAAACAAGCAGCATAATCAAACAGTATTGAGCTGTGCTGGGTCAAGGGACACAATAATGAAGAAGGCAACAGCAAGGCAGACGAGTTGGCGCAAGCTGGATCGGTTCTCAGTGATACCATGGACGGGCCCCCCGATCGCGCCAACACCGAAATGCCTCACTGATATCCTCAAACAGAATACTCTCAAGATGCTAAAACAACTTTGAGACAACACCTCAGGCTGCAGACAGGCCAAGGAAGCAATACGCTCACCTAATCTGAAAACAGCTGAATATTATTTGCGACTATCCCGGGGGAATCTGCGTCTTATCACAAGTATCCTTACGGGTGACTGTCAGCTAAGAAAACACTTGTTTACTACCCTACTACAACCCTCCAATCAGTAAAACATCATCAAAAATTATTTAAATAAATATCTAAAAAATGCAATTATTTTGTGTTTATTTCTATTTTACAACATTTAAATAATACCCTTGCTTATGTTTTACTGATTGGAGGGTGGGATAGAGGCCACCCACCCACCCTACATATAACTTTAAATACTAATTGTTGATGATTTTGCTGTTTACAAAACAACAAAATTTTGTATGTAATAAAAAATAAAGCATGATCCAAATTTAAGTTTAAATATAAATCATCTTCTATAGCTTATCTTATTTAAGCTTGATTTAGAGCCTTTCCACGTATCATCTATACAATTTTTATTAATTTACACACTCGAAAATTTTACTTTGTCAATTTTCTTTTATTCAAATTTCGCAATTAAAGTTGTTGAAAACCGCGACGCGATCAGAAATTAAAATTACTGTGTATATATAGGGTGGGCGGGTGGCTTCTATCCCAACATCCAATCAGTAAAACATCATCAAAAATTATTTGAAATATTTTTTATGAATCATCAATTAAAAATTGCAATTATTTTGAGTTTGTTTACATTTTATAACTTCTAACTAAAACCCTCGCTTATGTTTTACTGATTGGAGGGTGGGATAGAGGCCACCCACCCGCCCTACATACACATGATAACTTTAATTACTAATCGTTGATAATTTTGCTGCTAAAAACAATCAAACCCTTTTTGTAATAAAAACTAAAATAATACCAGAATTTAAGTTTAAATATAAATGACTTTCTATAGCTAATCATAACTAATTTAGAGTCTTCTAAAAAATTCTAAAATTAGAGAAGAAATTAATAAAACATTAACTTAAAGGAATCTAGCAGAAAAATTCATTTTAAAATTCTGATATAATGGAAGAAAATTTATTTATTGAAAATTTATCAATTCTATCCTCTTCTACAAATGTCGCCTCTCAACTCTCCATCATCTCCTAGTCGCAGAAAGATCCGCACTTCGCACCCTAACCAAAATCCGACATCCTAACAACCCACTGTACAATCCATCTAACGAACTCCTTTATGAAGAAACCCAAATCATCACGAATCCCCAACGTATGTTAGCTTTTGCTGCAAAGTTTTCCACTAAACCCTTCAATGTCAACCTTCTCAATAAATACTGTATTCCTCGTAATCCCAACATCCAACCCAAACACCATTATCCAACAAACCCGTTACATCAAATAATTTGTTCGTATCATCACAACAGTTAGTAAACCTACATTTTTTTTCTATTTGTAATGACAGGGCAGGACAGGAAAGACCTAAGGTCGATAGCTCAACAGGTACTAACCACTTCTACTACTATATATATTTAAGATGTATTATTGTTAAACTCTAAACAAATGTAAGTGTCTGTAATAAAGATGGTGTATATATAAATTAACGGAATTATTTAATACTTTTTAAATTCAAGAAATGAACTTTAAATTTTTTCTATTGCAGAAATTTTTCTTTTGTTTTTTTAATTTCTTTTTTCTTAGACAATTGTTAAGAATGTTTAAAAGGAAGAACTTATTTTTTTTTTCAAATGTCAAAAAAATTTATTATTGCATAAAATTTTCTGTTCTTTAAAAAAAAAATCTTAGAAAATTGTTAATCTTATAATATAAATTTTATTTTATTTTTTGATATATATATCTAACCACTTGAGATATTAAAAGATTTCAACTGTGTTTACCAACATTTTAATTGTTTTTGGTAAAATAATTGTTTTTTTTTTAATTAAACATTTTTTTTTAGAAAGATTTCACCAGAGTTTTTTCCGAATTGTCAAGCGTTTTTATTTTTGAAAATTTAATGATATTTTTCCCCTGAAAAAATATCAACCGGTTTTTAAAATATTATTTTATAATAACTGAATTATTTAAATCAACTTATAATAATAATAATATTTATTGTGTTAATACATTTCAATGCAATGTTTACACTCGTAAACTATATATTAATTGTTCAAATGTCAAATTTACAATTTGTTTTGAGAAAATTTTAATGTAAGGATTCTTTTTTGTTTTAACCTAAAAAAATAAAGCAAAACAAAACCAAAATTTCAATTGTTTTTGGTAAAACCAATTAACCGAGTTATTAAAAGGTTTTCAACTGATTTTTCTAACAAATTTAACACAAAATTGTTTAAATTTTTTGAACTGTTGACAATTTAAAAACATTTTCAGCAATTTTTTTATTTCTGATTTTTAGTATTTTTTTAATAAAACTGTTTTGTTTTTCTTGTAACGTAAGTTTTATTTTCATTTTTGTTATATTTCCAACGACTTGCGATTTTCAAAGATTTCAACTGTTAAATAAAAATTCAACTGTTTTTGGTAAAATCAAATAATTGTTTTAAGCAAATTTTAAAATGCTTCGCTAGAAAATTTTCAAATGATTGTTTATCCAAATATTCAATTGTTTTCTGTTTTTGGCAGAATAAAATAATTGTTCTATGCAATTCTGTTTTAAAAACTTAATTGATTTTTTTTAAATTTTCAACTGGTTTTTTATTTATTGTTTATCAAATTTTTACCATTTAAAAATTTACGAGAAAACTTCAAATGTATCAGTGTAGGTATTTTTTAAATATTTTTTATATACAATCTTTCGTTTAGACATTGTGGCCAATAAGCGAAAAACAAATGAAAATCAAATTTTCGTTTTCGACGTTTACATTAAGTACGCGATTTTTGTATACCTTGGGTGCAAGAATTTTTAAAATCCTATCGTTCGTTCAAAAATTATGATCAAAAAAAGAAAAACAAATGAAAATCGAAAATTCGTTTTTAGCATATACAAAAAGTATGCGACATTTGACATCGGTGCAAGAATTTTTAAAATACGATATTGTTGACAATATTCAGAGCAAAGTTTTGTTTGTTTGCCGATGATATGAAAATATTTAATATTGTAGATACGCAGAATGACATTTTTAAATTTTAAAAATTCACCAAATTTAAATTTATCTAAATGTGAACGTATTTCTTTTTCTATGAATAAGGTGCAATAACATTCGACTATGGTTTGAGTGGTGTTTACTTTAATTGTAAAAAAGTTTTTTCAACTGATTTTTTTAACAAATTTCCAAATAAAAACTTTTTAAATGTTAAAAGAATTTAGAATGTTTTTGACAATTTCAGCAAATTTTCTATTGTTACTTTCTTGAGACTACTTTCCGAATATCCCTCGTAATTCGTTGTTTAATCACATATACAATCTTAATTGTGTTTTTTTTAATAAATACAAAATAAATACTATTAAGATGTAATCTCTTATCAGCCTTATTGGTTTATATAATGTATATATCATTATCTTCATTAATTATAAATATGTATGTATCAATAATCTATAAAATAGAGATAAACACTTATAAAACTTTATCAATATTACTTTGAGTGTCATTTGTGAACATGAAGTACACAATTTTATTATTGGTAGTGTGTCTACCATTTACAAGTAAGTTTGTTTACACGTTGATCAATCGATACATTAATAGTGATTTATAATTACAGTCAGTACACCCACACTTTATACACCAAGTATTACAATTAGGTCAGGCAGTAGCTTCTCCCAGCATGTAGTACCCAATGACGACGAACGTGTTACTGCGTGTCTACTGCAATACGTTGACACACAAAGCAACACAACGAAGAGGGTCGGAATAAAATTGAATGGCATTCAAGAATTTGTAAATATATTTGTTTAAATTTATAAATTTACATCATAACCATCACCTTAATAAACCCTTTAGGATAAAATCGGCTTACAAGGACGCTTGTCAAATTTGGGAAGAGGAATGTGCGGCTTCAGTTTGGCAAACTTTACAATGAAGGATCCAAGAAATTTCACGATACTTACTGACTATATTGATTCTCAAGGAGCAAAATCTACACAATTGGATTTCAAGGCATTCTGTTATGGTAGTACATGAATATCCTGAATTTTATTAAACGCTTTATATTAATATATCTGTTTTAGAATATACTGATAATTATCCTTTAAGTAATATAACGAACAGCTTTAGAATTAGTGACAGTACGGTAATAACGTGTTCGCATCAAAACGAAAAACGATTTTCTTGCACACTTCTTAACCCGAAAGGTCAGCTAGTGTCCCGGGGTACTGAAAGTTGTGATTATAAAATTCAGCACATTTCGACGGATGACATTGGAACGTGGAAATGCAGTCTGTCTTTGCTGTATTCTATGCAGCATTTCGAAAGTTTTATTACTATAAAGTTAAAAGGTTAGTTAATGCAGATAATGATTATGCAGTATATTCACTATTTTTTAAATTTTAAATTACCATTAAAATATAAAATATTTAATTATTTTTCATGTAAACCAAAAATAATGTAGTGTATAAAATAAAAAAAACTTCATACTTCTAATTCATCTTAAAACAATCGACGAACGACGCTTTTAAACATGGTGACAATTTGTAGAGTTCGTATGTTAAAATATTTGTAAACAACACTGCGTTGAAAGAAAAATTGTAGAAAATTTATCTCTAAAGGAATTAGGCTGAAATTTCGTAGGCATAATCAGAAATGTCATATTTATGATTCAGCTTAAAACAATCGACGAACGACGTTTATTAACAAAATGACAATTTGTAAAGTTTTAATGTTGATAAATGTGTAAACAACACTGCACTGTAGGAAAAATTATAGAAATATTATCTCTTAAAGAATTAGGCTGAAATTTCGCAGACATAATCAGAAATGTCATATTTATGATTCAGCTTAAAACAATCGACGAACGACGTTTATTAACAGAATGACAATTTGTAAAGTTTGAATGTTGATAAATGTGTAAACAACACTGCACCGTAAGAAAAATTATAGACAAATTATTTCTAAAGGGATTAGGCTGAAATTTCGTAGACATAATCAGAAATGTCATATTTATGATTCAGCTTAAAACAATCGACGAACGAAATTTAATAGCAGAATGACAATTTGTAAAGTTTAAATGTTGATAAATGTGTAAACAACACTGCATTGTAAGAAAAATTATAGAAAAATTATCTCTAAAAGAATTAGGCTGAAATTTCGTAGACATAATCAGCAATGTCATAGTTATGATTTAGCTTAAAACAATCGACGAATGACGTTTATTAACAAAATGGCAATTTGTAAAGTTTGAATGTTGATAAATGTGTAAACAAGACTGTACTGTATGAAAAATTATAGACAAATTATCTCTAAAGGAATTACTCTGAAATTTCGCAGACATAATCAGAAATGTCATATTTGTGACTTAGCTTAAAACAATCGACAAACGACGTTTATTAACAAAATGACAATTTGTAAAATTTGAATGTTGATAAATGTGTAAACAACATTGCACCGTAAGAAAAATTATAGACAAATTATTGCTAAAGGAATTAGACTAAAATTTCGTAGACATAATCAGAAATGTCATATTTATGATTCAGCTTAAAACAATCGACGAACGACGTTTATTAACAGAATGACAATTTGTAAAGTTTGAATGTTGATGAATGTGTAAACAACACTGCACTGTAAGAAAAATTATAGAAAAATTATCTCTAAAGGAATTAGGCTGAAATTTCGTAGACATAATCAGAAATGTCATATTTATGATTCAGCTTAAAACAATCGATGAACGACGTTTATTAACAGAATGACAATTTGTAAAGTTTGAATGTTGATAAATGTGTAAACAACACTGCACCGTAAGAAAAATTATAGACAAATTATTGCTAAAGGAATTAGACTAAAATTTCGTAGACATAATCAGAAATGTCATATTTATGATTCAGCTTAAAACAATCGACGAACGACGTTTATTAACAGAATGACAATTTGTAAAGTTTGAATGTTGATAAATGTGTAAACAACACTGCACTGTAAGAAAAATTATAGAAAAATTATCTCCAAAGAAATTAGTCTGAAATTTCGTAAACATAATCAAAAATGTCATATTTATAATTCAGCTTAAAACAATCGATGAACGACGTTTATTAACAGAATGACAATTTGTAAAGTTTGAATGTTGATAAGTGTGTAAACAACACTCCACTGTAAGAAAAATTGTAGAAAGATTATCTCTAAAGGAATTAGGTTGAAATTTCGCAGACGAAATCAGAAATGTTATATTTATGATTCAGCTTAAAACAATCGACGAACGACGTTTATTAACAGAATGACAATTTGTAAAGTTTGAATATTGTTAAATGTGTAAACAACACTACACTGTAAGAAAAATTATAGACAAATTATCTCTAAAGGAATTAGGCTGAAATTTCACAGACATAATCAGAAATGTCATATTTATGATTCAGCTTAAAAAAATCGACGAACGACGTTTATTAACAGAATGACAATTTGTAAAGTTTGAATGTTGATAAATGTGTAAACAACACTGCACTGTAAGAAAAATTATAGAAAAATTATCTCCAAAGAAATTAGTCTGAAATTTCGTAAACATAATCAAAAATGTCATATTTATAATTCAGCTTAAAACAATCGATGAACGACGTTTATTAACAGAATGACAATTTGTAAAGTTTGAATGTTGATAAGTGTGTAAACAACACTCCACTGTAAGAAAAATTGTAGAAAGATTATCTCTAAAGGAATTAGGTTGAAATTTCGCAGACGTAATCAGAAATGTTATATTTATGATTCAGCTTAAAACAATCGACGAACGACGTTTATTAACAGAATGACAATTTGTAAAGTTTGAATATTGTTAAATGTGTAAACAACACTACACTGTAAGAAAAATTGTAGAAAAATTATCTCTAAAGAAATTAGGCTGAAATTTCACAGACATAATCAGAAATGTCATATTTGTGATTCAGCTTAGAACAATCGACGAACGACGTTTATTAACAGAATGACAATTTGTAAAGTTTGAATGTTGATAAATGTGTAAACAACATTGCACTGTAAGAAAAATTATAGACAAATTATCTCTAAAGGAATTAGTCTGAAATTTCGTAGACATAATCAGAAATATCATATTTATGATTCAGCTTAAAACAATCGACGAATGACGTTTATTAACAGAATGACAATTTGTAAAGTTTGAATATTAATAAACGTCCAAACAACATTACACTGTAAGAAAAATTATAGACAAATTATCTCTAAAGAAATTAGGCTGTAATTTCGTAGACACAATTAGAAATGTCATATTTATGAATCAGCTTAAAACAATCGACGAACGACGTTTATTAAAAGAATGACAATTTCTAAAGTTTGAATGTTAATAAATGTGTAAACAACACTCCACTGTATAAAAAATTATAGACAAATTATCTCTAAAAGAATTTGACTGAAATTTCATAGACATGATAAAAAAAGTCATATTTATGATTCAGCTTAAAACAATCGACGAACGACGTTTATTAACAAAATGACAATTTGTAAAGTTTGAATGTTAATAAATGTGTAAACAACACTGCACTGTAAGAAAAATTATAGACAAATTATCTCTAAAGGAATTAGTCTGAAAATTCGTAGATATAATCAGAAATGTAATATTTGTGATTCAGCTTAAAACAACCGACGAATGACGTTTATTAACAAAATGACAATTTGTAAAGTCTGAATATTGATAAATGTGTAAACAACACTGCACTGTAAGAAAAATTATAGACAAATTATCTCTAAAGAAATTAGGCTGAAATTTCGTGGACATAATCAAAAATGTCGTTTTTATAACACAGCTTAAAACAATCGAAGAACGAAGTTCATTAACAGAATGGCAATTTGTAAAGTTTTAATGTTGATAAATGTTTAAATAACACTGCGGTGTAAGAAAAATTATAGACAAATTATCTCTAAAGGAATTAGGCTGAAATTTCGTAGACATAATCAGAAATGTCATATTTATGATTCAGCTTAAAACAATCGATGAACGACGTTTATTAACAGAATGACAATTTGTAAAGTTTGGATGTTGATAAATGTGTAAACAACACTGCGCTGTAAGAAAAATTATAGAAAATTTATCTCTAAAGGAATTAGTCTGAAATTTCTTAGACATAATCAGAAATGTCATATTTATGATTCAGCTTAAAACAATCGACGAACGACGTTTATTAACAGAATGACAATTTGTAAAGTTTTAATGTTAATAAATGTGTAAATAACACTGCACTGTAAGAAAAATTGTAGAAAAATTAGCTCTAAAGGAATTAGGCTGAAATTTCGTAGACATAATCAGAAATATCATATTTATGATTCAGCTTAAAACAATCGACGAACGACGTTTATTAACAGAATGACAATTTGTAAAATTTAAATGTTGATAAATGTGTAAACAACACTGCGCTGTAAGAAAAATTATAGAAAATTTATCTCTAAAGGACATAGGTTGAAATTTCGCAGACATAATCAGAAATGTCATATTTATGATTCAGCTTAAAACAATCGACAAATGATGTTTATTAAAAAAATGACAATTTGTAAAGTTTGAATGTTAATAAATGTGTAAACAACACTCCACTGTAAGAAAAATTATAGACAAATTATCTCTAAAGGAATTAGGCTGAAATTTCGTAGACATAATCAGAAATGTCATATTTATGATTCAGCTTAAAACAATCGACGAACGACGTTAATTAACAGAATGACAATTTGTAAAGTTTGAATGTTAATAAATGTGTAAACAACACTCCACTGTAAGAAAAATTATAGACAAATTATCTCTAAAGGAATTAGGCTGAAATTTCGTAGACATAATCAGAAATGTCATATTTATGATTCAGCTTAAAACAATCGACGAACGACGTTTATTAACAGAATGACGATTAGTAAAGTTTGAATGTTGATAAATGTGTAAACAACACTGCACCGTAAGAAAAATTATAGACAAATTATCTATAAAGGAATTAGGCTGAAATTTCGTAGACATAATCAGAAATGTCATATTTATGATTCAGCTTAAAACAATCGACGAACGACGTTTATTAACAGAATGACGATTAGTAAAGTTTGAATGTTGATAAATGTGTAAACAACACTGCACCGTAAGAAAAATTATAGACAAATTATCTATAAAGGAATTAGGCTGAAATTTCGTAGACAAAATCAGAAATGTCATATTTATGATTCAGCTTAAAACAATCGACGAACGACGTTTATTAACAGAATGACGATTAGTAAAGTTTGAATGTTGATAAATGTGTAAACAACACTGCGCTGTAAGAAAAATTATAGAAAATTTATCTCTAAAGGACATAGGTTGAAATTTCGCAGACATAATCAGAAATGTCATATTTATGATTCAGCTTAAAACAATCGACGAACGACGTTAATTAACAGAATGACAATTTGTAAAGTTTGAATGTTAATAAATGTGTAAACAACACTCCACTGTAAGAAAAATTATAGACAAATTATCTCTAAAATAATTAGGCTGAAATTTCGCAGACATAATCAGAAATGTCATATTTATGATTCAGCTTAAAACAATCGACGAACGATGTTTATCAACAGAATGACTATTTGTAAAGTTTGAATGTTAATAAATGTGTAAACAACACTGCACCGTAAGAAAAATTATAGACAAATTATCTCTAAAGGAATTATGCTGAAATTTCGTAGGCATAATCAAAAATGTCATATTTATGATTCAGCTTAAAACAATCGACGTACGACGTTTATTAACTGAATGACAATTTGTAAAGTTTGAATGTTGATAAATGTGTAAACAACACTGCACTGTAAGAAAAATTTTAGACAAATTATCTCTAAAGGAATTAGGCTGAAATTTCGTAGACATAATCAGAAATGTCATATTTATGATTCAGCTTAAAACAATCAACGAACGACGTTTATTAACAGAATGACAATTTGTAAAGTTTGAATGATGACAAATGTGTAAACAACACTGCACTGTAAGAAAAATTATAGACAAATTATCTCTAAAGGAATTAGGCTGAAATTTCGCAGACACAATTAGAAATGTCATATTTATGATACAGTTTAAAACAATCGACGAATGATGTTTATTAACAGAATGACAATTTGTAAATTTTGAATGTTAATAAATGTGTAAACAACACTGTACTGTAGGAAAAATTATAGACAAATTATCTCAAAAGCAATTAGTCTGAAATGTTATAGACATAATCAGAAATGTCATATTTATGATTCAGCTTAAAACAATCGACGAATGATGTTTATTAAAAAAATGACACTTTGTAAAGTTTGAATGTTAATAAATATGTAAACAACACTGCACTGCAAGAAAAATTATAGACAGATTATCTCTAAAGGAATTAGTCTGAAATTTCGCAGACATAATCACAAATGTCATATTTATGATTCAGCTTAAAACAATCGACGAACGACGTTTATTAACAAAATGACAATTTGCAAAGTTTGAATGTTGATAAATGTGTAAACAACACTGCACTGTAAGAAAAAATATAGACAAATTATCTCTAAAGGAATCAGGCTGAAATTTCGTAGACATAATCAGAAATGTCATATTTATGATTCAGCTTAAAACAATCGACGAATAACCTTTATTAACAGAATGACAATTTGTAAATTTTGAATGTTGATAAATGTGTAAACAACACTCCAATGTAAGAAAAATTGTACAAAATTTATCTCTAAAGGAATTAGGCTGAAATTTCGTAGACATAATCAGAAATGTCATATTTATGATTCAGCTTAAAACAATCGATGAACGACGTTTATTAGCAGAATGACAATGTGTAAAATTTGAATGTTGATAAATGTGTAAACAACATTGCACTGTAAGAAAAATTATAGACAAATTATCTCTAAAGAATTAGTCTGAAATTTCGTTGACATAATCAGAAATATCATATTTATGATTCAGCTTAAAACAATCGACGAACGACGTTTATTAACAGAATGACAATTTGTAAAGTTTGAATGTTAATAAATGTGTAAACAACACTGCACCGTAAGAAAAATTATAGACAAATTATCTCTACAGGAATTTGGCTGAAATTTCGTAGACATAATCAGAAAAGTCATATTTATGATTCAGCTTAAAACAATCGACGAACGACGTTTATTAACAAAATGACAATTTGTAAAGTTTGAATGTTGATAAATGTGTAAACAACACTGCACTGTAAGAAAAATTATAGAAAAATTATCTCTAAAGGAATTAGTCTAAAAGTTCGTAGACATAATTAGAAATATAATATTTATGATTAAACTTAAAACAATCGACGAATGATGTTTATTAACAAAATGACAATTTGTAAAGTTTGAATGTTGATATTTGTGTAAACAACACTGCACTGTAAGAAAAATTGGAGAAAAATTTTCTCTTAATGAATTAGGCTGAAATTTCGTAGAGCAATGTTATATTTATTAATCAGCTTAAAACAATCGACGAACGAGGATTATTAACAGAATGACAACTTGTAAAGTTTCAATGTTGATAAATGTGCAAACAACACTGCACTGTAAGAAAAATTATAGACAAACTATTTCTAAAGGAATTAGTCTAAAATTTCATAGACATAATCAGAAATGTTATATTTATGATTCAGCTTAAAACAATCGACGAACGACGTTTATTAACAGAATGACAATTTGTAAAGTTTGAATGTTAATAGATGTGTAAACAACACTGCACTGTAAGAAAAATTATAGAAAATTTATCTCTAAAGGAATTAGGCTGAAATTTCGTAGACATAATCAGAAATGCCATATTTATGATTCAGCTTAAAACAATCGACGAATGACGTTTAGTAACAAAATGACAATTTGTAAAGTTTAAATGTTGATAAATGTGTAAACAACATTGCACCGTAAGAAAAACTATAGAAAAATTATCTCTAAAGGAATTAGGCTGAAATTTTATAGACATAATCAAAAATGTCATATTTATGATTTAGCTTAAAACAATCGACTAACGTCGTTTATTAACAGAATGACAATTTGTACAGTTTGAATGTTGATAAATGTGTAAACAACACTCCACTGTAAGAAAAATTGTTGAAAGATTATCTCTAAAGGAATTAGGTTGAAATTTCATAGGCATAATCAGAAATGTTATATTTATGATTCAGCTTAAAACAATCGACGAATGACATTTATTAACAAAATGACAATTTGTGAAGTTTGAATGTTGATACATGTAAAAACAACACTGCACTGTAAGAAAAATTATAGAGAAATTAACTCTAAAGGAATTAGGCTGAAATTTCGTAGACATAATCAGAAATGTCATATTTTTGATTTAGCAAGACAATCGACAAATGAAATCGAAGAAAGAAAATATAACAATACTATTTTTATGGAGCGTCATTTCTTTAGTTTCTCAACTGCTAATTTTGGACCTCCTAGTCAAGGTCACGTGAAGGTCCTTAGTATAGTCTTAAACCATTTTTTAACCTCTGAGTATAGCCACCATCTTTTAGAAGACGAATTTTCCTCATTTTTTTTAGCTCCGGCACGCCTCTGTCATTTCCAGTGACCGAGACCTTCTCCTTCTCTTCTATGAAAGCCTTTTATGACCTCGCTAGTAAACGTTCAGTCATTACAACTACACTTGTGAAACAAAGCTTTTTCCTTGAATTCTATTTGCTATTCTTATTAGCAAATACTCTAGCTTCTGGTAGCAAGCTCACTACAGTAACGCTCATCATCATCTCGTAGTTGTACATAAAACTTTAAAATATAGATTGATATAGTATCTACATTTATTTTTAGATAAACCAAAAGTGGACGTTTGGTATAAAGAAGAAAACATGTTCGGCATGATCGGCTGTAGATATAACAACCCAGACGAAAAACCGCCCAAATTCTGTTTACTGGTCAATCCGGAAAATACCGTGTATACCATTAGCGATAAATCATCGTCCACTGGCAGGTACACATCTCTTGGAACCGATTTGGCAAAACTTACATGCCAGATAGAAGTAAGAGCTTTTAGATCATTAAAAAATATTTGAGTACCATTTGTAACAGTTTCCAGTGCCGATACTACCAGAGGAAAAAGGAATATGGAAGTGCGTGGTTGGCCCGACTGGCGGATTCATAAACACAGACGAGGTGAACGCGGTGATTACGCCAAGCGATCAAGTTCAGTACGCCGAATTGGGCTCAAAACTTGAAATAAAATGCTTCGTGCCGTATTCAGCGGAAACCTGTATAATCACATCGCCAGACGGAAACGTTTATTACGGTGGAAAACTTGAACAGTTCCAAATTGGGCAATGTAGTTTTAAGGTTATGAACTTCACTTCTTCACAAATCGGAACTTGGGAGTGTAGATTTTCACGCGCCAATGTGGCGGTAGATGATATTGTGAGAGTAGAGGTAAAATTTATTCATTAAAAAATATCAAAAATTTTAATAACGTGTGTTGCTAAAGGTAAAAGTAGCTGAAGGTAAACGTGGCTTTTCCGAAATAGAAGTCAACAGGGGAGATTCTGCGGAGCTGACTTGCAAATTCGACTCTCCGATATACTTTTGCACATTTTTGGACCCTCTAGGGAATAGCTATAACGTTCACCCGAATAAGACGACCGATCAAGTGGAGTACATCGGCGAGGGATTGGAGAAAGGTGATTGCGGCATCAAAATTAAAAATGTCAGAGCTGATCAGACCGGGGAATGGAGGTGCATTGCGGCGAATACGCAGGCCTCAACTGGAATTTTGGAATGGAAAACACGGATGACCGTCGATTCAGGTTATATCAGTGGTATTAAAAAATACTTCATGATTAATTAATTATTGTTGCAGGTCTTGTAGCCACTGCTTCATCTATTGGTTTACCGGTTGGTATTATGGCCGGCGCTGTAGTATTATTTGGCCTCGCTCTTTGTAAACGCTTTGTGAATACCAAAAAGGTTAAACATAGGACTAGTGAGGGAAGTGCGTCTGGTTTGCCAATTACATCAAATACCACTGTAGTTACATATAGTACGTAGTAGGATAATTCTAGCAGATCGTATTTGTAGACGATGTAATGTTATTGTAAAAGATTGTAGCAACCACAAGGTCACTGGCCACAAGGCTGGAATTATAACGGAGGTACAGGCGGAATCGCCACTTGTAAATAGTATAGAAAACTACTTTTAGAATTTCTTGTAACAGTTTTTTGAATAAAAATTACAAACTGATAATCTGTTGAGTTTTGATTTTCCTTCAAGTGCTGAACGTTCAGATGTACGTTTAATACGAATACCTTCAACATATTGGTCATTACTATTTCCTCTTTTCCCACGTTCGAGTGAAGAGTGTATAAGGTTCCAAGCATATTTAAATTTATTGATAATGTGAAACATTTTCGAGATTCGCATTAATTCACAGCACCATAATTTGCATGATGATTTGATGTTGCTATTCCTGAAAGTCGGAGACACGACGTATTAGAAATCAAGACAAACAAGAGAAAAATTAGAAGAGTAATTGCTAAAAAGTTCATTAAATTTAGAAGAGTGCTGTTGGATAATTATACAAGAAAGCGAAACTTTTAAAAATATCGAGAAGAAGTAAGTAATTTTCGGAATTTGGGAAGATAAGTAGCTGAAGAAAATCAGGAAATTTAGAATTGCTGAAAAATTTTAGAACCTTTGAAAAAACGATTTTAAAAAGAAATTAGTAGAAAATTCTGATAAAATAGAAGTTTTGGAAAATTGCTTTAATATAAAGCAAGCAATTGTTAAAAATTTTAGACAATTGTAAGAAAAAATGCTATAAATTTGTAGACCGGAGAAAACTAAACTTTAAGAAAATTCCAGAATCGCTAAGGAAAATTATCAAAATTTAGAAGTGTAATTACTGAAAAAATCCTTAAATTTAGAAGAGTACTGCTGGATAATTATAAAACTATTGCAAAATATTTTTTTAGAAAGGGCAAAGTAAAACTTTTAAAAAATTTTAGAACCCTCAAAAATAATTGTCCGAGTTTGAAAAAGAAGTTGATGATAAAAATAATTGTAGAACCTTCGAAAAAATTCTTTTGAAGGGAAATTCTGATAAAATTTTGAAAGAGAAGTTGGTGGAAAATACTAATACAATAGAAACTTAAAATTAAATCTCGCTGGAAAATTTTACATTTTTTACAAAATCGGAAATTAATTTCTAATAGATTTTCTTAAAATCCACGCGCGATATTGACTGCCTTAAAAATGCAATAAACAAATGCTATCGAGTTGAAATTTTCTAAAATACTTGAAATTCGATTGTGTTTTATTTCTAAAACAAAATCCATAACAAATTTTCTGAAAAAAATTACAAAATCGAGACGAAATTTCGATTTATAAACTTGTTACATCGTCCAAGTTTTCATGGCTTGGAAAATTGCAAAAATCAAATGCTATCGACTTGAAAATTTCAAAATTTATTAAAATAGGGTTCTGCTTGATTTTCTAAACAAAATCGGAAATTAATTTCTAATAGATTTACACAAAATTCACGCGAGATTTGACTTATAAATTTGATGCATCGCCTGCGTTTTATTGGCCTAGAAAGTGCGAAAAACAAATGCTATCGAGTTGAAATTTTCTAAAATACTTAAAATTCGATTGTGTTTTATTTTTAAAACAAAATCCAAAACAAATTTTTTATAGATTTTTACAAAATCAAGACGAAATTTCGATTTGTAAACTTGTTACACCGCCCAAATTTTTATGGTTTGGAAAAATGCAAAAAACAAATGCTATTGAGTTGAAAATTTCAAAAATTATTAAAATTAAATTCTGCTTGATTTTTTAAACAAAATCGATCATAAATTTCCAATAGATTTACATAAAATCCACGCGCGATTTTTACTTAAAAATTTGATGCATCGCCTGCGTTTTATTGGCCTAAAAAATGCGAAAAATAAATGCTATCGAGTTGATTTTTTCTAAAATACTTCAAATTCGATTGTGTTTAATTTTTAAAACAAAATCCACACCAAATTTTTTATAGATTTTTACAAAATCAAGACGAAATTTCGATTTATAAACTTGTTACACCACCCAAATTTTTATGGTTTGGAAAAATGCAAAAAACAAATGCTATTGAGTTGAAAATTTCAAAAATTATTAAAATTAAATTCTGCTTGATTTTTTAAACAAAATCGGACATAAATTTTCAATAGATTTACACAAAATCCACGCGAGATTTTGACTTATAAATTTGATGCATCGCCTGCGTAATATTGACCTAGAAAATGCGAAAAACAAATGCTATCGAGTTGATTTTTTTCTAAAATACTTAAAATTCGATTGTGTTTTATTTTTAAAACAAAATCCACACCAAATTTTGTATAGATTTTTACAAAATCAAGACGAAATTTCGATTTGTAAACCTTTAACATCGCCCAAACTTTTATGACTTGGAAAATTGAAAAAAACAAATGCTATCGTCTTGACAATTTTCAAAATTATTAAAATAGGTTTCTGCTTGATTTTCTAAATAAAATCGGAAATAAATTTCTAATGGATTTACACAAAATCCACGCGCGATTTGACTTACAAATTTGATGCATCGCCTGTTTTTTATTGGCCTAGAAAATGCGAAGAACAAATGCTATCGAGTTGATTTTTTCTAAAATACTTAAAATTCGATTTTGTTTTATTTTTAAAACAAAATCCACACCCAATTTTCCATAGATTTTTACAAAATCAAGACGAAATTTCGAATTATAAACTTGTTACATCGTCCAAGTTTTCATGGCTTGTAAAATTGCAAAAACCAAATGATATCGACCTGAAAATTTCAAAATTTATTAAAATAGGATTCTACTTGATGTTTTAAACAAAATCGGAAATAAATTTCCGATAGATTTACACAAAATCCACGCGATATTTTGACTTATAAATTTTTTACGTCGCCTGTGTTTTATTGGCCTAGAAAATGCGAAAAACAAATGCTATCGAGTTGATTTTTTTTTAAATATTTAAAATTCGATTGTGTTTTATATTTAAGACAAAATCCACAACAAATTTTTTATAGATTTTTACAAAATCAAGACGAAATTTCAATTTGTAAACTTGTTACACCGCCTAAATTT